>LPNX010283362.1:106669-187623 GCA_001517045.1 Pseudotsuga menziesii
GAAGAGGCCCGTTGAAACTGAGAACGTGTTTGACGTTGATCTCTAGGATCACCGGCAAGATCACCAGCTGCTTCACATGTTGAACAGACCCATCGAGGAAGTATTGGTGCTAGTGTAATTGGAGGAACATGAGTAGGAGGAGGTGGATTTTCATCCTCACTGTCATCATCAAAAACTGGAGTTGGAAACCTATCCAGGAAGTTGGAATAAGAAGAAGAAGGAACAATCACTTAATCAAGCTCGCAGGCCAAAGATGGCACACCTGCTAAGTTAGGCTCACAGGCCAAGAGATTTTCATCAAATTTAACATCTCTTCTAATGATTATATCATGAGAATGTGACTGAAGAAGTCTATAACCTTTCACCTCTTTAGAATATCCAACAAATATGCACTTTTCACTTTTAGGCTGCAATGCTTTCCATTTTTCATCCAGAATGTGAACCCATGCTTCACAACCAAACACACGAAAGTGACTTACATCTGGTTTAATTTTACTCCATGCTTCTTCCAGCGTTATACCCTGCAAAACTTTAGTGGGTGTGTAATTAACTATGTAATTTGCACAATTTATGGCCTCAGCCCAATATTGACGACTTAGTCCTTTATATTGGATCATACAATTAGCCATTTCTTTTAAAGTGCAGTTCATCCGTTCAGCTGCACCATTTTGTTGTGGTGTATATGGAACAGTGTGCTATTGTTGGATTCCTTGTTCAGTGCAAAAAGTAGTGAACTTGTTGTTAACATATTCTCCTCCATTGTCAGATCTTAACTTAATAATTTGATGACCAAATTGTTTTTCAACAAGGGCCTTGTAGGCCAAGAACATGTTAAGTACTTCGCTCTTAAGTTTTAGGAAGTAAGCCCAAGTGCGTCTGGAGTAGTCATTAATTAAGGTTAAGAAATATTTGAAACCAGAAAAGGAAGCAGATGGAAGAGGGACACACAAGTCACTATGCACAAGCTCCAAGGGAACCGAGGCATGCCAAGAGGCACGTTTGTCAAAACAGTCTCGATGACGTTTTCTGAGTACACAACTAGAAAAAACACCATCCTTACAAGATACTAGCGGAAGACCAGTCACCATATTGTCTTTACATAGTTGTTGCAATGAGCGATAATTTAAGTGACCAAATCGTTCATGCCAAAGTTTGCTCAAGTTATCACTATGATCAACAAAAACTAAAGGAAAAGGTGATGACCCAAAGTTGTTAAATTTGTACAACCTGGTAACATCATCAATAGTTCTAGTAGCAAGGATATTTTGAGGATTTTTAAAATCCTTAATTACAACTTGGTGAGGTGTAAACGTCATAGTTTTACCTTCACCTGAATGAGTAATTTGATAGACTGATAACAAATTGCAGGAAATTTTTGGAACACATAGTACATCACTGAAATGACCATTTTCTACTGGAACTATTCTAGATCCTACAACACTTAGAGATCTATCATCACCAACAAATATTTGTTTGGTGTTACATTCATGCATAGTAGAAAAGATGGCTTTATCCTTAGCCATATGATAAGATGCTCCAGAATCAATGAGCCATTCAATTGAAGTAGAAAAAGAAGATGCAGTATAAGAGTAACCAAAAGCACAAAGTGCATGTCCATGAGAGGTAGATTCTAAAGACGAATCTAGGCTGATGTGGTGCTTCTTCATTGTTGCTTCCAAGGCTGTCAACTTCTCAAAACACTTAGATTCATCATGATTTTCTTTCCCACAAAAATTGCAATGACGCTTAGTCTTATTTCCTTTTTGCTTGGATCCTTTGTCATTTTTTAAAGAAGGAGCTGACTAAGAGGGTTTCGGACCCTTGTTGTTTGGCTTATTATTGCGAAAATTCTATTTCTTGGAAGGATTGGACTTTTCTTTCTGTTGGGACAATAAGGCTTTCCCAAATGTATCTTCATTGTTAATTATTCCAAGATGAATGAGCTTATCCTGCTCTCTAATTAAGGAATCACAAAAGGATTCAAGGCGAGGCTCTTGATAGCTAGCTGCAGTCAAGGATTCTTTCATGGAGTAAAATGTAGATACAAAAATAGAATGTGCAGGTCCAAGTTTTGAAAGAATATGATAAATACATTGTTTGTCTTCTTTCTTAATCTTACATTCTGCACATAATAGTCTAAGAGTTTTATACTTAGATAAATAGTCTTGAATGCATGAAAAATCATTTGGATTCAAGAAAAGCAACTCATTCTCAAGTTGATGACCCCAAATTTCATTGTGTTTACCAAACACAGATTCCAACTTTTCCCAAGTAAGATTAGGTTCATCAATTCCAGATATGTGGAATCGCAAATTAGTAGAAATTGACATCCCAATCAATCCACGAGCTTCATCACATCTATTTTCCCATTTAATTTTCTTATCATCATCAGTGGGTTTTGTTTCTTTCCCTGAGGTTATCCTAAAAATTCCCCTACTTCGTAGAACATCCTCTAGATGAGATTTCCATGGGAAATAGTTAGAACTTGTAAGTATAATATCACAAGGGGCGGCCATACTATAAAATAATGGTTAAAAGAACAGAAACTAACTGTTTGGATGCAGAGAGCTTGAAAAATAATGTGGTTTAAAAAAAACGGCACTTAAAACTGATTCTGGATGATGAAGTTATGCTTGATCAAATAAAATGTTAAAGATGTCCCCAATAGTGACGTGGCAGATATTAACTTGACCAACTAAAAAGAGAAGCCCCCTCTTCCCAAGATAAACCTTTGATAATCACTTTTACAATAAAGTTGCTTTGAAGTGAATCACTTTTGTAGAATAAGTGATGTTCACTTTTACAATAATGTTACTTTTAAATAGTGCGGCAATAAATTAAAAGACTTAAGTGACTCACTTTTTATTTTATTTTATTTATGTGAGATGCACTTTTACAATAAAGTAACTTGAAAATAGGAATTGTATGCACTAAAAAGTAGCTTAATAAGACTTGAACTCAAGACCTATTAAGGAATAAAACAACTTTGGACCAAGTGAGCTAAGTTTAAAAGGTACATAAAAGAATGGAAAGAGGAAGGGTTCTTTTTTTTTTTTACTCTTCTCTCTCGTTCTCCGTGCTTGCTTTCTTTTCCTGCAAATCACAAAAAAAACGAAAAAAAAAAACAAAAAAAACTTTTTCCACACAATGGAGTTAGATGTCGGTTAGCTTAACCAGAAAGTCTATGTTTTCAAGTTTTCTCATTGTTTCTAATTTGCCATGATCGCACAAGGTGCACAGCAAAGAGCATACGTAGCCGAGAAGACAAGAAAAAAAAAACTTTCCCTTACTGTTTCTGATTCTCCACGATCGCGCAAGGTACATGGCAAAGAGCATACGCAGTCAGGGAAGGCAACAATCCGAGACTAAAATAGAAAAGATATAACAACAAACTGATGAAATATGAGAGGTTTAAAAAAAACAAATCCGTCATTGTAATATTATACCTTCAGATTTGCCGAAATGGGTGTTTCTGGAGCAAATGAAAATGGTTTTCAGTGAAACGAAGACTATTTCCCAATGGAAACAGCGCTCCAAATGCAATGGAATAGATCCCATAGGAAAAAAATACATAAAAAATCTAGAACCAGAAACCCTTTCAAAGTTTTCGCAACACCGGTTCCAGATCTTGATCAAAACCAAAAGCAGCTCTTCATAAATGCTCTGATACCATGTTCGGGTACATAAGGTACTCCCAAAATACTGAACACCTTAAGCAATCACTTCACACAAATAGATCACAAATCAACACACTGATGTTTATCACGTGGTTAAAATCCTCAACAGAGAAACAGTGCACGCCCCTAGCCAAATAGCTACTTGGAGCAATTTATTATGCAAAAGAAAGAAAGTTACATGAGATTGTCATAATCGATCAACTAGCCAAGGACCCTCTATGCTCTTTAAATAGAGATCATAGATCAATCGAGTGTTAAGCCACAGATCAATGGTAGGTATGATCTAAGAGAAGATGAACCGTCAGATCATTCTATGTCTAGAACATATCGTGACCGTTGGATTAGAATATTTACAAATGCATACTAAAGAAACACACTTTTACCTAATGGATATATTACACAAGTTAATCTTAACTAACTCCTAAGTGTCTAAATATCCTAACACTTGGCATTGTTTGTTAGGTGTGCATATTTATTTCACTGCTGACTCATAATATCGCTAGTTACACGTTAATTAGCCTTAAGTAATCACGGCCCTTAAAATTAATGCTTAAACTTAAAATCGATTACACTATTTTTATTTGATAGAGGTGCACCAACAAGCTTAGGTTGTAGAGTCTTGGAATAGGGTGTCATGAGTAAAATTTTCAAAGACTATGACACAAAACAATTAGGTGTATGTCCAGTTGAGAAGAGAAATCCTTGATATAATTAGTGTTCTTGGGAGACTCCTCTTACACAGGAATTAAGAACGAGGCAGCATACATGTTTGTGGTGGGGATAGATCCTTGCCACTCTCTATATAGCGCCAAAGATATTTTCAGGATCTTATTCGTATCTAGGGGATTTTGAGGTAGCTTTGGTGCTTTAGATATTTGGTCTTTGTTACCTTTTCCATATGGTAGATCCTGCCTACGACTATCCTCCTGAGAATTGGTTATATTGGGGTGACCTTAGTTTCCTTACCTAGGTATCGCAGGGGGTACTTGCAGAGGTTATTTTGTGAGTGTCCTGGCCAGGTAGGGGTCGGACAACACAGTCTCTATACGTGTTGAAGATAAGGGCCACTATAATTGGTTACACACCTCCGCTTGTAGTGTATGGGAGTCTCAAGCATGTCCTCGGAGAGACATACCTAATGCATTTGGGAGCTCACTCATCCTCCTTCTTGGCGTGTTTGCATCTTAATTATATTTTCTTAGGAGTGTTCTCTTTGTGCGCTAGCTTTCTCTAGGGATCATAATTAGTTGAGTCTTGTTATTTTTGTGGAGTCATCATGGATCAAGTTTCGGCACTCTGCCGATCTTAACGCTTAAAAGGGCTTTCTCCTTGTGGATCCCCTCCTCGAAAGAGTATTAGAAATTCTAGTAAAAATTTAACACGCTTTGATTCACATGCCATTCTCATCATGAGTACTACATCTAAGAACGAAAAGATCCCTCCTTCTCCATCCTATGGAGTGGGGAATGTGACCATTGTGAGACCTGGGACTCTGGTTGAAACCGACCCTCACGGGGTTGGTATTCGAGATTCTAGTAAAAATTTAACACATTTTGATTCACACACCGTTCTCATCATGAGTACTACATCTAAGAACTAAAAGATCCCTCCTTCTCCATCCTCTGGAATGGGGAATGTGACCATTGTTAGACCTAGGACTCTGGTTGAAACCAACCCTCACGGGGTTGGTACTTCCTACAATTCACGACCCCAGCTGTCGAAATTTATAGCTGCTTATTGGAGGTATTCCTTGGTAAGGTCGAGTAGTGAGACTCATCATATTCCCTCTAGCACATTTCCATTTAAGTTTGGCATCCCTGACCTTATTGCTACTTTTTTGTCATCTGTCGTTAATCCTGGTATAGATCCCGATGTTGTTTCTAGGAGAACTTCCATCCCTTTCCATGCTGATAGATTTGGTAGTGGTCATATTACACCTTTCACTCCATTTGTGGGATGATTTTCATACCCATGATCCGAGCATAACACTGGTGTTCACCCTCACGGAGGTGACCCTAGACACATGAACATTGGAGGAACACCTTACATTCCATCCTATGTTCCATTGTCCACCACACATGTTCCATTAAATTCCTTTCTTATGACACATCCTCCTCATGACATGCACGATCCTTTGGGATGGGGTACTACCTCTAACCATGTTGTTCCCTAGTCGGTCGGTGTTGTTGTGTCGGGACGTTATGTGCCTCCTTATGTATCCAGAGGTTAACCTGTTTACCAATCCTATAATTATGGTTATGTAGCACCTCATTCTCAAGGTATACCAAATTATAATATTCCAGTACATCCTTTTATGGGTCAGGCAGGAGGGGGTTATTATCTGACTATACAAATCCATGGTCTTTGTTATAATTAGCCTTATATGAACCAACATTTTCAGGTAGCATGGAACCAGATGGCACTACCTAGGATCCCTTTTGTTGGCTACGTTGAATTTTCTTAACCTTTCGAAGTTGACCAATGATCTAGTATCTCACAATCTGATGTGGTCAGTTGTCCTACCAAGATTTCTTCAGACATTCTTAAGTTTGAAGGTAAGAGTAGTGAGGACCCTGGAGATCATGTGATTACTTTCAACCTATGGTGCTCTTCGAACTCTTTGAACCATGACTATGTTCGCTTATGACTGTTTCAATGCACCCTCACGGGAACTGCTGTAAAATGGTATATAGAGTTGCTTGGGGGCACATATCAGACATTTAATGACCTAGCCATGACCTTTCTTAACCACTTTCAATTACCGGTACGTTACGATGTCAGTATCGAGCTCTTGTCAACATTTTGGCAAGATAAAGCCACACACGTCTCTGACCATATTCAAGAATAGCGTAGACGAAAGAGGTTGATTAAGGCCAACATTCCACCTGATTTTTTTTTGAATGGTTCCTCAAATATTTATTTCCTTATATTGTGAAGGATGTTTCAACATCTGGAGTTATGAATGAGGAGCAGGCTATCTTCCAAGCTCAGCAATTAGACTTGATTTATGCTCAGTCTGGGCTCCTTTATGAGATTATCCCTAATGCACCACGGTTAAACTTTGAACCTAAGTTTAAACCTGGGCCACATGCCGATGGTATTGTTGGATCTACAAGTACCAAGGTCATAGAGCATGTTATGAATCAAATGCAAAATGTTTCTATTAATCAGCCTGCGATCGTACAAGCTACGGATTCTTCCAATCCCACCCAATCAGTGGATGTGCTCTCGGTACATTTGTTGGACAAGAAGGGTAACCAACAGCCCGGACAGAATAGAAAGAAGGGAAGAAACAAGAGAAGGGGTGGGAATAGGAAAGAGAACTTGAACAATGAAAAGAAAAAAAATGATGCTATGGAGGACAAGAAGTCTAAACAGAAGGTTAAATTCCCTTGCAATATTTGTGGGGGAGACCATCTCACATACTTGTGCCACCATATTAAAGAGGCCTCAAAGTTCATTGCATAGAGCCCAACTATTTTGACTGATCCTTTACCTCATAATCAAAATATGGCTTCGAGGAACGTGGACACTGAAAGAACTTCTGGTGAGAATCAAAACCCAACGAATGCAGAAGGTGGCCATGGTTGTATCAACATGATGTATGCCGCTAATGTTGTGACTCACAAAAAATAGTACAGTCTGTAACAACCCAACTTGGGTAAAGATATTGAACCTCCTGAGAAACCTTTTCATATCAATAATCTTGAATATATACCTCGTATACCTAAGGGAGTCCTAAAGCACTTGGGGCACAATCCTAATGCTCAAGCTGCCCAGCATTATTCTATTGTTGAGAAATTGGGTCAGACTCCCTATGTAATGTCATCTCTTGAAGTCCTTCAGAATTGTCCTACACAAAGGTGAGCATTGTTGACTGGCCTTGAGATGGTTGATTCCAACCCTTCCACTACAGTTAAATTTTAAACCCACGAGGTCTAGCCTTGCGTGCCTTACCATGTGGATTTCTTAGTCCATGTCGACTGTATGAATAACACGATCAAATACACAGTGGTTGTTGAAGTCATTGCGACATCTGTAATTTCTATGGCTTGTTGGAAAGGCCTTGTTCCACCCACGTTGTCGAAATCCATGACCATATTGACTTCATTCGATGGAAATTAATTTCTCTCGCATAGTATTATTCCATCTTTCCAAGTCTAGTTGTGAGGGAAGACTATGTCAATTGAGGTTGAGGTGGTTGATGCACCCCTTGACTACAATATTTTCATGGGTCGGAACTATATCTATGCTATGAAAACGATCATGTCTTCCATTTTTCATGTCATTTTCTTCCTTTTTGAGGATCATCTTGTCATGATTTACCAACTACCATTTGATAGTTCTAGTTCAATTGCATTGTCAAGATTCACCATCCCGGCTATTGATAATTCTCAACTAGAAACTAAGAATGTTGGTGTTGGAATGTATCTGTCATTAATGTGATCCTTTAATATCGCAGCACCAATCCTAGCTATTGGTTCCACTCTTGGTAGTGATTCATCGTCTTTGAGTTCAGTCCCATTTCGCACTATGTATTTGGATGACCCTTGGACTCTCTCTTCTCTGAGCACTTTGGATGAGGAACCTATAATTACCAATATGGAGATGTTGTTGTCTGCAATAGAGGTTGTTTATCAATTTTTTCTTGATCCCATTGTAGACCTCATTCCTTCTTCTTTGCAAATGGAAGAGGAGGATCTATTTGCACTTCCTTCTTGGTAGGTTGCGTCATCACACTCGCATGATTGCCTTGATGATTTTTTTCCTTCAAATGAAGTGATTCTCGAGTCCATGAATGGTATGAAACGACCTTAGGAGGAGTTGCACCATCTCTCTTACTTCCCCCCAGAGCTCAAACAAATTGAGCATGATGACTTAATTCAACCCTTAGCGAGAACGTTGTTTATCTCGTGGTCCCATTAAGCACTCATGGTGTATAAGTTGAAGGGAACATGATGAACTTATCACCTATGATTCCTATCAACATTTCTCAGATTCCTTGCAAGATAGAGATTGTTTAAATTGGTGTTGATTGTTCTCCCAATGAAATTAAGGCATACACTGATCTTTTTAAAGAATTTAGTGATGTTTTATCTTAGTTCTATGATGAGATGCTAAGAATAGAACCTCGTATTGTTAAGCATGATATAAAACCTATCCTAATGCTAAACATGTTTGACAATGTTTACGTGCGATGAACCCCCGTAAGGTGCCCTCCATTAAGGCTAAGATAGAAAAGTTACTCAAAGCTGGATTTATCTATCTAGTTCCCTTGACTGAATGGGTATCCAATCCTATTCTGGTAGATCAGAAGCAAGGAAATATCAGTGTGTGCACTGACCATGGAGATCTAAATAAGGAATGTCCAAAAAATAATTTCCCCACACCATTCATAGATCATATTTTGGATGAGTGTGATGGGAGCGAAGTATTCTCATTTATGGACAATTTTTCAGGGTATAACCAAATACAAATTAAACCTGAGGACCAACATAATAATTCTTTCATTTGTCCTTGGGGTATGTTTTCATACCGGAAGATGCCTTTCAGCCTTAAAAATGTCAAAGCTACATTTCAGCGAGGGATGACCTTTTCTTTTCATGACCTTAAGCATATTATCGAAGTCTATCTGGATGATTTAGTTTCTCACTCTCGTTTGAGAGTGGATCATCCAAGCCATTTGCGCTTGGTTTTCAAAAGTTTTTGTCTTTATCAAATTCGGTTAAACCCTCAAAAGTGAATATTTTGTGTGAGAGTGGGTTGGTTATTAGGGTTTATCATTTCTAAGGAGGGGATTAGGGTCTATCCTCTGAATTTTGAGGAAATACTTTGGTTGTCTCCCCCACGCACAATTAGACATATTTAAAGTCTCCAAGGGATGACTAAATTCTTACGGAGATTTGTCGTCAATTAGGCTAATTTGACCAAGGGTTTCATGTGCCTTTTGAAGAAGGATACTCCATTCATATGGGATGATCGATCCCAAGAGTCCTTTGATGCACTTAAGAAATCCTTCGCATCGAATCATGTGCTTAGTCCACCTGACAACAAGGTCTAAGAGCATGTTATCTACTATCTTAGCCAAAATCTCATTGGTGCAAAACTTTGATATAGTCACATCGAAAAGATATCCTTGTAGCTAGGAATTTTGCACCTCCTACGGACAGGAGTTGTTCCTTTAGTCTGAATGGTTCAGATCTAGAACAAATGATACACAATAGAATTGGAAGACATTCCCTAGAATGGGTGGAGATCTGGAATCGGTCTCTTTGATGTAATAGTATAGTTGTTTCATGTAATGATGGTTCTTAATGGATATAACTACATAATCACATGAAAACAACAAACAAGATCAAAAAGCACCAGAATATGATCCACTATTCTATGTTGATGACTAAGGAATTCAACAATAAAATATACGATAATAACAAAATATACTTTATGGGAAAGGAACCAATTTTTCATTAAATAATAAATAAGAAGCTTACAACCTATGCCTTAGTGTCGATGTGCTCCTTGACAAAGAAAATATCTTGCCCCTAATAGCTCCAACTTTCTCCCTCAAGCTCACTATGACTGATTTAGGCCAGAATGTCAAAGCAATAGCATAACTTTACTCCCTCTCAACCATGGAAATGAGCCTGCTTTTATAGGCCAAGAGAGGATAGAGATGGTTGAGAAAATGATGGGTGAGGTGGATAGGAGATCCCAAAAGGATGGATCTCAAGTCCAGGTGGTCCTCAGGTGTAGGGATAAGGGTGTCGTGAATCCTTCCTTCGAGAAGCTTCACGAAGACCTCTCTTTTTAACTTTTTACCAGGGGCATCGCTTCTTGCTTTCTATGACAGAGTGGTGACAGGGCAGAATCACACCTTGTACAAGAGGTAAAGGTAGTGGCACTGCCTACTATCAAGAGGGTAAAGTTGTTTCTGAAGAAGGAAGCACCTATTAACTTATAGGTAGGAGCAGTGCTAGATTTTCATATGCAAGACTGATATCTAGGCCAGTGTTTTTCTTCACAACTTGGGATTCATGGAAAATACTAGTGTTTGGGACCTCATCACATGATGATGATGATATTTATGTGTAACAATCCTTACCAACTGTTCATGCAGTACAGCGGTTGAGACATTATATACTGCTTCACCATACTTCAGTCGTAGCTCATATCAATATGTTTCAGTTTGTCTTGACTAGACGAATGATAGGGGGGAAGTACAATAAATGAATTGTTATTTTGCAAGAATTCGATCTCAATTTTGTTTCCGAAAAGTCGAATAAATTGTTAGTTTTTGCGGAGATCATGTCGGATATCCCCAGTTTTGATGAAGATGAAATTCACGAAGATTCCTTTGTGGATGAACATATCTTCCTTATTTAAATTGTGCAACCTTGGTATGGTGATATCATCATATAATTACAAAATTTGAAGGTCCCTCTTCACCTCTTGTAGGATGAATATCGACATTTACGATATAATGCTAAGAACTACCTTATTATTGGTGACACGTTGCATCTTCGTGGGGTGGATTCCATTTTGTGTCGATGTTTGACTCATGATGAGGCCGAGACTGTGTTGAATGATTGTTGTGGTGGGGCATGTTGTGGTCATTTATCTAGGATTTCTACATATCAAAAGATCCTTAGAGCAGGTTATTCCTAGTTGTTGATCTTTAAATATTGCGTTAATGCGGTCAAGCTGTGCCGCCCTTTCCATGTGTTCGCATGGAATATGCACTTGCATCCCTCCCTGTTACATCCTATTATCAATATCCGTCCCTTCACCAAGTGAGGGGTGGACTTTATGGATTGTAACCCAGCTTCAGCTGGGGGGAACCATCACATCATAGTGGTCATGGACTATTTCACGAAATGGGAAGAGGCTATTCCTACTATTAAATATGACGATGAGCCAGCCACTCATTTTGTATTCAATCAAATCATCACTTAGTTTGGTATCTTGAGAGAGCTTGTCACTGACCATGGCAAGCACTTTCAAAATAAGATGATAGATGAATTATCTTTGAAACTAGGATATAATAAATAGTACTCTTCTTCTTATTATCCTCAAGCAAATGGACAGGTTGAAGTAGTAAATAAATCCCTTAATTCCATTCTGCAACAAACCGTTAGACAAAGCAAGACTAATTGGCACATTATGCTTTACCCTGCTTTGTGGGATTATTGAACCATAGTAAGACTTCCAATGGGTTTTCTC
Organism: Pseudotsuga menziesii; assembly: GCA_001517045.1. NCBI lineage: Eukaryota > Viridiplantae > Streptophyta > Pinopsida > Pinales > Pinaceae > Pseudotsuga > Pseudotsuga menziesii. The sequence goes on from LPNX010283362.1 coordinate 118,567, forward strand.
CATATCAATTAGTACATGGGGTGGAGTTTGTTTTACTAATTGAATGCAAAATTCCCTCATTGAAACTAGCCATAGAGATCTTACCAGAGACTTCTGAGTTGGAAGAACGTTTCGTCCACTTAGAACACCTTGATGAGAAGCGTCAAGATGTCGTAGTGTCTCTTGAGATCAATAAGAGTCATGTGAAGGCTTAATATGATAAATATTTCTATCCCCGTAGATTTAATGAAGGTGACTTGGTCCTCCTGTATGACCAATCTAGTGAACCGTTAGGGGAAAGTAAGTTCAACCATGTGTGGCATGGTCCTTATGTGGTAAAATGTGTCTTAGAGAAGGGTTCCTATGAGCTAGAGTATTATTAAGGGATAGCCTTGGTGGAGCCTATAAATGGGATCTATCTCAAAAAATATTATGCCCAAGTCTCAAGAGAGGCTGATATCTTATAGACTATTGTACAGTTGCATAGTTTACTTTTGGTCCCCTTGTAGCAATTCGGTTTGTTGACATGCTTCCCCTTGTTATGACAGATGTCGACGGATCTTTGGTATACCTAGGATATGCTCATTGGGCCAGCCACAATACCTAGAACTTAGCTTCAACTGCTTGAGTAATTTATATGCCTGAGGGTCATGTGGTGTCTTTGGGAGGTGTGTGTCTCCATCTATCATCAAATAATGTTGTTGAATATAGTGTCATGATTGTGTTACTACACGATGCCATCTCCAATGGTGTTCGATCTCTTTAATTCAACCTTAACTCGCAGCTATTTGTGTCACAGTTAAATGGTGTGTACCGTATCATGGATCTGACTTTATTGCGAGGGTTCTTATGGGTAAGATTGTTAGAATGACAATTTGACTATATAACATACATTCATATTCCTAGGATTTACAATCATGTTTCTGGATCTTATGCAAATTATGTTTTAGACTCGAATTTGTTGCATTAATAATGAAGCATACACATTCCATTCACATTTGAATACACATGTAAATACATCAAGCTGATCACTATAAGTTTTTTATTTCCAAATATAGCTCAAAATGATGTCACGGTACAAAATAGCATGATACAAAATTGGGGATTTAAGCCACCAAAAAACTATACAATCGATACAAAAAATCTATCTAGGAATATACACCTGCAGACTCGGGTGATGATCATGGTAACAAATAACTACATTGGCCAACCATCAAAATAGTGTAACCCATGGATAGGGTACTCCTACTATGTGTATTTCAATAGCCTTGGGAATGTCCTTGACTTGCACCATGGGTACCTTGTGTGTCAATATGGAGAATTTTTCATCTATGTTTTGGAGTGTATGTTGTGCATATACACCGATAATGTCATACCCTCGTCCCCTTCAGTGATGTCAGGGGAAACCATCTAGCCATCTTGGACCCACATCTGCATATATATGATCAATGTCAATAAGTGATACCACCAAAAACATGTTTTTGATTCCATTATATCAAAAATACAAATAATTCAAAATACATTTGTTATTTTTACCTATGTCACCATGTGTGACACCCAGTGGTAATGGCATGTCTGGGTCTTCGCGAAAGTCGATCCCTGCATAAGGATAGTCGTCCATGGCCATGATTTGTCGCCTCCACCAGTGGTAGAAGTCTGGTGGGAAAGGAATCAGTGTCTGACCTACCCCTAACTGCAACATCACCTCTTCCCAACGGGTTTGGCATGGATCATGTAGACTATGTGGAGGAACCTCAACTCTTTGGCTAAGGCCTGGTACTCGCTCGAAGAATAAAGTGCTAAGTATGTTGGTGAACCCAAAGTTCTTTATCCTGTTCAGCTTGCAGTATGTTTGTTGTTGTTTCATAGTGTTCAACAATGATGTGCTCCAATCATACACTATAGGTCTCATACACTCTACTAAATAAACAATGAGAGGCTTGGAGGCCTGCTGAAGTGATTCCAAACTTGCTATCCTGACTAGTACCAACACTATAACCTTGAGAATTAGGCTCTGGAAGGAGTTCACTGGAACCTGGATTCTAATCTTCTCAGTATCTAGAAGGAAATAAATGGCTATATACTCCTTAATGGAAAGCCCTCCACCCACCCCATGAGCCCATAATTTTACTACCTTGCCTCAGAGAAATAATCCAGTAATGAAGTAGATATATTCCACTTCTAGTCTCAGTGGCATCCCATCTAGATGAAAAGCCTTTGTGTCTGGGTCCCAGTAGTCAACAAACATATGAAGAAGTATTGGTTGGGACCTCAAACCCCCAAGCTTCCCAAACTTGTATATTCCACATCTTTTTATAGCTTATTGAGAATTTATGTCTCGTTGGACTTCCCTATCCACATCCTCATGCTCGCGCTCCCTCCATTCCAGCACCATCTTGTCAAGAAACATTCAACTTTCATTAGTTTTGGCCATTAAAGTGGGTATATGTATCCCTATACACGAATTTTCTTGGTAACAATAGCATATGTACGTGGGAAGGATGAGCTTTTCCCATGTACATCAGGCCCTATACGCGACCCGATAGCTTGTGACTTGTGAGGGTTGGGATACCCATTTATGGTTGCTCCAAACTAAAAAATACACCATGGAAAATGAAAATAATGCATGGAATGGATATGGAATGAGAGTAGGATTTGCATGGTCCTGATGGCTTGTGATTTCGTTACTCCTAGCTCCCGGAATCAGCAGTTGAAGTTTGTGGTCCAAATGGATCGAAATGCACTATTGTGGTAAAAAACAAAATGGTATGGTAAAAATGTCAATTTTCACTATTTATCAAAATTCTTTTGAATTTTTTACCCACTTAGCCTATAGTTTGAACCTTTATTAACCTTTTTTATTTGTTTTGGACTAATATGGTAGTGCAGCGATTCATTTTGGGTGCACTTTTTCCAAGGTCTTGACTCATTCACGCCTATAATAGGTATAATTTTGAACTGGAATATAGGATGGGATCACCTTTTTGCATGCATAATGTGTCGTCCTATGAACATGTCACCTTAACTATAGGTATGAACCCACTTCGTGATGTTACGAAACCTTCACACTGCAACTAGAAGTGGCATTACGTAAGTGGTAGAGCCTTCCTACGCATGGGTGCCCTAGATAGATCTCGCTTTTCCATTTGGTACCCATGCTTAGATTCCTTCCTTAAGTCTGGGAGTCCCTTGTAGTCCTTCCATGTCTTTGAGAAAGAAACTCATATTCTTTCTTGAACTTTATGCTGGCCATTTTCCATAGGGACTCTCGTTTATATCAAGTTGTAATTGCATTTCATGCATCTGCTTGTTGTATTGAGCCTTATGTCGTCTCCTCGCTTCGATTTTATGAGCCATATAGCCTGATCTTGTCTCGATCCTATCTAACAAAAGTCTCTCATATATATTTTGCATCTTGATCACCCCATACCCAAAGGATACATCCCCCCGAGTGTCATTATCCTGCACATGCTTCCTTGCATTGAGCATAGGTATGTTCCACTGATTGGAACTAGTTTTCTTCCCCGTGACACTCATTTCCTCCTAGTTTTGTACTATAATCAATTTTATCCTTATTCAATATTTCCAATATGAAAATGACCAAGAAAAGTTCAAAAAACATAAAAAGTCAGACGGGAAATGATATTACTTTGGAAATTGTCGTGTTGTGTCTCCTTCAAATGGAACATTGTATATTCCATCCATTAGTTGGGTTATTAGTATGACATTAGGAGTTCTACTTGTTACTCTGAGTTTTCTCCACCAACCGATTATGCTTTTGGTCCCTATGGAGCCTTTGTCTATGCCTCATGTGTCACAGAGTTGTCCCAGTTTCCATATTGAGTCTATGCTTCCTATGAGTCTCCATTTGTCTTATGCTCATGTTCTAAGGAAGTTTTAGTCTAAGTCGGCCACTCCTCGGTTATCTTGTCCTTGCATGTCCACCATTCCTGATAAAATTAATGGTTCATGCACATCCTATTCATCCAAATTGTTCCAAATTATACAGCGTTGCTATGTACCTCATGCTGGTTGATGGGGGATGCATGTATTCCATCCTTCTAGTGGATCCCATTCCATTGAATTCAGATCATTTATTCTGGAATAGGGATATAGATTCCATTGATTTCCTTGATACTTGCGGTCATCAATGGCATGTTCTCTCGCCATCGACATATTTGGGAATGCATCAATGTCCCCTGATCAATGGACTCTCTCCAGTGTTTGATCTCAACACATCTATTCACACTTGTTTGATTGCACTCTGTACCTTGATTCTCATTATCATTATCGGTGGGATATCTCACATCTATTAATGGTATACTTCAATGACCAGTAATCAAGATATGGTCCATCATGTTCGACCTTGACACCTTTATTCGTGTTAAGGGACATCTACTAGCGACAATTTGTGTAGAATACCTCCGATATTGGTGGAATTTCATATATGTTACCTCCTTGATCGTGTCAATATACATGAGATATCAGTTCTCATGACCAGATTCCAATGTACCATCATATGTCTTCATTCAGTATGAATATCTTGTTCACTGTATATAGTACATGGCTATGACCACATGTAACATATGTATATTATGCATATTCATGGCCATTATACTATTATGTATTTGGGGACTACTACACTTCATATTTGTAGTCACATGCAAAGATCTATCATTATTGTACTGATGAGCGGCCGGTTTTTCCACCTGGGTCTTCATTACTCCCCTTTTGGGATTGTTATAATGTGTTTCGTCCATCATGTTACCCCTCTAACCTCCACATTAGGGGGTGTTTTTTATAGTTTATTTTACCACACTAATTGGTAGATCATTTTTTTATGGCCTTCCCTATCCCTATACAGACTCTTTGGAACCCCTTTTCCCAATATAACTTTGATGCTCCAAAAAATTCCTTTAAAAGTTCTAATTTATTGGTATACATGGGTCACCAACTTACATACCGTGTGTACACACATCTTGCTCCACTATGACCCATGTACATCGTGAAATGTGCTCAAAAATAAAAATATTTAGAGTTTTCCTCACCAAGTAACGAATAACTTGAATATTGGCCTTCCATATGCCTAGATATGCTCTGACTCGACCCTTCACTTCCTATTGAATGGGATATATATTGAGCTACTTGGATGCATTATAGGACAAGAACTTGTGAGAGAAAAGAAACTATAGTGGATTTGTGCCCCATTCTTGCATACTTGATTCTACATCCCTTTGTCCTTTGAGTAGCCATTAATGCTCTTCCCAAGATTTCCATTGTCTTGTGAGATTCCCATTGATATGGACAATTGAAGTGGTGTAGGCCTAGGTGGAGGACTTGGTTTCTCAATTTGGACGAGTGTCGACAGAGTTTTTCACCTATATCTATGTTTATATTTAATAAAAATGTACATTTCTCATCCATTATATGTGTAACTATGAATATTCTTATCCATTGATGTAGTTCCTTTGGTTATAAATTGGATTTATATATGCTAGAGTAGGTTTTAACACTTAATATCTATCATGCTTGTATGTTTCTTTGTTGTTCATAATGAAATGTAGGTGCAAGTGTGATTGAAAGCTCAACGGGTACCTACTACAAACGTTTAGAATAAGGTACACTTCTCATCCCTTAGTGTTATACTTGCTTATCTATTTAGCATAATGATAATGGATTGATTTCTGGTGTCATACTATTTGTTGTGGTCCACCCCAAGCCATAGGAATTTTAGTCAATAGCAAGAGTCCCAAAGGAGCTGACCCCTAGCCCTCTCTGCATTCGAATAAGTTAATGTAAATTTAACTTTAGTCATTTTCTTTCACAGTTTTTAATAAATGAGGTTAAGGTTCTGACTACATCATGGGTGTGCAAGTTATGGAGAAGTCAGTGAGGGTGGAGACAAGGTCACCTCCTCCTAGTCCTTCTTCTTTACACATTATGGTGAGTAAAACGAACTTCTACTATGTTCAACATTATGAAAATCAATTATTGGTTAGCCAGCAGATAACCCTACTTAGTTGTCTGGTTTTTGCATGTGACTCCTGGTGTGGATCTTGCCCGGTCTGCATCAATGGTCATCAATATCCATGAGGTAAGGTTTACTTGAATTAAAAGGTGATTGGGTTAGTGGGTCATGTAGGAATCAGGATTTCACCACATTGCAATTGTTTTTATCCTACAGAAAAGAGGGATTCACAGCCTCTCTGTTCCATCATTGTCGTAGTTCTTTTTGTATGTGTATTTTTATGGATTAATAGGGTTGTGGATTCCATCCTCAATGGGATTACAACCACTTTGGTTTCATCATTATTGTAAATACTTTTATTAGTTATGTTTTGAAGGATATGTGGATTCGATCTTCGATGTACTTACAGCCACTCTGGTTTCGAACCCAATACTTCTATTTTGTGATTTAATTAAATTAATACAACCCCCTATGGGCTGATGCCACCTTATCATTTTATACGATGGTTTCCATTGTATAATGGTCTTACTGCCACATAATAGATATTGAAGGTTTTGTTGTTAATGAAGTATCTATGAGCTTGATTTTGAATATGTAGAGTTGATTTGTTTTTAAATAAAAGTTTATACCTCAGGGTTAGATACCCGTAATAAGATGTTGTATTTGATTTAATTATTTAACTTCCAACTAGATCTGATTGTGCAATTAAGAGTTGAATTCATGAGCTATAATTATAATAGATATAAAGGACTTGGTTATTATAGACTCGACTTTAGTCGTGGACTACTAGTTAGTTGATTTAGTAAAGGGATATGGATATTGATTTATCGTATTTATAATTATTACTTCGGTCTTGGTAAATCTCGATCTGCATTAGGAGTTTTAAGATGAGAAAACATTTATATTACTTTAGCTTGGATTTAAAAATCCTCTCGGCTCTTATTATGTCCATTTAAGAAACTCATAAATAATAGTTTATAGTCCTTTCAAATTATAGGTTATGTGAATGGATACTTTGTTGTTTTATTTGATTTGGTTTGATTAAGAATTTTCTCTATAAGTTTGTTATGTTAACTAGGAAAAGTTCCTTCTATAAGTCGAATTGTAAATTTAACTAAATTTTAACTAGAAAAATAGTATGATTCTAATTCTGAAATAATCCATTCTAAATATTGTTTTGGAACATAAACAAGCATAATATATAACATTTAACTAGATCTATGATAGTCATTTGTTTCGATTTACTAGTTGTGCTAACATTACAATCATTATTATATGAATCTATCATTAAGATATGGCTGCCCAAATAGAGATTCATTATAAAATATTAAGATCATGAATCTATGAATACTAATTAAAATTAGTTTACTTACATGAATACATCAAATAGGAAATATATTAGAAACATATGCATAGTACTATTATTGTAAAATGAAATGAATATGATTCATAGTTAACTTGAGATTTTATGTAAAACTAGTTTAGACAGATAAAAAGTAGAATAGGTAACCTGACACCATTGCCGAGAAAAAAGAATTGAAATATTCGTTCCTCCCAACCAAATCCTAGAGAAGCCAAGTCTCACTTGCTCCAAAACCCCCAAGCATGTTCGTTGAACCAGAATGGAAAAATCCACTCAATGTTCCATTTCTTGCATTAACAAATTAGTTCCCTAACATCCAATGTTAGCCTCCTTCTTGCTAAGTGGACATACTATTATATAGTATCTTTCCTAGGACTTGGTCATTTATTAGCCTTTAACACTCCTCAAAGATTTGTGGCCTAATTTTTGGAAGGATGCCTCTTGCATCTTCATTTCCCACTCAGCAACTTTCGTGACTTGTCTTTTCTCTTTGTGGGTCAGCAAACACTCTTTCAACAACTATTTCAGTTATGATTCCCTCTAGTATTTTTAATTAATAAATAAGAATAATCCATTACGTCTATTTTTACTTTCTTGTTAAAAATATTAAAAAATACAATATTCAGAAAGAATAGTAACAATTTATTTTAATTCAGTGTATTACAACTTTAATTTACCATATCCACATTAAATTGGGTCATATAAATAATAAATGTGAAGAAAATAAGGTGGCATAGGTTCATGGAGACACTTGGAGGCTCATGGAGTCCTTGGGTGGCTAGATTCCCCCTACACTTGGTATGACCTTCATCCAAATTCAAATCCATGGGGAATGAAATTTTGTTGGGAGGTGAAGTGGTGTCCATTAGCATATCATCAGCCAAGAAATTTGAACAAGTAAGGTGAAGTAACTCCCATGGAAGAGGAAGAGACTAGGAAGACAATGTGTGCCACTTGGAAGGAGATTCTCTTCACTCAATGACAAATAATGATGAAAGATTCTATGACAAATATGAAAAATTTAGACTTGATTGCAGACCTATGACAAATCTGACATGATAGGTCTAAATATAGCCACCAAGAGGGCACATTTTGGGGTTAGAGGAATCCATTCAAATTGTGGAAAGAATTGGAGCAGGAGGAAGAGGAAAAGTGTCATAGGATATACTAAACCACTAAGATGAGTTGGAGGAATCCTATGGAGGGAAATTCGACCTTAGGAGGACCCATGAAGTTAATAAAAGGATGTCATGAGGAAGGATAATGGATTTTGATCATTTGATAATTTTCCTTTCCCATTTTGGAGAGCTTTTGCTTGTCCATTGCATGATGAGTGTTCACTCTCCTTTCTTGTGAACCAATTTCGAGGGATTTGGATTCATTTCCAATTTGGTTGAGTCATTCAAACCTCTAATTTGGATCTGAATGAAGTTTTTTAGTTGTAGTTTTAAGGATTATATATTTCAAGTGTTGGCACTCAAAATTTACCCCCAGTTGTGAAAGGGTGATCCCAAGGTAACCACAAAACCAATATTTAGGAAGAAAGATGGCTTCTTTATTTCCAGCGAGGGATATCTCAATAATTTAACTCGGGACATAAATATTTGCAAAAGAAATGAAATTTAATAATGTATGTGGCTGAAATAGGTGTTCATTGGGCATGGAGTCATATATTATAACAAACATTAACAGTGCTATTACAAATGAATTTAACATAGGCAGGGTAGCTACTTCCTCACAGTCAAAAAGATGATTTTCTGGTGATAAAGAATAATTTAAAAGCAGACCATTAATATGGGCATCTAACAAGGGTGAATCCAATATTAACTTTGGAAGAACAATTTTATGAATACTTGAAAGCAATGGACTAGAGCATATCTGTATCAATTCTAACCCAATATCAACTCATTCAAGTATAAGAAAGATAACATAATGAAAGATTAACAGGAAACGCATGCACATATAAGAAAGGGAAAGTACAAACTACAAAGAGAATAACACAAGAATCTATGTCAAAATTCCTGCTCGGATCTGAAATATTTATTAACTTGGAAACTCTCTTATAATAAAAACCGTTCTTTCTCATGGGTTCCAACCCTCAATACCTTTCAAAATGTTTCTTAAATACATCAAATGCTCCTTGAGATGATAACTACTTCTATACTAAAAATAGGCCAAATAACTGCCAAATTACATTTGTCATTATAACTCTAACAAACTATTCCTAATCTAATCTATATACCAAAAATATAATTAAGTTGCAATAAAACTGGAAAGGATGCTAAGTGATTTGAGTTGCTCACTATGCTCTTGAAGTCGTTTGTCTTTAGATGCTCTGCTATCATTCTGGTTTTTTATTTTGAAGCCATCAAGTTGATTTTGTGCAATGAATAGAGATATGATTGCTACATTTGTCCTGACCTTATGACTCGTTGTATGTTGGAGCTGTTGGAATTAAAATTATCTGCTTAAAATATGGCAAGGAATATTGATCTTTTATCCTCTAACTGGTGCTCTAAAAAACTGACTTCTTTGACACCTGTGCTTAAGGATTGATGATTCATTGTCCTAATTTGGTACAAAACATGCTTAAATTCTAACTTTGGAAAAACCTCATTAATCTCTCACTAAACTTTTTCACATTTCAGTTTTTTTAATTTCATAAATGAAATTCCAAAACAAATTCCAAAACCATCCACCGAGAAATCCATGCCTTGTTTTGTTTCTTTATTTTTTCACCTTGAATCTAATTGTTTATGGATTTCATAAAATGAAATTCAAAAACATTTTCCTAAAATAATGAAAATTCATGGACAACTTTCTCTGTGAAATCCACCCACTGTTTTTTAATACCATGTCTCGGTTTTCCTTGATCTTGAAATTTGAATTTAATGGCTTATGAATTTCATAAAATGAAATTTGAAAAACAAATTCTCCAAATAAATGAAATTCATAAGCAATTTTCATTTTCCTAATTATGAAAACTATCCACTGCTCTAAAAACCATGTCCTGTTTTGAATTTAGAGCAAGTGTAGTGTGGAGGGAAATTTTATAACATAAAGTTTGGGACATGAGGCTGAGAAAATGGTATAGCTCCCAGTGAAATAAACATAGGAGTGACAGGTAGTAAAAAATTAAAACCATGGCAGAATAATGCTACCACTTCAAAAATTACCCATCGAACTAGTTGAGTGAGCTGAATGAATGGTGGTTGTCCATCCAAACTTTAGTCCTTTCCAAAATTAATATGATGTCTTTCCATATTTGTGCCAAACCATATCACTTTGGATTTAAATATTAATCTAAATATATAAAACATTTAAAGTTTATAATAAACATTTTTCATGTTTTTAATAAATGCTTGGTTAATTTTGGAGGTTCCGCTATTATTTTTTCCTTTGGCCAAATTTAGGAGCTCTACCAATTCATTAATTTGTTGAGTTAAATATAGAAAATTTCTCCATTAGCTCTTGGTCATAGCCTTGGGTACCATTATAAACTTTGATCCTTTGCTCTGAAAATGGTGTCATATTTCTCTGGTTGAATCATTTATTCACATGCAATCTTGACTGTTGATCAATGGTGGTCTTTAACAATTCTATTGATTTTCACTTTACCATCTACCATGCATGTTACCTAGACAGACCTCAACTCTATCGCCAATCTTACCAGTCATCAATCTCCGATGTTGATCTTACCAATCATCAATCTCTGTTGTCGATCAACGTTGAGCTTTAAACCATTTCGTTGATCCTCAATCTGAATTTATATGCGCATATTCTCCCAACAGAATCCTCCTATGCTGTAGATATTTTATTCTTCAAATCTCCATCGTAGATTTAGGTGGGCCATTAAATCTTTCCGCTGATTATAAAAATTCTTTCTTCCATGCAGCTTTCATTGGCGGATTCATAACTTGTCATAGATCTTTCCGTCCAAATATATTGACCATCAAAGTTTTAAAACACTTACCATAAGGGCCTCCCATTCCTTTAGCCTTCATTTTATCATCCATGGTCATATTAACAAGATTTTAAAATATTTAGTTCTTCATTTGAGCTTACTCCTTTTCACCTGCAAGCTAAAATGGTGCTAACAGCTACCTCCAATGGGGATGCTACCCTCCCTGCAATGTAGCAAAGAACCCATAGACCAAGTGCCTAATCCATTGGGATATTCCAAAACATTAATCTGTAACCTATTCCAAACTCTGAAAACATTTCAACCTAACTAAAATTGAAACTACAAACTAATATTTGTACTGAAAATCAACTACTGAAATCCAAACCAAAACTATTGCATCCTTGTACAAAACTGGAAATTCAAAATAAAACCAAAGTGCTCACTGCTAAAATCAAACTGAAAAATATTCTTGATGTTCAATCTTATTGCAGACACTCATACTCTAACATGTTGAAACAACTACAAAATCATGTGATAGTAAATATCCAATGCAACCAAACAAGCAAATAGATACTTGGCTGATTTTTTCTTTTACTTTCCTCAAGTAGAATGAAAAATAGGAAAGATAGGAATTCAACGCAACATCTGGAAATATCTCCATGGTTTATCAATACCATCAAATCCATTTCTATTGATGATTCCAATAGTCTTGCAAAAGGGTCTTCAAGACAATGAAGAATCACTTCGTGTTGCTGATAAGAAAAAATAATTAGGATTCCTTCATTTTTATCTGTTGGTTGTCATTCCATTTCATTAAACTCAATATCATTTTCCAAGGGAATAGAAGCCATATGTTTTCCTTTCTTATCATTTATATCATCTGCATCATAAATAATTTGTATATTCTTGAACAAAAACATCTAATTCATGTGCTTGATGAATATTCGTAGATCTTTCTCCATGCAATTCAACGGGAACCTCATTTTTATCTTCACAAATTTTTTTAGGAAACAAAAACTCAGAAAATGAATAATCTGAAGAAACATACGAATGATTATCCTCATACTCTTTATCACACAAATACTAGCAAGGATGTTGTAAATTTTCATCAAACTCAACTAATGGAACATGATTTCTATTAATTAGCTCACTATTTTCATAAATAACACCTTCATCTTCATAAGAATTCAACACCATAATCTGATTTTTAGAGTTTCCCTCAAACTCTAAGTCATAAGTTTCACTTGTAAATGCTAAATCTTCTTTTCAAGCAAGCTTATTGTTTTGAGTTTACATACATGCAATTTCATAATTCTGAATTTGATAAGATTCTTCATTTTGAAATAAAGTTTTAGAAAAATAAATGGTATAAAGAGGAATTTGAATAACTATCCACATCCTTGTCTCCTTCACTTAAAATATGAATATCTTCATCGAACTTAGGGAAAGGAACATGCATGTCTACATCAAGATGTTGATCTATTTCATTTCCAGCCAAAGGGAGAGTTACTGTTTGTTGGAAATTTTCCTGAATATATTGGAAACTACCCTCTAAAATTCCTTCTCGATGTTGAAAATAACCTTCATAAAACTCTTTAATCTCTTCATCCATTATATCTTCATCACCATAATCGTCCTCCATGTGTTGCATAAAATGTTCAAAATTTACTAGACAATAGTTTTCAAACAGTGATAAATATGGTTAACGTTCCTTATAATTTTCATAGAATCTTGAATGGAAATCTTCCAAGGAATACAAAATAGCAGCTTGTAAACGTTCATACCATGATCTTTATTTTCCTTCCAAAGTAGCCATGAACATCTCATCAAGCAATCTTCATGTTATTCAACATTTAGTTTATGTGAATGCATATGGAACTTAATCAAATGTAAAGGAGCATCATCACTCTTTTGATCTTTGAATTTGGTAAGGTATTTTTTCCAATCTACATTAGGTATTTGATTCGAAAAAGCAAGAATATGAGCACAATTCATAGGGTCATACCTTGCAGATTGTGAACCCATATTGAGACAGTGGATTCGCTAGTGAAACTTTGATTTTTGGATCTTGCTGATAGTGGAGTCTCCTGGTGAATTATGTACAACCTTCTTTATTTCTGACTATTGTTCACCTTCAGTAATCATCTCTAATATTTGGTGTTTCTCCCATGGAATATTTCACCTTCGATCCCCGGCAACAACGCGAAGATGTTAGCACTCAGAATTTACCCCCGGTTGTGAAAGGGTGATCCCAGGGTAACCACAAAACCAATATTTAGGAAGAAAGTTGACTTCTTTCTTTCCAAAGAGGTATCTCTCAATATTTTAATTCACAGTCTAGAAATATTTGCAAAAGAAATGAAAGTTAATAATGTATGTGGCTGAGACAGGTGTTCATTGGGAATGGATTCATATATGATAACAAACATTAACAGTGTTAATGCATATGAACTTAACATAGGTAGGGTAGCTACTTCTTCATAGTCAAAAATTTGGTTGTCTATTGATAAAGAAGAATTTAGGAATAGTCCATTAATATGGGAATATAACAAGGATGAATCCAATATTAACTTTGGAAGAACATTTTTATGAATACTTGAAAGAAATGGACCAAAGCATATGAGTATGAATTCTAACCCACTATAAACTCATTCAATTATAATAAATATAACGCAATGAAATATTGACAGGAAACACATGCACATATAAGAAAGGTAAAGTACAGACTGCAAAGAATATAACACAAGAATCTATGTCAAAATTCCTGCTCGGCTCTGAAATATTTATTAAAGTGGAAACTTTCTTATAATAAAAACAGTTCTTTCTCATGGGTTCCAACCCTCAATACATTTCAAAATGTTTATTTAATACATAAAATGCTCCTTGAGCTGATAACTACTTATATGATAAAAATAGGCCAAATAACTGCCTTATCACATTTTTCATTCTAACACTAACAAACTATTCCTAATCTAATCTATATACCAAAAATATAATTAAGTTGCAATATATCTTGAAATGATGCTAAGAGATTGGAGTTGTTGATTGTGCTCTTGAAGTCCATTTTTCTTTAGATGCTCTTCTATCATTATGGTTGCTATTTTGAATCCATCAAGCTGATTTTGTGCCATGAATGGAGATAAGATTGCTACATCTGTCCTAACCTTATGACAAGTTGTATGTTGGAGCTGCTGGAATTAAAATTGTTTGCTTAAAATATGGCAAGGAGTCTTGACCTTTTATCATCTAACTGCTTTGATGCTTTCAAAAACTGAATGATTTGACACATGTGTTTAAGGATTGATGATTCACTATCCTAATTTGGTATAAAACATGCTTAAATTCCAAATTTGAAAAAACCTCATCAAACTCTTATTAAACTTTTCCACATTTAGTTTTTTTAATTTCATAAATGAAATTCAAAACAAACTCCAAAACCATCCACTATTTCAGAAATGCATGCCCTATTTTGTTTCTTTATTTTTGCATCTTAAATCTAATTGTTTCTAGATTTCATAAAATGAAATTCAAAAACAATTTCCCAAAATAACGAAAATTCATGAGCAACTTTCTCTGTGAAACCACCCACTGTTTCTAAATACCATGTCTCATTTTTCCTTGATCTTAAAATTTGAATTTAATGGTTTATGAATTTCATAAAATGAAATTCCAAAAACAAATTCTCCAAATAAATGAAATTCGTAAGCAATTTTCATTTTCCTTATGAAAACTATCCACTAGTTTAAAAACCATGTTTTGAATTTGGAGCAAGTGTATTCGGGAGGGAAAGTTTATATCATAAGATTTGGGACATTAGGAAAATTTAAGGGACATAAAAGTTTATACAATATACTTTATTCCACTGAGTGGATAGTTTAAAAGCCATGTTTTGAATTTGGAGCAAGTGTATTCAGGAGGGAAAGTTTATAGCATACTATTTGGGACATTAGGAAAATTTAAGTGACATAAAAGTTTATACAATATACTTTATTCCGCTGAGATAAAAAAAGTGGTTTGAGAAAATGGTATAGCTCCTAGCTCCTAGTGGAATAAACATAGGAGGGACACATAGTAAAAAAGTAAAACCATGGCATAATTCCTCTACCACTTCAAAAATTACCTATGGAGCTATTTGAGTGAGCTTCTAGTCGCTCATCCAAACTTTAGTCTTTTCCTAAATTAATATGATGTTTTTCGAGATTTGTGCCAAACTATATCATTTTGGATTTAAATATTAATATAAATATATAAAACATTTATATTAATAATAAACCTTTTTCATGATTTTAATAAATGCTTGGGTAATTTTGGATGTTCCACTATTATTTTGTCCTTTGGCCAAATTTAGGAGCTCTACCAATTCATTAATTTTCTAAGCTAATTATAGAAAATTTCTCCATTAGCTCTTGGTCATATCCTTAGGTCCCATTATAAACCTTGATCCTTTTCTTTGTAAAATGGTGCATGAATTCTTTGGGAAAATCAACTAATAACCACTAATCTTATTCACCTACAATCCTAATCGTTGATCAATTATGATCTTTAACAATTCTGTTGATTTTAACTTTACCATCTACCATGCATGTTACCCCAGCAAACCTCAGCTCCATTGTTGATCTTACTAGTCATCAAGCTATGCCGTCGATCTTACCAATCATCAATCTCCATCGTCGATCAGCATTGAGCTTTAAACCATTCCGCTGATCCTCAATCTGACTTTATATGCGCATCTTCTCCCAGCGGAATCCTCCTATGCCATAGATATTTTAATATTCAAATTTATACTATAGATTTAGGTGGGCCATTAAATCTTTCTGCTGATTATAAAAATTCTTTCTTACACACAGCTTTCATAGGTGGATTCATCACCCACCGTATATCTTTTCGTCCAAATATCTTGACCGTCAAAATTTTAAAACACTTAACATAAGTGCCTCTCATTCCTTTAGCCTTAATTTTATCATCAAATGTCATATTAACAAGGTTTCAAAAGCTTTACTCCTTCTTTTCACCTACAAGATAAAACGGTTCTAACATCGAGACTTATCTATTTTCCCCTTCTCTCATTCCTACTTCACAATTTCATACATGTGTTGGGAAGCCATTTTGTCCTATACCCTAGGGGGGATTTAACCACAATTTCCTCGTAATTTTTCTCTTTCTGTCATTCTCCCCCCAAAAAATTGAAGAGGCTTAAATTCAGACCCAAAGTGTTCATAGGGTATATTCAGAGGTAATAAGACTCACCATATCATTTCATTTCAAATTCGGTACCATTTGGTGTCAATTGGAACCCCCTAGAGTCATGACTAGTTAAGCACGAATTTTCCCAATTTGTGGTATCAAAGCATGATCTTATCACATGTTGAAGTTCCCTATTCATGTTTACTAATGATAGTATCCTTCCATTAGAAATTTAAACTGAAGAGACTAGCAGTGGAAGAGAATAAGGTGAAGAAGTCAATTCTGATTTCGAGAGGATTAGGGAGACACCAGGATTCAAAGATATGGAGGATAAGGAAGATAAGGAGGGAGGATCTTAAAACATTAATGAATTCATGTATTGAATATATTACCATTCATTTTATGCAAGGGTTCAAATTTTTTGCTAGACAACTTGGGATCAAGTCAACACTAGGGAGTAGTAATAGTACACCTCATGAAGAAAAGAAGACCTATGGGGAAGTTATTTTCTCAAAGAATTTACCTCACAACCGACCCCATGAATTGAAGAATCAGATTGGACCTGCAATTCCTAAGTTATTAGATTCTAAATAGACCCTTGACCCTACTTATGGCATGAAGGAAGTAACAAATGATCAGCAGAAACTAAGTGAAGAATGTAGGAAAGTTCTTCCTTTAGACCAGTTCTTCAAGGCCTCTCACCAACTTAACTATGGAGGAAGTTGGAATAGGACACCTTCTCTAAATAATGAATTAAATTATACCATGGGAAATTTAACTATTCCTTCCTTTGATGGCTCTTCCAAAATGTCTGCTAATGCTTGGCTACAAAAACTAAGTGTGTATTTCTCGTTGAATCATATGGTTGAAGAGGATGCATTGAAAATGGCCATTCTACATCTTGAAGGAGAAGCCAATGATTGGTGGTGGTATTGGGACCTTGGGACATGATAATATTTCATCCTATGAATATTTTTCCTAGGATTTAGTGGAGTTATTTGATAGGAAATACCCAGGAGTTCCTTTCAAAGAATTAGCACAATTAAAGCAAATTGGGACTCATTAAGCATATATATTAGAATTTCAAAAGATCTCAGTGATGGTTTCTTATATTTCTATGTCTATGTTGGTTTTACTATTTACTAAAGTAATGGGAGAAAATTTTAAAGGACTCGTGAAATCCAACAAGCCATCTATATTAAAGGATAACATCAATTTGACAAGAGATCTACAGAATGTGTTGCTAAAGACTAGGTACCCCCCTAAGACTAATTTTCCTTCCAAACTAAAAGAAGGGAGAAATCCATGGTAAAATGAATATTTTGTTAAATAGAATAAGGAGGGAACAATCAAAGAAGAACTCAATAGGAATAAATTGTGCTTCACATGTTAGCATCCTTGGGTTCCTAGACATAGGTGTGCTAAAGGGAAGGCACAATATATTGAATTCTTCTCTGAAGATGATGAGGAGGAATTGGAGGAGTAAGTACAAATTGGAGCCCAATAAGAGGGTTTGAAATATCAAAAGAATAGCAGCCCTCTCCTAATAAATAAGGAAAAATTGCAATACTTTCAGGTGTGCCTAGATTCCATACCCTTAGACTCAAGAGTAATATACAAGGCCAAAAGGTTACAGTCCTAGTGGATGGAGGATCCACTCATAACTTCATAGATGAAACCTTGGTGGAGATAATAAAGATACATACTAAAATATTTGATGGCTTCACAATCCTCATTTTTTCATGTCCCCAATTAAATCATTTCCAAATAAGACTACTTGCAAATAATGTTTCACCAACCTACTAGTTCCTTAGGTTGAGATGGAGACATAAATATTGTATTAAGGGGATATGGGACCCCAAAATAATTTAGGTTACCATATTAAAATTTAAATGGGTCTCATAAATGATAAATTATAATAAAATAAGGCGGCATGGGTTCATGAAGACACTTGGAAGCTTGTGGAGCCTTTGGGTGACTAGATTCCCCACACACTTGGCATGATCTTCATCCAAATTCAAACACATGGGTAATGTAATGTTATTCGAGGGCGATGTGGTGTAAAATATCATACAATTATCCAAGGAACTCAAATTATTAAAGGAGAGTAACTCCAATGGAAGAGGAAGAGTCTAGAATACATTGTGTACCACTTGGAAGGAGATTCCATGCACTCTATGACAACAAATGATGAAAGATTCTATGACAAGTATGAAAAATTTAGACCTGATTGCAGAAATATTACAAGTATGCCATGACAAGGATAAAAATAGCCACCAAGAGGTCGAATTTGGGAGTTAGAGGCAATCATTCAAATTGGGGAAAGAATTGGAGCATGAAGAGGAAGACAAGTGTCATAGGAGTTACTAAACAACTAAGATGAGTTGGAGGAATCCCTTGGAGGGAAATTAGACCTTAGGAGGAATCAAGAATTTAATAAATGATTTCATGAGGAAGGATAATATCTTTGTATCATTTGGTATTTTTTCTTTGGAATTTTGGAGAGATTTTGCTTGTCCATTGCACGGTGAGTCACTCACTCTCCCTGCTTGAGAACCAATTTTGAGGGAGTTAAATTCCTTTCCAATTTGGTTGATGGAGATTCCATTAATAACTATCATTGGAGATTAATGAAGGAGTTTTATTTTTAGGTTGAAGTTCCATACAGTTCGACTTCTCATCTATCTCCTTATTCTCTCATTCCTTCTTCTCCATTCCCCCACACTCTTATGTTGAGGGTGCACTTGTTGGAGTGGTGTTTGTGATTTGATGAAAAAGATTTGATATATGATGTACGGATATTTAATATAATTTCCATATTCTTTGTAAGTAAAAATATCAGAAATACATGTATGAAAGGATTGCATTCACATGCCCTTAAATAACTAGTTTTCGTGGATTTGGCTTCAATCTTGAAGTAGTTTTATATCATATTTGTATAAGGGATATTCTTTGATTTTCATGATTTTTATACATAAATATATGATTTATTACTATTTAATATCATGTCACTATTATCTATGGTTCAAAATCCAATAAATCCATATGTGAAACACTTGCAATTCCATGTTATTAAATCACTAGTTTTCATGTATTTGGCTCCCATACTGAATGAGTTGTATACCAGAATTGTATGAAGGAATTTATCTGATGTTTAATAATTTTGGGGAAGAAATTTGTATACTGTATATGGTATCTATATTTCACATCCTTATCTGAACCTTTAACCCTACCTTTCATATGTCAAAATTGAGCTAGTTATGCAATTTCCCTGAAAGGGGTCATGTGAATGTTGCACTTTATAATAAGTTTAAAGAGATATTAACCATGATTAATTACACACATTTATGTATTATATTAATACCCATACTCTTTTCTGAAATTTTGGAGGTTCACACTGCATTTGGAGAGCCAAAAGTGTTACTTACCCTTGGGGGTTTTAACATCTATTTCCTAGTTTTTTTGTCCTTCTTTCCCCATGGAAAAAATCAAGTTTAAGAGAAATTGGAAAGTGTATTATAATTAATATTATGTTTTATTATGTACTAATACCCATCAATCTCTTCCATACAGAATTTGACGTCATTTGGGTGCATTTGGGTCAACCTTGGTTTCACTAGTCTAAAGCTAGAAATTGGCCAAAGTTGTGCAAACTTGAGTAACATGTAAAATGAATTTCTGATTCGACCATTGAGTGTATGGCATGTTATTATTTGTTAAATCCCATAGGATCCTTCCATAATAATTTTTTAAAGGTTTAGTGGTGTTTGGAACTAGACCAAGAAGGACTAGTTGACCACATTTTCCTTGTAAATTTGCATTGTTTCTCCTTAACCCAAAACAAGGTTATGGAGGTATAAAGTCAGATACAAAGTTTCTATAAACCACCTTGGGATGTTATAAGACTCACCATACCATTTCCTTTCATATTCAGGACCATTTGGTGAAATTTGGAACCCTTTAGAGTCATGACTAGTTAAGCTTGAATTTTTACCAATTTGTACTTTTCTCCAAAATTCCAAATAGGGACATTACACATTCCAAGTAACAATTATATGGAATGCACCAAATGGATTGAAAAGATTCAAGCTACTGTAGGAAATCAAACTATTTCTAATAATTTCTATGTAGTGGATGTGGCTAATACAAATGTGGTTTTGGAAATTCAATGGTTATATTCTCTAAGGGATCATACAGTAAAATATCAAGTCCCTGAAATGAGGTTCAAAAATTTGGAAGGGAAACCCATATTGTAGAAGAATGCACACTTACCCAAATCAAGTGGTGTCCTCTCACACTTATCTATCTTGATACATAGAGACATTTAATGGGATCCTGAATGTTTGATTACATATTCCAAGCCTCACTTGAATGTTGACAAGCATCCTAAGGAGATAAAGCAGTTGTTGAGTAAGTATGAGAAGGTTTTTGGAGACCTTCCATCAGGAATTCCATCAAAAAGAGGGGTGGATCATGCCATTGAATTATATATAGGAATCCAACCTATCAAAATTAATCCCTATAGGCGCCCCAAAAGGATTTTAGATGATATTGAGGAGGCCATTAAAGAAATATTGGAATTGGGTCTCATAAGACCTAGTTTAATCCCTTATGCTTCTTCAGTTGTTATGGTAAAGAAAAAGGATGGAACCTTAATGATTTTCATTGATTTTAGAGAATTGAACAAGAATACAATGAAGAATAGATATCACATCCAAAGGATTGATGAGCTCATGGATAAGCTCCATGGAGAAAATTGATTCTCAAAGATTGACCTTAGATCTGGTTATCATCAAATTTGAATTAGGGAAGAAGACATACCAAAGACTACTTTCAGATGTCACTATGGTCAATTTAATTTTTGTGTCATTCCTTTTGGCTTAACAAATTATCCTGCCACATTTTAATCATCCATGAACAATATTTTCCACAAGCAACTTCCTAAGTTTGTACTAGTTTTCTTTGATGACATTCTTATTTACAGTAAAACATGGAAGGAACACTTGCATCGTCTTGAAGTGGTATTAAAAATTCTACATGATAAATATTTTTTTGCTAATATGTCAAAATGTGAGTTTGGTTTGACAAAAAAAAATATCTTGGACACATCATTGGTCAACATGGTCTGAAGGTGAACTTGGAAAAAATAAAATCCATTATAGAATGGCCCTGTCCCAAAAATCTCACTGAATTGAGAGGATTCATTGGCCTTTGTACCTACTATAGAAAATTTGTGAGGAGGTTCTCCCAACTCACTTCACCACTCATTTATTTGACAAAGATGCATGCTTTCCAATGGAATGAAGAGGCTGACAAGGATTTCCAAGGAATGAAAGAGTTAATAAGAAATTGGCTTATTCTTGCATTGCCTAATTTTTCTAAACCATTTGTCTTGGGGTGTGATGCATCAAGGGAGGGAATTAGAGCAATCCTAAAGTGAGGAAAACACCCAATATCTTTTGAGAGTAGGAATATACAACCACATGAGAATATTTACTCTATTTATGACAAATAAATGTTATCCATCATGCATTCTTTGATCCAGTTTAGCCAATACTTGGTGGGAAACAAGTTTGTGGTCAAGACTGACCTTAACAGCTTAAGGTACTTCCTCACTCAAAAGGATCTAAATGAAAAATAGAAGAAGTGGGTGAGTGATATTCATGAATTTTAATTTTATATTTAATATATGAAGGGAAAGAATAATGTGGTAGCAGATGCCTTATCTATAAGACCTTCTATTTCTCTAATGGATGTTGTAGAAGATTGGAAAGCTATATTAGAAATAAAATATGCCAAGGATAAGTTTGCTTATGAAATTTTTTATGCGACTAACCATGATGATAGTTATAAGTTATTGGAAGGAATCATATACTATAAAGATATAATTTATTTGGTCCATGTTTCAAGATTGAAGAAAAATGTTTTGAAGAGAGCTCATGATTCTCATCTAGCAAGTCACCCCCATTTCTTCAAAACATATAAAATGTTGAGAGAAAGATTCTCTTGGAAAGGTTTGAATAATGATGTTGTGAAATATGTTAATGAATGCCCAACATGTCAGCAAAACAAAGTGGACCACAATAATCCATCTGGTCTCTTGCACCCCTTTCCTATACCAAAACAAAAATGGGAGAGCATTTTCATGGATTTCATCACTCGTTTACCCAAAGGACTTATTAAGGATTGCATATTTGTAGTGGTGGATAGACTCACTAAATTTGCTCGTTTCTTTGCTATTACTACATCTTTCACTGCTGCACAAGTGGTTGAGCTATTCTTTAGATAAGTTTTCATATTGCACGGGTTTCTAAAAAGCATTGTTAATGATAGAGATAGCATATTTTTTAGTGCATTTTGGCAAGAACTATTCAAAATGGTGGGGAAAAATTTGACTCCTAGCACAAGCTATCATCCACAAATTGATGGCCAAACAGAGAGGGTGAATCAATGGTTGGAGGGAAACTTGAGGAACTCTATTAGTGGGCAGCAAAAATCATGGATCAAATGGTTGCATATGGGTGATTTTTTCTATAATACTACTTTCCATATGTCCATTGGAATGTCTCCTTTCAAATAACTTTATGTTTATGATGCATCCACTTTTATTGACTGCATCTTTGGTGATAGTAGAGATCCATAAGCTAAGGATTGGATTGAAGAAAGTCAATATATTTTGAAGGTTTTGAAAGATAACTGCAGCAGGTTGCCCAAAATCAACAAAAGCAATATGCAGATCAACATAGAGTGGAGAGACATTTCCAAGTGAATGACTTGGTTTATTTGAGGTTACAACCCTGCAAAAAAACCTCCTTAAAAGGTAAATGTTTAGAAAATATCAAACCAAGGTTTTATGGTCCCTACAAATTCATTCGAAAAGTTGGAGGAGTGGCATATGAATGGGAACTTCCATCAGGAAATAAAACCCATAATGTATTTCATGTTTCATGCATAAAGAAAGTGACATGGTAGCATATTGCAGTTTTATAAACATTAACTCCCTTGGATTATGAAGGACAACTAATTCTCATTCCAGTAAGAATAGTGAAGACAAGGGAAAGGAAGTTAAGAAGAATAACTATAAAGTAATACTTGGTACAATGGAAGGATTTTCCTAGTGAGGAAGCCACTTGGGAAGAGCAAAAAAATTTGCAGCATCCAAACTTGGCATTGATTGAGGACAAGAAATCTTGGGTTGGGACGACTGTCAATTCCTCATCCAAATAAGACTACTAGCAAACAATGTTTCACCAACCTAATAGCTCCCTAGGTCGAGGTGAAGGCATAAACATTTGTCATAAAGGAGCTATGAGACCAAAAAAAACTTTAGTTTACCATATACACATTAAATTGGGTCATATAAATAATAAATGTAAATAAAATAAGGTTCCATTGGTTCATGGAGACACTTGGAGGCTCATGGAGCTCTTGGGTGGCTAGATCCCCCCTACACTTGGCATGGCCTTCATCCAAATTCAAATCCATGGGGGATGAAACGTTTATGGAAAGTGAAGTGGTGTCCATTAGCATATCATGATCCAAGGAATTCGAATTGATAATTTGAAGTAACTCCCATGGAAGAGGAAGATACTAGGAAGACAATGTGTGCCACTTGGAAGGAGATTCCCTACACTCTATGACCAATAATGATGAAAGATTATATGAAAAATATGAAAAATTTAGACCTGATTGCAGACCTATGAAAAATATGACATGATAGGGATAAAATAGCCACCAAGAAGGCACATTTGGGGGTTAGAGTAATCCATTCAAATTGGGGAAAGAATTGGAGCATGAGGAAGAGGACAATTGTCATAGGAGTTACTAAACCACTAAGATGAGTTGGAGGAATCCTATGGAGGGAAATTCGACATTAGGAGGCCCCATGAAGTTAATATAATCATTTCATGGGGAAGGATAATGTATTTTTATAATTTTATCATTTTCTTTTGTCATTTTGGAAAGATTTTTCTTGTCCATTGCACAATGAGTGTTCACTCTCCCTAATTGTGAACCAATTTCAAGGTATCTGATTTCTTTACAAGTTGGTTGATGGAGATTCCATTCAAACCTCTCATTTGAACCTAAATGAAGTGTTTTAGTTTCTTTTTGAAGGCTTATACAGTTTTATACTTATCTATCTCCCCCTTCTCTCATTCCTACTTCATCATTCCCCATACTCTCATGTAATGGTGCACTTGTTGGAGTTGTGCTAGCACTTGGTTGAGTCTATTTGATGCTCAAGATTGGGTACATGATGTTTGGGTCTGTATTATTATGTCCCTATGCTCATTAAGTCGAAATTTCAGAAATTCATATGCAAAAATGCTCGCCTTTCCAAGCTCTTGATTAACTAGTTTTCATATGTTTGGCTTCCATTTTGAGAGAGTTATATATNCTTTTTGGAGTTAAAATGGAGTTAGCAATGCCATTTCCCCTTAAGCAATTTTACTGAAAGTTACCATTCGAATGTTGCAATATATAACTAGTTTGCAGAACTAATAACCATGTATAATGACAATATATGATGTCTAATATCAGTCCCCTTACTCTTCTCATAAATTTTGGAGTTTTGTACATGATTTGCGAATCCAATTTGGCCTATACCCTAGGGGGGATTTAACTACAATTTCCTAGTAATTTTGCTCTTTTTGTCATTCGCCCCAAACAAAGTTGCAGAGGCTTAAAGTTAGATACAAAGTGTTCAGAGCAGAGGGTATATTGGGAGGTACTAAGACTAACCATATCATTTCATTTCAAATTTGGTACCATTTGGTGTTAGTTGGAAGCCCCTAGATTCCTGACCAGTTAAGCCTGAATTTTCCCAATTTGTGCATTTCTCCATAATTTTCAAGTAGGGTCATTACAATGCACCATTTATAGTGTGATTTCATTTCTACAACGAAATCATTTTGGGGTGAATTTTTTTTTTTAAATTAGAAAAACATAGCATTTAACGTTGTGCTTAGTTAAACTCACAGCACCAGTTTTTCAGTGGGCTGACATGTAACTCGCACTCCGTTACAACTTAAAATTATTAAAAAAATCACAAAAGACTTCTATGGTGTGGATAATAAAACCAAGTGCATTGTTCACATAGTTCCCTGATGTGTGGCAAGCACACCACATGTCCAATCATAATGTAAATGGTGTTGTTCATTAACCTTTCCGCATTGATGTGATGGTGTACTGACATATAACAGGTGCACCATTAAAGCATAAAATATATAAAAAAATCATAAATGACTTTGATGGTGTAGTTTATCAACATTTTTGTATTGTCTCCTATGCATTGAGGTGTAATGGGTGCACCAGTAACTCCCATTTAAAAATTATTAAACACACAAAGAGATGCTCATACAACGATGTTCTCTATGAATCGGTGTGCATCATTTGTAGTGTGATGACGTGTTCATAATGCATTGATGCTCTGCATTGATGGATGCATCACTTTTTTTTAACATATTTAAAAAAATAACTTTGCTATCGACATTCTCATTTTATTGTAGCGCACCATTAGCAGTGCCTTTTTGGTCCAAAAGCAAGGGTAATGGTGTGCGACTGTAATTAAGGCACACCCCTTGTCAAAATCTCTTTTTTTGAGGAAAAATTTATTATTTTTAGTTAGTAAATAACATTCTCATTTAATGAAATATTTTATGTTTTTATATGTAAATTTATGAGACTAATTGATGTTATATGTGAAACATATACGTCAATGGAGAGAGGTTGATTAGTAGCACCAGGAATAGGTTCACTAATCTAACTTTGTGCATGAGTGGGATTCTAGAGAGAGGGAGATAAATTTGTACCCTCTCCCTAATACTTCTCAGACCTAAGAACTCTTGATGGTTTTCGGCCTCCTAAATTTCTATGAGGAGGACACATCCCTCAACGAGAACTCGACATTGTTGGTGTAGTTGATATAAAGCATGGATCATCACAAGTAGGAATAGCATGTTGGTACCGATC
Source organism: Pseudotsuga menziesii (assembly GCA_001517045.1). Classification (NCBI taxonomy): domain Eukaryota; kingdom Viridiplantae; phylum Streptophyta; class Pinopsida; order Pinales; family Pinaceae; genus Pseudotsuga; species Pseudotsuga menziesii. The sequence continues at coordinate 144,937 of LPNX010283362.1, forward strand.
AGTGATTCCATCCCATTGAGGAAATTTATTTCGTCAATGGGATGTCCAAGAGAGGGGAGGATTTTCCATTGTTCCCAAAGTCCCACCTGGTGCTACAATAAAGAGTTAGCTAACTTACTCTCAAAGAAATGTCGATTTTTGGTGTAGAGGTGTAGTGCCTCTCTCTTTTGGTTATGAAAGTGGTGCATTCCACCACTGAAGGGAATTGCATTAGTTTCCCTCTATTTTATTATGCCATGATTCTTTAATGTGGACACCTAGATGCATTAGGTGCCCCACCATTTTTTATGGAAGTTTTGGTTTGATTTGGATCAATACTGTGCACATATTGGTGGGAGGGCCCAATTCCCTTTTGATTAAGATTTTTTTTTTGAGAGGATTATGGACACAAGGACATCATTTGACCACTACCCTCCTAGGTCGATGACAGATGATGGCTTAGAGGGGGAAGCCTAAGTACCCAACTAGGATCACATTAGAGGTTTTGGATATGCTATCCATCAAGGAGAACCATGCCTTGGACCTTGTTCCATATCTGTACCTCGACTTGGACTAGATAGCATGCACTAACATGTTGTTAACACCCAAAAATGGTTAACTACCTCATCTACCCCATTTCATGGCTCATTCGTCCATTTACCTACCATATTTCCCTGAAAATCCCACTAAANGTTTTTCACCCAGGATAAGATATCGAATGATAGAAGTAATACAAGTGCTATGTTTAAATTAATATAGTTTCATTTTACTATCTTTATACTTAATGCAAATAAAATATATTCTAAATTTTTATATTAAATTTGTTTAATGAAATTGTCTAATTATTATTGTGTACTATACATTTTGCAAAAAAATGGTTCATCCGATGGGGAGGGACCACCTTCTGCCATTCAGGATGATGAGGAGGTGTAGGTGTTGTTAAGGAAATTGTTCCTATGAATGGGTTTGAGGCCACCAATGTACTAGGGGTATAAAGACTGATATATAAATCTTCACAAGCATAAATAAAACAAGGTTTCAAGGGTTAGAAGGGTTCATACCTTACAGACTGAAGGATGATCCAAGCTTTCTCTTTAGCCCTCATCTTGCTCTCCAATCTAAGAGACCTACAAAATAACATCAAGCCTTCCTCAAACCAATTTGACCACATATAATACAATGATAATCAAGATAAAAATGAAACCCTAATATGATAAAAATTAAAATGTGATCATAAACATAAACACAACATCCATTAGATAATGATTTGGAAAGGGAAGAGCATCAAATCTTTATTAATAAATGGAATAAGTACAATATATACCTTCTCCTCATGCAAGACACCTTGTGAAACCTTCGATTTGGATCTCCTACTTATCTTCTCCAAGATCGCAGCCTCCAAGCTCTACAACAAAGGGAGATGACAACTAGGGTAAAGATAGGGGGGATGAGAGTCCCAATTTAACCAACATAACAATTCCAAAGGATAAGTCTCCTTTCATGGACCCCTCTCCCTCTCTTATATAGGATTCTAAAGAGTTAGGGTCAAGTATGGATCAGTTACAACCGAAGGAGCAGTTCCAAAACTACCCAAACCACCCAAATATCGAGAATTTTATATTTTTTGACCACTACAGGAGATATTAGCGGGTTTCCCATTGACAAGTCGCATGTAAAAAATGGGTTTCTTTCTACCAACTCATGAATGGGTTAAAAAAATCCATTTTTTAGGGTATTTTCCAATATTTTCAGAAGTTGGTGTCTTATGGAAAGATGTTCCTTAGTCTGATACATTTTCAATGGTCTAGAAAAGATGTTAAATGGAGTTTAAAATCTCTATATATGGCCCTTCCATCCACAAATTTCGTTTGAGTGACTGAAAGCATCTTTCATGAAGTGTCAACATGGAATGTCATCATGTGACCAAACATGTAAATGTCGTCGTGGATGAAGAACTGTTATTTTGGGCTATAACAAGCAACCATAGGGGTATGAGGTCAAAGGGAAGGAGAATTTGGTTAGCAAGTTGAAGAAGAGATTGTATGGCCTGAAATAAGCTCCATGATAGTGGTATTTGAAATTGGATAAGTTTATGACAAAACATGGTTGTAGTAGATGTTAGTATGACTACTATGTGTATTTCAAGAGGGTAGATAATAGAAGATATATTATCTTGTTATCGCATGTGGATGACATGCTTGTTTTAGGGTCTAACATGCAGGACATGTGTGAGACCCCGATTTTGACCCCATTTTCATTAAATGTATATGATGTGTATATTGTAATTAATCATGGTGTGGAGATAAAGGCTAAAAGCCCCACCATTGATTATCATTTTGTTCTATCCAAGCACATTATAATTATCGACACCATGTACATATGCATTTTAATTAAAATACCCACAACCAGCTATGTCAATGCAACAATAATGAGAAGGGCATGATTTCCTAAGGATAAAGCGGGGGGGGGGTATTTAACCTTTGGGGCCAATGGGGAAAATCCAAATTTCAAAGGGAGAACCCATCAAACTGTCAACTACCTTTCTTGTCTCATTCACCCAATCATTTATTATTGCCATAAATTGGTTGGGTTGGTTATTGCATGGGATGGGAAAGGTATGCCAATCCAAAATTCGAATTGGAGAAGCCATCAGTTTTTGGGAAACATGTTTTGAGTCCTTGGGCAAGCAAAAACCCAAAAATGTAGGCCATTCTACCATGCTTTCACGTTTTCATGTTTTCCTCACCATTTTTCCATCAAGGGAGCTCTCTCAGGCATCCAGAATTTCCTGTGTGTGTTTTCATTCCATGTTTTTGGTTGTTGGCTTCATTTTCCCATGGATGGGAGGTCATTTTTGTAATGCCATGGATTGGGTTGGTTTTCCTCACGTTTTTGGAGCTGCTGGTGCATTTCCCACTCACATTTTTGCAGTCTTATATGTTTTTACCATGGCTATGAAGTGTTTTTATTAGATTATAGTGGTTGGCATCTCTGCTGGGCATTTTAGTGCTATTTCCACATGCCCACGATGGGGAATTTCATTGTTCAGTGTTTCCCAATGAGTGGGAGAATAGAGCCATGAATTTTAGGCGCCGATTGAATTTGTTTTGGCCATGATAGGGCCATAAACGAATCAGGAATTCAAATTGTTGCTAAAGGGGTTTTTTTACCCATCTGCAAATTCGTTTTTCACTCCCAAGTCAATTTTCATCAACCACAAATCTGGAAATTGTTGTGTATGCCTCTGCTATTTGGGTTGAACTATTTTTGGAGTGGAAATGGGGTTTGGGCCTGCTATATAAGCCTGGTGTGTGTGGGAGCCTCGCAAATAGATCTAGAGGGATGGATTTCTTCTTTACACCCTCTGAATAGCACTAGAAGGGAAGGCATAGCCCGAGGGACTGTGTAGTAGAGAAGCGGATGCTTCCTTGTGTTGGGTGTGTGTGGATGTTTTATAAGTTAGGCTAGTTCTAGTGTTGGTGTCCATAGAACGAGGATTGATCTCACTAGCTTAGCATCCAACCTTTCTAGCTCCCTGTTAGCCTGATAAACCCAACTATGTTGGCTTGGCTGATTTTTGTGTATCCTTGGCTACGTGTGAGACTGCTAGTTTCCCCTTACTCTTTGAGGAATCATGCCCAGCTCGGGGGTGGCAGTTTTGCTGAGTGATTGGTGAGCACACTGGCCTATGGTTGGGTGGAACGTTGCAGTGACGTAGCTGGTTGTGGGACAAGCTTCTGTTAAAGGTAAGTATCTCTTGTGTTTAAATCCTTGCAACTGTGTTTAATTTATAAATATGATGAACATGTTAATGTGTTGAATGAAATGTCAATGCTTCCATTGTTTGATAGTAATCTATGCATCTATGTATTTTTATTTCCAATGCATTTTATTTTACATTCATGGGGCTTAGTTTCCCGAATTGTCAGCATTATAGTCGCGTCCTCTCGCCGGTAGAAGGATGGGGGCATGATAGATTGGTATCATAGCTTTAAGTTGTAGTATTGGGCCTCTATGGGCCAAGAAAACTCAACTAACATAGAGGTGAGGTAACCTTTGTTGAACCCAGCAGCAGATAGAAAATTTTTGTAAATTTTCCTAAAGTGTGAAAACTCTCCTTGGTGGCTGAGAAATCCCAAGACGAGTCGCAACACGGCTATGTTATTTCCTTCTTGCCGTTGCAGTGGCAGATGACCTGGGCAGAATAAGTTTGAAGTTATTCCGCAACGGCGGATAGAACTTAATTTTTGAGCCACTACAGTGGTGGATGGAAGATTAAAATAGAGCCACCACGTAGCAGGCAGAAGCTAGGAATTGAGCTGCAGTGGCGGAAAAAAGTTGAAGTCCGAGCCACAACAGAGGTGTACAAGAGATGAAATTCGAGCCGCTACGCGGCGAGTGTAATTTTGAATCGGAGATTATGTGTGGCGGAAGGAAGTTGGAGTTTGTGCCGCAGAAGAAAATTTTCAGGAATTTTTCTAAGTGTGTAGTCGACAGCCGAAAGACAAAGACCGAGCCGACGAAGCGGCTAAAAACAAAACTTCAAGTCACAACAGTGGCGAGCAAAAGGAAAGAATTGAGCCGATACACGGTGAAGGGAAATTAGAGTTTGAGCCGCAACGACGGCTGGAAAAAAATGAAGTTCGATCCGACGCACGGCGATGAAAAGATGGAAACGGAGCCGACATAGCGGCGGCTAGAAAATGAAGAACAAGCCACAACAGTGGCTGGAAACCGAAAGATGAGCCACTATGGCAGTTGAAAAACAAGGATCGAGCCGCTGTAGCGGGTGAAAGTCAAAAATGTTTTCGATGCAGCGGGTGAAAATTTTGAAAATTTTTCTAAAACAGAGAAATTCGGCAGGGTTTTTCAGTGGGATTTTCGGGGCCTAAGGGTGAAATTGGAATCATGTTCATGCACCAGATTGCATGAAATCGATGTATTTACAACAAAAAAAATGAGGGCATTGCCCTTGACCTGAAGGCATAAGGGGGAAATCCCCCTTGACCCCCGTCGTCCCCTTGAGACCGTCGTTCTTTGTGAAAAGAAAATTCTATGATTTGACAAAGTTGTCAATATATGATGTTTCCAATAAAAATAAGTAATGTATGATTGATGTGAATTTTTTGTAGCTAACGATCATGTTTATTAACACATTTTGAAAAATTATAGTCACCTTCAAAAGGGAAGTATTCCACATAGTGCAGATCAGTAAAGTTGGGTTTTGGTTCAGCCATGAGGACCTTCAGCATGAATGATGTAGAAGATACCTACGAGCACGAGGAATATGTTATGGGAGAAAACATCCATGTAGGAAATGCTGAGATAGAGTCAAATGGGAGAATATTTCAAGAGACTCCCCCAAATTTTGCAGCCACCATGAGAAGCCTAAGGGTAGAGATGCAAAGTTACAGGGCAGATAATGAAAAATTTGTTAAAGCTCGGGAGGAGCAGAATCAATTGAATGCAGCCATGTTGTAAAGTTTGACCAACATCCAGAGGCAAATGAACTCTAGGGACCGGAAAGTAAGACCAGAAGGTAGTAAGAGCGGCACTAGAAGAAGGAATAGATCTCCTAGTGAGTCATCTGAATCTAAAGGATCCACTCATAGTTTAAGTTCTTCATCTCATGGGAATGAGAGGAAGAGGAATTACAAGAACCATTCACATGATGAATTTAAGAAGGAAAGGCCTCCTACCTTTAATGGTGAGATAAAGAATGGATAAGAAGCTGAATCTTGGCTTCTTGGGATGAGGAAATATTTCCAAGTCCAAGACTATTCAAGAAACATGAAGGCTAGAGTAGCCATCTTCAATTTGATTGAAAGAGCATCCATATGGTGGGAGCACTTCAGGTAGGTCAAGAAGATCAATGAAAGGAAGATTGTATGGAAGAAGTTCTAGAAGTATTTCAAGCAGAAATACCTCTCTCATAGGTACTATGATGATAATATTAAAGAGTTACATGAGCTGATATTGGGACAGCAGACCATGGAAGAATATGCAAAGAAGTTCCTGGAACTTTTAAGGTATGTCAGGTACATCAAAGATGAAAAAGTGAAGATCTAGCATTTCCTGAGTGGATTTCCTCAGTCTTACAAAGACTGGATTGAGTTTTATGAACCTAGAACAATTGAAGAAGCAATAAGGAAGGATAAGTATTGCTATGAGCAAAGCAAAGGAAAACCTGATTATCATAAGACATGGAAGGACAAGAAGAACGAGAATTCTGACCAAAGGAAGAAAGGTTTTAAACCTTCTAACTTCAGGAATTAGTAGAAGTAGCCATCCCAAGTTGAGATGCGGCCAGCTAGAGTGGTGGGAGAAAATCCCAGAGAACCGCAACAAAATAGAGAACCACTCCAATGTTGGAAATGTGGAGGACCCCACATGCGCAGGAATTGTCCACTTGAGAATGAGAATGCAAGGCCAACTTACCACATTCAAGAGGTAGAAATAGTGGGTCAAGTAGCAAGAGTCGTCCCTAGGATATATGCAGCACTGGAGGACCGCCAGGAAGATCACCAATCAACTGTGGTTGAAGTTGCAGGTAAGATTGTTGAGCAATATGTTTCTATTTTGATTGACCCTATTTCTTCTCATAGTTACATTACTCCTAGAGCAGTGGAGATTTGTGATTTTAAGAAAGTAAAGCATAACAAATATTGGTTAGTTCAGCTAGCCACTAGAACTAAGAGGAAGGTTAGTGGAGTGTGTTACGGAGAGAAATTCCTATGGCTTGGGGTACCACAATAGACAGCTTGACTCCTGAAATAAATTCTTTCCAATATGCAATAGAAATTAAATATCTAACACTAAAGGATCAGACCTCGTACCTTATTCTGGACGGTTGGAGTAGATCCCCGTTGAGCTTTCCAACTTTAGCTTGAATTGATAAATCACTTCCTCAACAACAAGTAAACAAGACAAGCATACTATATATATTGGTGTTAGATCTATTCTAGCATATATAATCAGCAATGTATAAGCATTTGAAATCATCCATGGATAAAATATTCATTCAAACATACATTATTGGACAGGAAAAGATATTTCTATTAATATAAAATTAGAGATTGCAATGGATACAACCTCTGTCGGCACGTCTGCGAATCGGAGAAACTGAATCCCCCACTTGGGCCTCCACCACCTCAATTCTCCATCTCTCGATAGCAATCTCACAAGCAAAAGGAAAGCTTGGGAAGAACACAAAAGTGCTCCAAGGGACAAAGGGATGCAGACTCAAGCACAAGTTATGGCAACAATGGACTATAGTTTCTTTGTTCTCAACTCTCTCTTATGCCTTCAATGTACCAAAGAGTTCCTTATATAGATTTTCAAAGGGGTAATGAAAGGTCGAATCCGAGCAATCTCAAGGCATATGGAAGGCCAGGAGTCAAGTGAGTCGGATCCATGTCAAGGAAAACTCCAAAAGGATTTGGATTATGCACACATCCTGATGTACGTGGTTTTAGGGGTCAAACCCGTGTATATACGCGATTAGAGGTTTAAAAGTCACATGTATTAATTTTCACATGCTTTTAGGGATGTTCAAGGAAACATCAAAGGACAAAAAATGGTCCAAGGGGTCTAAGGAGTCTGCAGAGGGATAGGGGAAGGCCATACAAGTGTGATTCACCTGGAGTGGTAAAATCAGCTATAACAAAGTGGTAGAGAAATGTCCATTGGTTATGAATGAGTTGGTCACTTGTGTAGATATGAATGGTCTACCACTTGGTTCCTATGGTGTTCTCATTGGAATGGATTGGTTAGAAGCTCACAGTGTAAAGATTGACTATTATAATAAGACTTTTGAATGCATGGATGAAGAAGGGAACCTAATATTTGTGAAAGGAATTCCAAAGGTGATTTTAGTAAGGCAGGTTTCAGCAATGCAGTTGAAGAAGTTTTGTAGGAAAGTTTTTCAGTTGTATGCAGCTCATATTTTGGAGGCAACAGAGGATGAAACTCCTAGGTTGGAGAACTTTCATGTGTTGCAAGAATTCAGGGATGTGTTTCTTGATGAGATTCCATGGCTTCCTCCAAAGAGGGACATTGATTTCACAATTGAACTTGTGCCAATATCAACACCAGTTTCCAATACACCCTACAGGATGAGCACACCAGAAATGTTAGAGATGAAGATGCAACTGCAAGATTTGTTGGAGAAGAAGTATATCAAGACGAGTGTGTCTCCTTGGGGAGCACCAGTTATATTTGTGAAGAAGAAAGATAGTACACTCAAGTTGTGTTTTGATTATAGACAGTTGAACAAAGTCACGGTGAAGAATAAATACCCTTTTCCTAGGATTGATGACCTCTTTAATCAAAAGAGGGGAGCAAAGGTATTTTTAAAGATTGACTTGAGGTCTGGTTACCATCAAGTAAGAATCAAGGATGAAGACATTCATAAGACAGACTTCAGGACAAGGTATGGGCATTATAAGTTTGTAGTGGTACCATTTGGTCTCACAAATGCACCAGCTACATTTATGTGCCTTATGATTAGTGTCTTCAGCAAGTATTTGGACAATTTTTTTCTTGTTTTCCTTGACGACATTCTTAGTTATTCTAAGAATGAGGAAGAACATGAAGAGCATCTAAGATTGACATTGAAATTGCTCAGGGAGCATCAGTTGTATGCAAAGTTGAGCAAGTGTGACTTCTATAGAGATAGGATTCATTATTTGGGTCACATTATCTCTGATGAGGGTATATCCCCTGAGAAGATTGAGGCCATTATGAATTGGCCTAATCCAAGAAATGTGACAGATGTAAGAGAATTTATGGGGCTTGTAAGATACTATAGGATATTCATTAAAGGATTCTCCAAGGTTACACATCCAGACACTTCTTTGCAAAAGAAGGGAATAAAGTTTGAATGGACACCTAGGTGTGAAGAAAGCTTCCAGCAGTTGAAGAATATTCTCACAAGTGCGCCAATATTGATGATTGCAGACCTAGAAAAGGATTTTGTGGTGTGTACTAATGCATGTGGACAAGGACTTGGAGGATTCCTTATGCAAGACAACCACGTGATATGTTATTAGTCCATAAAGCTGAAGGAGCATGAGAAGAACTACGCTACTCATGATCTAGAACTTGAAGCCATAGTACATGCTCTCAAGATGTGGAGGCATTACTTGATGGGTAGACGATTTGAGCTAAGGACAAACCATTGCGGTCTAAAGTACTTGTTTGATCAGCCAACGTTAAATGCTAGGCAAGCTAGATCGTTGGAATTTTTATGTGAGTTTGATTTCGAAATCAAGCACATAAAAGGAAAAGAGAATAAGTTAGTTGATGCACTCAGCAAGAAGGTGCAGGAAATGCATGCGACATCTCTTAGTATTTGCCAATCATATTTGAGACAACAGATTGTTAATCATACTACCAGAGATGAGTTGTATGAGCAAGTAAAAGAAAAATTGCAGCAGTGAAGTCTTGATAAGAGATATGAGGGATATAAATTGGAAGAAGATGGACTTCTTACTTATAAAGGCAGATTTTATATTCCAAATGTAGCATATTTGAGAAGAATGGTTATGGACGAGATCCAGCAAGATCCATATTCTGGTCATTCAGGATATCAGAAGACAATTGCTACAGCTAGAAAATAGTATTTTTGGCCAGGAATGATAAAGGACATGGCTGAATATATTTTAAGATGCATGAAATGTCAGTAGGTGAAGGTTGAGCATCAATACCCATCAGGTTTGTTGAAGTTTTTTCCAGTTCCAGAATGGAAATGGGAAGTTATTTCCATGGATTTTATTATGGGATTGCCAATGACTTGGAGACAGCATGATTCCATCATGGTTGTGGTGGACAAGTTGACAAAGGAAGCACACTTTATATCAGTTAAGTCTACGCATAAAACTAGTGACATTGCAAAGATCTTCATGAAGGAATTTTCAAATTGCATAGATTGCCTAAGGCAATAGTCTCTGACAGAAATGTCAAGTTCACTTCCAATTTCTGAAAGGGTTTGTTTGTATATTTGGGTACAAAGATAAACTTCAGCACTGCCTACCATCCTCAGACTGATGGGCAGACAAAGAGAGTGAATTAAGTGCTTGAAGATATGCTTTGCATGTATGTGATGGACAGACGGACCAAGTGGGAAGATTATTTACACTTGATAGAATTTACCTATAACAATGGACAGCAAGCATCCTTTGGGTTGAGTCCATATGAAGATTTGTATGGAAGAAGGTGTAGGACACCAGTGACATGGGATAATCCAATGAACAGGGTTGTGCTTGGGCCAGAATTGCTCAAGGAAATGGAGTAAGAGGTTGTAAAGATCAGGAAAAATCTGAAAGCATCCCAAGACAAAAAAAAAAGCTATGCAGATAAGCATAGGGTGAATAGAGATTTCAGTGTTGGGGATCATGCTTACCTCAGAGTGAGGGCAAAGAAGATTTCCTTGAAGCTTGGAAGGTGTGCCAAGTTGTCACCCAGATATCGTGGGTCGTTTGAAGTGCTTGAAATAATAGGGCCAGTTGCATATAGACTTGCATTTCTTGCTAGCACTAGAGCTCATAATGTTTTTCATGTTTCTTTGCTTAAAAAATATGTACATGATCCTAACCATGTGATAAATTGGGATGTGATTCAAGTGGAACCCGAGGGAGAGTTCCAAATCGATCCAATGCACATCCTTGACAGGAAGGTCATAATGCTCCAGAACCGAGCCATAGGGCAGGTAAAGGTGCAATGGAAGCACTATGGTCCTGAAGAGGCTGCATGGGAGCTGGAGAATTCCATGGGATTGGCACATCCATTTTTGTTCAATTCTACGGAGCACTGAGGCGATGCCAGTGCAGCATTTTTTTTCAATTTTGTAGAGCACTAGGGACAGTGCTATTGAAGGGGGAGGGGAATGCAACACCTTGATTTTGACCCCATTTGCATTAAATGTATATGATGTGTATATTGTAATTAATCATGGTGTGGAGATAAAGGCTAAAATCCCCACCATAGATTATCGTTTTGTGTTCCGACGATTAAAATCGTTGTCGAGGGTATTTTGTGCTAGCCAGGCACGTTATAATTATGGACACCATGTACATATGCATTTTAATTAAAATACCCAAAACCAGCTATGTCAATGCAACAATAATGAGAAGGGGCATGATTTCCTAAGGATAAGGGGGGGAGATATTTAACCTTTGGGGCCAAAGGGGAAAATCCAAATGTCAAAGGGAGAACCCATCAAACTGTCAACTACCTTTCTTGTCTCATTCACCCAATCATTTATTACTGCTAGAAATCGGTTGGGTTAGTTATTGCATCAGATGGGAAAGGTATGAAAATCCAAAATTCGAATTGGATAAGACATCAATTTTTGGGAAACGCATTTTGACTCCTTGGGCAAGCAAAAACCCCAAAACGTAGGCCATTCTACCATGCTTTCATGTTTTCATGTTTTCCTCACCATTTTTCCTTCACGAGAGCTCTCTCAGGCATCCAGAATTTCCTGTGTGTGCTTTCATTCCACTTTTTTGGTTGTTGGCTTCATTTTCCGATGGATGGGAGGTCGTTTTTGTAATGTCAGGGATTGGGTTGGTTTTCCTCGTGTTTTTGGAGCTGCTGGTACATTTCCCACTCATGTTTTTGCAGTCTTATGTGTTTTTACCATGGTTGTGAAGTGTTTTTGTTAGCTTCTAGTGGCTGGGATCTCTGTTGGGTGTTTTGGTGTTGTTTCCACATGTCCACAGTGGGAAATTTCATTGTTTAGTATTTCCCAATGAGTGGGAGAACAGAGCCACGAATTTTGGGCACCGATTGAATTCGTTTTGGCCACAATATGGCCATAAATGAATCAGGAATTCAAATTGCTACTAAAGGGATTGTTTTACCCATCTACAAATTCATTTTTAGCTCCCAAGTCGATTTTCATCAATCCCAGATCTGGAAATTTTTGTGTATGCCTCTACTGTTTTGATTGAACTATTTTTGGAGTGGAAATGGGGTCCGATCCTGGTTGATAAACCTAGTATGTGCAGGAGCCTCACAGACAGAGCTAAAGGGTTGGATTTCTTCTTTACACCCCCTGAATAGCACTAGAAGGGAAGGCATAGCCCGAGAGACTGTGTAGCAGAGAAGGGGATGCTTCCTTGTGTTGGGTGTGTGTGGATGTTTTAGAAGTCAGGCTAGTTCTGGTGCAGGTGTCCATAGCTCTAGAATTGAGCTCACTAGCTTAGCATCCAACCTTTCTAGCTCCCTGTTAGCCTGATAAACCCAACCGTGTTGGCTTGGCTAAGTTTTGTGTATCCTTGGCTACATGTGAGCCTGCTAGTTTCCCCTTACTCCTTGAGGAATCATGCCCAGCTCAAGGGTGGTGATGTTGCTGAGTGATTGATGAGCACACTGGCCTATGGTTGGGTGGAAAGTTGCAACAACGTAGCTGGTTGCGGAACAAGCTTCTATTAAAGATAAGTATCTCTTGTGCTTAAATCCTTGCAACTATGTTTAATTTATAAATATGATGAATATGTTAATGTGTTGAATGAAATGTAAATGCGTTCGTTTTTGGGTACTAATTTATGCATCTGTGTATGTTTATTTCCAATGCATTTTATTTTACGCTCATTGGGCTTAGTTTCCTAGATTTTCAGCATTATAGTTGTGTCCTCTCGCTGGTAGAAGGATGGGGACATGACAACATGAATTTGCGATGAACGATTTGGGTGCTGACAGTTGTTGGGTAAAATATGCACTATCTAATTCAACACTTAATTTGTCAACTCGGGAAGGGATCTTGTGAGATCCAAACACTATATGTGCAGGATTAAAGCTTATTCTAATCTAAGCTAACTAAATATGCAAATTTGCTAACATGCAACTATATTATTTTAATCTACATGCATGACTATCATGAGTTAAATGCAAGAATTTAATCTATCTATGAAAACAGGAAATTAACTAAGAACTATAAATTTAAATCTAATCTAATGTTATATTAACCTATTCTATAAAGGTAGGAAATTGATTAATAACTGAGATTCAAACTAGTCTAATGCTATGCTAATCTATTCTATGGAAGGGAATTGCAGATACCAATTTAGAAAGCAGTCGCTTGGTCCGAAAGCGAAATGAGAGCAAAACTAACTACTTGCAGCAAATTATCTAATCTATATTATAAATTGGAGACTATTCCATGTATGCATGAGTAAATTCCTATCTAAGAATGCAAGTGCAACTGATTCATGGACAGCAATGAACTATTTTAATTGCAAATTTGTAGAAAGCAAAACAGGTAACTGCGGATTCGTAGAAAGAAAAACAAATATTATTCTAAAGACCAAGTGTAAATAATTGCATTTCAAAATAGTAAACTAATAAAAGCAAACTAAACTTGGGGTTCAAGTAGACCCAAGTAACCACCTAATTAAAAGGAACAAATACTACTTACAAGGTACTAACATATTGACATATCTAACCCTAAAAAGGTAAAATCAATTCAAGCTAAAGACATAATCACAAAGAAACACAATAAACCAAAACACAAAATATACTTCTAAACATGAGATGAAAAGAGAGAAGAAATACGAATAAAACTCAATAAGTATTCTAAACGATTTAACCAAAGGCTTTTAGAAAGAAATACAACCATTATCTAACTAACCTAATCGAAACATATTCAGCAAAATAGAGAAACAGACTGAAAATGGATAAAATGGGCTAGGAGCTGAATGCAATACTGGACGACAGGTTGGAACGAAGGTCTGGATGGCAAACCGAACAGACTATCTAAATGACAGGTCGAACAGGTTGTCTGAACAGACAGTCTAAATGATAGTTTGCACGCAGCAAATACTAAAATGTTAAGAAATAATTATTCTAAATGATTCTTAAGACCAACTGATCCATGCATGTGATGAATGAAATGTAAATACAGAAATTTAAACCTACTTAATAACTAAATCATTCAAATTCAATTCATAATTAAAATGCATCGTTACCTATTGCAATGTTAAGTAAATTGGAATGTAATTAAATGAATTCATAACAGAAATGGAAATTAACAGAATTGAAACTAATTTTAATCTAAATCCTACAACATCAAAGTAATTTGTTCTGTTAACGTAAAATCAAACAATCAAACTAGAAATACATCAAAAGGGAAATTGCAATCTAATCTATGCACAACCGGTTGCTAACTTGTGAAAAGAATTCTACATTAACAACATCATATTCAAATCTAACTTATGCGATGTAAAGCAAATAACCATGATCTATTACTGTAAGTAAATTACATAACCAAACTACAAATGAACTATGCTAGTTGCAAAAGTAAATAACAAGAAATACGTTGAACATAGAAGACTCTGGTTGTTGAGGGGCCCTCCCAGCAATCAGATATTTGAAGGTAATTCAATCAGTCACTGATCATCAACAGCTGAAATAGAGATTTTTTTATTACACTAAGGAAAAGTTTTACACAGAGTTTTTCCTCCCCTCCTCTTCAAAACCAAGGAGGTATTTAGAAGATGATTACAATGGAGATAAGGTCGACCACCTCTTGCTAAAAATAGAGGTTCATTATTGTTGTAACAACTACCCACGAATTCAGAAAACGGACAACCACAATTTCTGGGAAAGTTGATTTCAAAGAACCACGATTTTCTCCCAAATGGCTATGAATTTGGAGAAAATTTCTCTCAATGATTGAAATGGGCCTATTCTTCACAAAACCCATGTGCCAGAATTTTAAATTTTGCTTATGTTTGCCCGAAAATCAACTATCTATTAAAAATACGTGATCTGCATGGGCGTCTGGATGAAGGTTCTAGATGAACATCCAGATGACTTGTAACCAAGATTTGTTCATAAATCTGGATTCTGAGCGATTTTTTTGCTGATTTGTTGGCCACGTTGAAGGCTGAGTGCTGGGTTGTTGAACTAAATGCTGGATTCCTGGAGTTGGAATCCCCCACGTGAACCATTTTATTGAATAGATTGCATGTGTTTAAATGATATATCAATTGCGTATATGCTGAATCCGAGATGTACAGATTCGTGAACCTGCATACAAACAAAAGGCATGAGTATATACATTTTGTTAATTTAAAACATTTTTACAAACTAACAAATTGTTTTAAGAATCAAAACAAAAATTATTAAAACATGGTTTGACTTTGTTTTATGTTATGTTTATATTAAAAAGGGATTAGTATATATTTAAATAATAATAATAACATTTTTATTACTTAATGGTTTATTTGTTAAATTTGGAACAATGTTAAAAACGTATTATTAATTCAAATTTTTGATTTGTATATGCAAATATCATGGAACTAACAAGAATTAGAGAACAAAGTTAAATCCAAGTAGTAAACCAATAATAAACATGTTATTAAACTTAGGACCGGAAGAAGGGGCTGAATGGAGTGCAGAATGCCTATTATTTTCAAAATACTACATTTAATACATAAAAATAACATATTTGTCTTATTTTACACTTACGAGATTTTAATTTATAAAACAGAGTAAAAGCCAACCTTATTGAACATAGATGTATTAAATTACAGTAAACAGGTCAAAAATTAATGTAAATAAAACCATTATAAAAGACAATTTCGAGGCCCAACACAAGTCAAATCCTTGGTATGAGAATAACAAGAGACAGAAAAAATCACAAATTGACATGTCTCAAAATGAGTACATAGAAAAGGTGTTGGAGAGGTTTAGAATGCAGAATGCAAAACTAGTTAGTACACCTCTGGCCAACCATTCAAAACTAAGTAAGGAGATGTGTCCCAAGACATAGGAGGAGATAGAATACATGTCCAAGGTGTTAGGATTATTAATCCTCCCTTGTCCAAATTTGGTCATATGTCTAAATCGGGAGTCATGTCTAAATCGGGAGTCCATCCAGTCTATTTATAGTCATTAGCACCATTGGGTAAACTTGACCTAATTGGGGCACATGTTTCAGTTACCAAAGTGTGGGGAACACTAATTGAGGCTCACTACCACTTATTGCACTTGACTGCATAAGTTTAGGAGTCTCCTAGATCAATCCCTACAATTTAGGAAGCAACTGGGAGTGCCGAAACCAACCAAGGTCAGTTCACTTCAGTTAATGACTAGTCAAGCCAAGTTAGGAGTCAGTTACATTCAGTTCTAGCCCTCTACATTCAGTTAGCGCTAGGTTTAATTGATTGCACACATGTGGGGCGCATTTCTCACCTACCAAAGTCAGTTAACCATTAGTCAACACTAAATGTAACACTTGGTTGTGTTTTAAAGATCCGATGAACTCCGGTTATGGTTTAGACAAGGACAGTTAACTACTAGGTCCTCCGATAGTGATTTAGACAAAGTCTTGGTTACCTATAGTCAAGTAGAGTCTAATAAATTCGAACTTCCTCATGTGGATTCGAATTTCTTGTGGCTATTAAAGCCATTTTACTTTATTGTAATTATCATCTGGATTACTTTTTTTTATTAATGAAAGCATTCGCAGCTGCAAGCCTTTTTGCACTGTTTCATTCTTCAATTGCTGAGTAAATTGTGAGATCTTCTTTGTGAGTTGTGTATTTGTATACAGATCTATATGCTCAAATTTACATGGTATCAGAGCCTCGGTGGATAAGACTCCTCTCCTCCTCAGATCTCCAACCGGATCATTTTGTTTGTTTGATTGTGTGACAGGTTATCAGCTTTTCTTACAGCATTCGCTACAAGCAGCCTCTACTCCTCACTGCATTCGCTACAACAGCTCAGTCTTTCTTATTACATTCAAAATGTCTCATCCAATGGAGCCTCTCACTCCCTTCAACTATCACCAGTGGAAGGATGACATGAAAGTATTGCTCCGCACCAAGCATCTCTTCAGACTCATAGATAAAACAGAGGAAGAGCCAGAATCAGATAAAGACAAAGCTAAGTACATGAACAGGCTTGATGAAGCCATTGGACTCATGCAATTCTCAGTCTCTAGAGATCTTCAATTTCACATCCAAGACTTGGACACTCCCAAGGAGGTTTGGGACAAGCTTGCTTCCTTGTTTGATAAGCATGATGAGATGAGGATCCATGAGCTAGAAAATGATCTGATTACTCTCAATCCATCAAATTCCGAATCTCTAAATGAATTCTTCTCAAAGTTCAAGAACCTGATATATCAGTTGAAGCAATGCAAAGTGAAGAAGGATGAAGATCAGCTCATCCTTGCTATTCTCACAAAGCTCAATTCAGACTACTCAGTCTTTGTATCCACCTTCCAAACAGTAAGGCTCACTACTCCAAATTGGAAGATGCCCACTCTTTATGCTTTCATCCAATCTCTTATTTTTGAGAATGATAAATTGATCCAAATGGGTATCATTCGATCTCCCAAAGATCTAGCAAGAGGAGATAAGGTAGCGAATGATAAAGGGAAGCAAAGAGATGAGTCTGAGCAGTCAAAAGAACCTTCAGGTTCGAAGAGAAGCAAGAAGAATGGCAAAGGCAAGGTCCTCTACCCTTACTGTGGAAGGGGCTTCCATTCAGAAAGCTCCTGTATGAGAAGACAACTTGATGAAATGGCTCTTCTTTTGAAAAGGAACAACATTTCTGTACCTGCTAGCGCAAGGAAGGAAGACTCTGAAGAAGAAGAAGAAGAATACCAAAGGAAAGGACATGTACTGAAAGCTTGCTGCACATCAACACCTGCCTTCCTCATTGATTCTGGAGCTTCCAACCATATGGCTGCATCCATAGAATCATTCTTTTCTTTTCAATCCTTTGATGGTCCTAGTATTCAGATGGGCAATAACAGTAAAGTCAAAACCAAAGGGAAGGGCTCTATCCAACTTGAACATGGAAGGTTCAAAGATGTGTTGTTTGTTCCCTCCCTAGCTTCAAACATGTTATCTGTCTATCAGATGACCCATACTAGATCTCCAAAGCGAGTGATCTTTGGTCCTGACTCAGTGGAGATCACAGATATCTCTACTGGGAGCATCATAGCAAAGGGTATTGCGAATCATGCTTCAAGAGCATATGAGTTCTCACATTTCATGCCTCCTTCAGAATTAGTGCACTCTCAGCAGCCACCTGCAAGGGAAGGTAAAACCATTGCATCTACTACTTTTACAGCTTCTACTAGTATTGCAGATCCATCTATATCAGTTTATGACATTAAGATTCAGGGTGACTTAGATCTAGATTCAGTCCCTAATTCCAAACTGGAAGCTAGGAAGATGACTGGAAACTCACCTGACACTCAGAAAGGAAAGACTCTTGCACTATGCCATACTATTTTGCCTCCTTCAGAGAGATGTAATAGACTTCCTGTAAGATGCAATATGGCAAGGGCTCAATCTTACTGCATTCAGAAGAATGGATATGATCATACACCTCTTCATTCAGCAAGAGACAAAAGTTACATTCCTCCTTCCTTCCATCATCATTTTTGGAAAAAAAGGAGAAGTCTACATGCCAGGCCCCAGAATACCTGTACACAACACACCATGCATGCTACTTCACTACCTCACAGAGATGAAGATTGCAGCAACATATTTTCAAGTTTTTCAAACTTGAGACCTGATTCTACCTGCTTAGCTACAAGGAGGGCTTTTTTCCCATGTGGTTTTTGCCCTAGCTCCTTGTATCAAGCAGTTACTTTATTTTACTTGATGTAATGGGTGACCTATGGTCTTAGTTACCAGGGCCCACAGTTTGTCCAATTTAGCATTCAGGGGGGGTGTTAGGATTATTAATCCTCCCTTGTCCAAATTTGGTCATATGTCTAAATCGGGTGTCATGTCTAAATCGGGAGTCCATCCAGTCTATTTATAGTCATTAGCACCATTGGGTAACCTTGACCTAATTGGGGCACATGTTTCAGTTACCAAAGTGTGGGGAACACTAATTGAGGTTCACTGCCACTTATTGCACTTGATTGCATAAGTTTAGGAGTCTCCTAGATCAATCCCTACAATTTAGGAAGCAACTGGGAGTGTCGAAACCAACCAAGGTCAGTTCACTTCAGTTAATGACTAGTCAAGCCAAGTTAGGAGTCAGTTACATTCAGTTCTAGCCCTCTACATTCAGTTAGCGCTAGGTTTAATTGATTGCACACATGTGGGGCACATTTCTCACCTACCACAGTCAGTTAACCATTAGTCAACACTAAATGTAACACTAAATGAACTCCGGTTATGGTTTAGACAAGGACAGTTAACTACTAGGTCCTCCGATAGTGATTTAGACAAAGTCTTGGTTACCTACAGTCAAGTAGAGTCTAATCAATTCGAACTTCCTCATGTCGATTCAAAATGCTTGTGGCTATTAAAGCCATTTTACTTTATTGTAATTATCATCTGGATTACTTTTTTTTATTAATGAAAGCATTCACAGCTGCAAGCCTTTTTGCACTGTTTCATTCTTCAATTGCTGAGTAAATTGTGAGATCTTCTTTGTGAGTTGTGTATTTGTCTACAGATCTATATGCTCAAATTTACACAAGGTTCCCTATTCATCAGCAGTTTGAAACTTGATGTTTGCCATGTGTTGCAGCTGCAACTTTTTCCCAAATTTCTAAAAAAAATTGGACCCTCCTTTTGATTTTGTCTAGCAGGTTTGTTGATTTCTTTTGACCTTTAGGAAGTCGGATGATTGGTTGACTTTTTTTCCGTTGTTTCGGAGGTTAAACGAGCTAGTATTACTGCTGCCAAGCCGAAAGTCTTTTGAATACTTAATGTTCTTTTATTTTTCGATGATTTTATTTATCGCTATCGAAAGTTGGTTGAAGATTGAGCTGGGGCATTAGTTCTCTATGCCGCCGACGTTTCGGAAGGGAAATGATGAACAATTATATTTCTCGTTGATCTGTGGCCTTTATCACCTTGTGGTTTTATTGTTTAAACCTTTGACTATTGATTATTTGATTTCGCTTTATCACTATCGGAATGTTTTTTGACTTTGATCGGAGGGTTTGTCCTTTGCATTGTCGACACTGTGTAGAAGTTCAGGTTTAAATTTCTGACCTTTAATAGTTAGAACTTTCGATCGCCGACGGGTTGTATTTTGTCGTGGAACCGTAGTTGTTTGTGAGTCCACCATTGCAGCTGTCGATCAGACTATCTTCTTGATGTTTAGTGTTTTCAACTGCCAATGCATTCGTGGTCAGTGGTTCCAATCTCCGATGCAAAACCATCGCGACGTTGGTGCTCGGAATCGCCGACACTACAGCAGCGTTGAGGTTTGAATCGTCGACACATAGTGTTTAGAGCTTTCAACTGCCGACGATTTTTTGATCCATGGAACCCACAGTTGGTTTATTTCCCGTCGTTGCGGCTGCCTATGGAACTATCCACCCGAAGAATATTTTTTTTCCTCGTCGATGCTTTAGTGGTTAACGGTTCCAATCACCGAAACACAATCACCACAATAATAGTTGTTGGCATCACCGACACTGCGGAGATGTTAAGGTTTAAAGCTCTTATACTTAGCGTTAAGAGTATCTGACACCAACCGACTTAATAGTCTCGCGGGACCTGTAGTATGTCTGCTGCCCGTCTCTAGTGAACTATCTTCCCGAGGTCTAGTGATTTTTCCCGCCGATAGGGTTTTTCCCCATCGATAAAGTTTTTTTCCCGCCGATTCTTTTACCGAGGGTTATATATAAGAGGTGGAGCATTTTTTATTATTTATCCTTGTGGAAACTCGCGTCTGCTCCATTCCTCGTTGATCGAGTTGTACCACCGTGCCCAGCTATCTGGATTTCATTCGATTGGCTTGCTATCGTGGAGGTTCTTGGGTCATCCCGCTAACTGCACAACATTTTTTCCAGGTAGGCCAACCACGGTTTCTTCTTTTTTATTTTATTGGTCATTTTGAGAACCATGGTCTTCCCTGGTTAGGTTTTCCCATAGGTTGTGTAGTCATCCATTTAGAATGAATATTTATCCCCGTAGTATGCGTATTAGCTAGTTTGATATTTTTAGCAGTGGGGGTTTTTTGAGCTTGCGTTTTGAGCCGTTATGGTTTCTTTTTCCCTATCTGAAAGATTGAGTATTCGGTGCAGAAAAGCGTTACGCTATCTGCACCTATTTTGAGTTTGTTTATGGCCGTCCAAGGGGGGTTTCAGTTTTCATACGATTTTACCCTATTTTCGTGGACGACGGAGGTTTTTTATTTTTTTGATCGAGTTGGGGTTTTCTGCGATAGGGATGAGTATCAGGTCTCACATTGAGGATTAGCCTTATTGATAGTGTGTTCACATTTTACCGGAGGAGTTAGTTTAGTTCGAATACAGTCCAGATTAAATGATGAGTTTTTCTATCAAAGTTGTGTTCTTGGTTACAGATGGTGGACTTAGAATATTTTAAGACACAACTTGCAGGAGTTTCTTTGCCTTGTCATTTTTTTATTTTCATGCATTAATGTTCTGTATAGTTTATTTTTAAGAATGCGTATGGAAGAGGTAAATAGTTTGATACAGTTTTTCTTCATTACTAAAACACTTACTAAAGCTCAAATTGTCTAAGAACATACTATGTTTATGACAGGGTGACTATTGCAAAGGAGATATGTCTAAAAGACAAAAGAAGAAGGCTCCTGTTGTCGAGGGAGAACCAGAGGTTGAAATCATCACCAAGGTCGAATACATATATGAAGGTACCAAAGCTACCACCGGAGTCAAACTGGACTATAAATGGGGGGAGATATACAGGATGATTGCAAATCAGAATGTTCCTAATGCAGGATTCGAAGAGCTGACTATATATGCAAACATCGAGAAATCAGCTCTTATGAAAGTAGCCACAAGACCTAAGTTGTTCCCATGCTCAGAAGTGATCGGTTGGATTCTGCCCCAGGCAGATGTAACTACGATGATCCTGGAAAATACTGCCAAACAGGGATACGTTGCATATAATCCTGCTTATGTCTCAATGGCATATCACCTGTCTCCTGCTCAAATTTACTTAACTGAAAGCTGGTTGAAAGAGACAAATTTGGACATTGTTGAAACAATTAAAAGAATGATGATACCAGGGAAGAACTTTCGAACCAGTCCATCAGGAGAATATGAAAAGCGTTAGAGAAGTATGTGAGCACTTCATCATTCCTTTGTACACTCTAATTTTCCTGACATAATGCAACTACATGTCTGAAGAAGCATTCAAATTCATTGAAGAATATTGAAGTTACTATTTGACTGAAGAAGCAATGTATATTAGAATGTATGGTGGCTCCAGGGCACCTTCTCTACTCCCTAAATATGCCACTGATTATGTGCTACATAAAGAAGCACACGGGAAGGTATACATTGATGGTGTTAGAAGTTTCTTGTTCGAACATAAGAAGGCATCCTATCCTGCCATACCTTTCTGGTTGGGGAGTTAAAACTTTTCAAAGGTGAAATAGACTGCAGAATTCGTGCAGGAGCTGAAGCACTTCCGTTTTGGTGAGATGAACTTTCACTGGAATGACTCCCAAAATAAAGTTGTAGATCACTGCAAGGAGGAAAATGTTCATTTCGAATACACCAATTTCTAGGACAAAGACGGGGAAATATTTAGAAATTCAAGGAATGTGACTACCTTAAAGAAGAGATTTAAACAAAAAATCACTGCTATAGGTGGAAAAGGAAAAACTGCACAGAAAAATAAGACAGCTGAAGAAGAAGAGGCCAAAAAGAGGGAAGAAGATGCTAGAAGGCTAGCACAAGAAGCAAAGAGATGGATGAAGAATGAAGAAGCATAGATAAATAAAAGACAAGAAGAAAGTGAAGGTCTTAGATTAACATGATCTCAAACAGACCAATAGACTACTGAACAGATGCATACATAGGGGGCACATGATCCTATACATCAAGGGCTTGGACAAGATAATCTTGATTCCCAGGATCCTGCTGCAACTTCCGGCAGCACTCAAGGGCAAGCTGTGTTTTCTGGAATGAATTTGATACCTTTCATGCAGAAAGAAGGAGAAGAGGTCCTTGATTTCAGCACCATTTTCTATGACAAGGAGAAGAAAAGGATTGTCAAAAGAATTGAGAAAAAGGTTGAAACAGGAGGACAATCAGGAAAGATGATAACTAATAAGAATTTGGTGTATGGAATAGATGTAGATCCGAGATTGACAGCAAGAGCTGGGGTGGCGTTAACCCAAGATACTGAAGATAATGTATATAGGTTGATGATGGATCTCGAGCAGTCAAGAAAGAATGCAGCTCAGTTAAAAGAAACACTAAAGAAAGAGAGAGATGAAGGTCATAAGTTGAAGACGAAATTTGAGGACATGCAAAATGAAGTGAGGACTTCAAAGATAGAACTCCAGACTCTGCATGCCAATAAGGAGGCTTTAGAAATTTCTGCAGGGAAAATGGAAAAAGATGCTCAGAATAGCTTAGCAAAATTACAGAGGCTACAGCTAGAGAATCAAGTGTTGAAATCTGAGAAAGATAACCTCCAAGTGTCCTATGAAACTCTGAGTGCAGAGAAGAACCAGCTACAATGCAGAATTGTTGAGTTAGAGGAAGAGAGGGCCACCACAGAAGAAAGAGAAAAGCAATATCAAGTACAGGTGGCAGCCTTAGAAGAATAGAATACTTCATTAACAGCATCATTGAAGGATGCTATAGAGAAGAAGACAGACTGTCAGCCTTTAAAAGAGCATGTTCTCACTCAAAGAAGGAAAATCCACCATTTATAGATTTGTGTTGAGGAAGAAAGATGTAAGATTTTGCAAATAGATAGTAGATTAGAAGATATTTTGGATACTACATCTTATTTCTTGGACAGATCTCAAGAGATTCTGGAGATTCTAACGGGAAGAATAGTGTGGATAGAAACAAATGAGGAACCTCCTGTGGAGCTACCAGTTAAAGATCGGCAGAGTTTAAAGTAGGATTATGATTTATTGGAGTTTTCAATCAATACTGCGGAATAATTCAAGAAAACTGTAAAGAAAACAAAAGGAGCATGTGCAGAATACCGCAGAAGAGTGTTGGTCACATACAATAGATGCCAGGTTTCTGCAAAAAAAAGATTGGATGCGATGCCAGAACATGAGTTGTTCATAGAACATCTACAGAATAGGTATCAGGAAGATGAGCACGAGATCCAACAAGTCAAATATCTAGATGAACAGATTCTGAAGAATGCAGTGGCTCATGCAGCACTAAGTATCCACTTACTAGAAGAACAACTGTGCCTAAGTCCAGTGAGAATAGAAGTAGTTAAGAATCAGGCTGCTAAGTATGAGATAAATATTCATTTTCTTGAACCCTTCGATTTTGAAGGCATAGCAGCAGAGGCCCAGGCATGGAAAAAGTTCATAAATGACCAAGCGGGCCCCTCTTCATAAAGTGTTCTATTAAATTTTGATTTAAAATGTAATATATTGTATAAATTATAAGCACTTACTACGAGACAAAATTTTGGGATTGAAAGGTTGGGGAAGCCCAAAATTCATTTGGGGGCAGCCCAAAGGTTTTGCTTTTTTCTATAAATATAGGAGAGTTTAGATGTAGAAAGGACTTATTTCCCAAGCAATTTTTGAGATTATATTGTAAGAAGAACTATTTCCTTTTGCAATAAAGAATTACAAGTTTATGCTGGAGAAAGTTTGGTGGAATGTTTCAAATGCTTTGGTATGGATTAGTTGAATGTGAACTGTTTCGTTTTCAGCTTATATCCATTAACTGTGAGATCGTTCTAACTCATTGCATTTTTTTTATGTTATGAATGTCTTATAGTTTATTCTGTGAAATTTCCACTGTGAGTCATGAAGGTTGTCATAAACAATAAGCTATCTTGTTGTTCATATTTTTATTAATGTTCATGTGTTCTGAAATAAGTAACAGCTATCTGTAATTTTTCTTGATACATGCACAGAAATACATTACTCGTTGATAACTGATAATTTTTCTCCCTGGGGATAGGTTAGTTATTTGTATTTATTTTCTAGTTGTTTGTGACTTAGATGCAAGAGAGGTAATACGAGAGGTAAGAACCTACGCATCACATTGTGACACTCCTCGTTATCTCTATCAATTTGCATTTTTAAATAGGAACTTGCACATCATAACTTAAACACAAAAAAACTAAAAATATATATGGTGGATCGAGCCGTAACTGGTCAAAACTTTTAATTTGTTACTTGACCTACAATAGCTGGACCATAAACTGGACGGATTCCCCATACCAAACATTAACAGGATAGTTGGGAACGTTTATTGGGGAGAATCCCTAACTGTTGTTACCTACAATTTTCCAGGCCTCAACACCATGGTGTGCACAAGACCAGATATTGCACATGCAATGGGAGTTGTGAGAAGGTATATGAACAATCTAGGTAAAGAGAATTGGAGGGAAGTACAGTGGATTCTCGGGTATTTGAGAGGTACCACTTCGCATGCATTATGTTTTGGAGGTTCAGAAACTGTTCTATAGGAATATGTTGATGCAAATATGGCAGGTGATAAAGGCATCAAGAGGAGCACCACAGGGTATGTTTTACTATAGGTGGAACATGAGTAAGTTTGATTTCAAAACTGCAAAAGGTTGTTGCACTTTCAACAATGTAAGAAAAGTATGTTGTTGCTATAGAGTCTAGTAAATAGATGATTTAGTTTCATATATTCATGGAGGAATTGGGTAAGAATAAGGATAATAGAGGCTAATAGAGTGACAAGAAGAGTTCCATTAATCTTGTAAAGAACTCAGCCTTCCATTCTAATACTAAACATATACATCTCAAATACAATTTCATAAGATCTGTTCTGGAAGATGAATTGTTAAAGTTGGAAAATATACATACTAGCCAGAATCCTGGAGACATGTTCACAAAGGTAGTAACTAGAGAGAGATTGAGTTCCTGCTTGGTTTCTATTGGACTTCAAGCATGAAGGTGAAGATGAGAAATTTGTCAACTCCAAGGTTTAGATCCTATTACATCAAGTGCAGCAGCGGTGGAGTTGTTGTGATCAATCTCCAAGTGGGAGATTTTTGGTTGTGGAGCCTGATCTTCTTGATTCAAATATGTTATTGTTCAGTCATGTTTGTACCCCAGTTTTATTGTACACTCATCCTAGCAGGGGGGTACGGGTGGACATCATCTCTCCATGGTGGTTTGATGGGGGGAATCCCCCCCAGCTAGGGGATCCAGGGGGCATCGGTCCCTGGAGGGGGTTCGGGGGAGAATCCCCCAAAATAAATTTTTGGGATGTTTGTTGGCCAACATTTTACGGGCCCATGATATTGGGTGACCCATGGTATTTTCCATGGTAATTCCTATATAAAAGTAAATTATTGTAATATGGTTTTGTATTGTATCGTAGCATTGTAAAACAATCTTTGTGATTGTGTGAGAGAGACTGTGAGAGAGTGAAGAGGAAGTGCAACAGGTTTTCTACAGGTTGTATCCCTTCATTTATGTTGGATGGTATAATAATAAAGGGCTAGAAATTTTTGTGTTGATGAAACCCATCTTGGCTAAACCACGTTATATTGGTGTCTCTCTTGTAATGTATATATGTTTAAATACTTTCATCTTGTTTATTTTCTATTCCCTATGATCCTATTTTTCTAACATTTATGTGGGTTTGTGGTCTGTGTTTGAGTAGAAAAACAAATATCCCTGCTCAGTCACTTTTCTTGTTCTACGATCTATGTCTTCACTGAGTAAGAACATTCCACATCTGGAATACGGGTATCCTCTTTATTTAGTGTGTTTCTTTCTATTCAACATTTGTTGTTCTACACACTTTGGTTCTGTTGCATAACTGTTATTGTGATCAACGAGCCTTTGATACCCCAAATAATTGTGAATCTTTTCCAACTATATTATCTCAAATATTCATTCTTCACAAGCTTACTTAACCGCATCCATCTCTTCCTTATTTATAGCCTTCTTGGCTCAAGATATGTGTTCACTTTGTGAAGTTTCTTATCCTTGGATAACACCCCACTTGTTTGTGCTTTCTACAAGTTAAGACTTACATCAGTGTGCCACTTATTGCAATTCATCTTTGTGTGGTGTATGGTACACATATGCCAACGTCTTTGTGGGAATTTTGCACATATGTTCATAACTCATATTCTTCTTCATAAGTATTTACACCACATACCATTGTCTTTGTGGAAATTTTACACACTGGTTTCTTTTGTGTGTTCTTTATTCATAGGTCTCACACAAATGGTATTTGTGCATATCTGTCAATTTCAATGTTCTTCTTTGTGGATTACTATCTGTGCACTTGTGAGAAATGTCATGGTGGTATCTTTGGTCTCATAGGACTTCCACATTCTTCATGTGTTTTTCTTTAATATTGATTTGTGTGATTAAGTCTATTACAACATGTTCAACAATCTCCTTAACACTATTCTTTTTCTTTTATCATGTTCATCAATCAATTCAATACCTTTGACATCAATTCACTATTAATGACAATAGCTTTGACATCAATTCACTATATTTGACATTAATTGTGATGCCTTTGACATCAATCACAATACATGTGCAACAATATTCCCCTTTTTCATTGATGTCAACACCACTATGGATGATAACATATGTCACAAACTCACCCTGAAGGTGAGTTGTACTTTTTTGCGTCAAAGGATCCTTTTGTGATTATTCTCTTGTCTCTTTTGTGCATATCTATCTTCCATCTTCTTCCATTTTCTCATTTTATTTCTGTCATTGCTCCCCCTATCATTATGATTCTCTCTTAATCTCCCCCTTTGACATCAATGGAAAAGGGATTCCCTTCTTTGCTGACTCCCCTTGGTTTTGTGCACATCTATTATGATTTGCATTGCTTATGGTGTGCCAGGTCACAGATAATACATTTCTGCATCATGAAATTGATTCATACGATCTCATCATTATTGTCTACATCTTATTTAATGCAGCATGTGAGTGATCTTATCTCAAATTTCAAACATGAGGTACTTTTATGAATGTCAATAAATTTGTATGTTTTTTGCACATATTTCCAACCTTTCACATGTGTGGTAAAATTTGATATGCTCAATATCCTATCCACATGGTGTATTCGTACTAAAACATTTACTCCAACATCATGCTTCCAAATCACCTTTTTTTCCTTTATCAACCCACGCATTAAATTTTGACCTCATTATGATCTCCCTTGCATTTCACAGTGCATGAATTCATCAACTTCGATGTCCCGTCAATTTATGTCTGAGCGTGTGAAAATTTATCTCTCAATTATATAAGTTATTAGTGTTTTAACTCAACTCAACACCCTAGTTCATTCATCGTCAAGATTTCTCTGGTGTTTTCCACTTGAGTTATCATTCTTCAGCTCGCCTTCACTGTCATTACTTTCTTCTAGCGATTTAACAATTCCCTCGACATCCTCCACTTGTTGGTCCATCCTTAGCAGACGAATTTGGAATGGCTATGGGTGGATATGGGCACTTGGCAGAACCATATACAAGAGTCCAATTTTATGCCACAGTAACATCAATCACAATTCAACCAGAGCACTTATGAAATGTTATCCAACCTGAGTAGCCGGGTTGATCTTTTGCAACAGCAGCGTTAGCAGACATTCGACATTATAAACCAAATTAGTTTTGAGCACACTTCCTCCAATATGTATTCTTCTGCATTAGACCTTCTTCCTCTGTTGCAGTCACCGAATTTTTCAAATCCAAATCCAATGGATTTGGACTTGCACCTTTCTCCACCACCTTCCATTCAAGAAGAAGTTGAATTCCAACTGCGTCTATGACTCATCCTTGTCTTCTATTGGCTTCAATTTTTTCCATGGAGGAACTTACTCCACTTTGATTTTGTTTGGCTTTGTTTTTATTTCCAATCTAAGGCTTGATGTACAAAAAGATTCAAAGATCCAAATTTTGTAATCACACTTTGAATATAATACAAATCTTTTATTTTGCGCAATCACTATGTAATGTGTGTACATGTGTCTCCTTATCATTTTCATGCATGATAATCCACATTTTGGTAATAACAACTACACATTTTAGAATATACAATGACAACTCTTCAATGAATTCAATGCACACCACTTACTACTTTAATCCCTGAGTTTCTAGTGTACTTGTTTGGAGTCAAGAATCTTACATAACCCCTTTAGGTTATAAATGTAAGCATCAATTTCTTTTTGTTGGAACTATGTTGTCGTTATTTTCATCTTTTGCACACTCCCAATATGCATTCCTTACCTATATCTTCTTATACACAACTGTATAAATTGTATTGACATTGTTTGCATCTCCAATGCATTCTTGAGATACATTTTTTAGCCATGTATTATGGTGCACAATCAGCCTCTACTTTTGTGGTGAATGCTCTTTCACAAACTTGTGCGAGACAGGCCCTTTTATCTATTTGGCTCTCAAGAAACAATGCAAAGCCTTGTTCCCATATTTGTCACCCATATAGCATCTAAGGTGTGGTCATATTTCGCCATATGTCCAACATGATTACATCTCCAACATTTTACAAAACCGATTCTATTTGTATACCTAAAGGGGTTAGCATACATGGGTTTCTAATGTTGTTTATATTTTTAGCAAAATGTAACCTATTGGTTAAAACCAAGTTCTTTTTTGTTGCACATGCCATCACTTTCCTTTGTATAACCAATTCCTCTTCTGTACTCTTGAGACCTCTGGAAGCTTGAAATTTCATCTAGGATTGGCGAACTATTGTTAAAATTGAATTGAGTATCTGCGTCAATGCATGTATTAGTTTTCCCTTGTATTGTGCAATCTATCTCAACTTTTAAGCTTGAAACTTCTGACTCTTTTAGTGCAATTTTCCCTTATAGGAGCTCGTTCACTAATTCTGGCTCCTTCCAATATTTTTCAAGTGAATACTTGTATTATTCCAATTCCTTAGTTATTTAATTTGTGCAAAACAACTCCTCTTTTATGACCTTCATTTGTTTCTCCAATGCTTCATGCAAATCCTTTATTTTCTTGACCTATTCTTCTGCATTTTCTAGTTGTTCCATTAGTGCCTTGTTTTATTTTCTTGATTTCTTCAAATGTTTGAGTGCGCTAATCAGTTCACCTTCCCATTCCACTTCAATATTGTCCTTGTCTTCATACCTTGAAATTTTTTCATCGCTACTGAATTTTTCCCTCACTTCGGATTTCAACAATGGTCGAGTGATTTCATCATACAAATGTTTATTTTCGATAGTCTTCTCCGATTTGACTGTTTTTTTTGTGCTGCTTGATTTTTTATTTTCTTCAAACTTTGGAGAGGGAAGGTGAAATCCATTGTAGGTCCATTTATTTGTTGTTTTTAGGTACTGGAAGGAGCTCCTTTAGTTGAATACATTCCTCCTATTAATTTTTCATATTGGATCAATGCCATGAACAGTACATTCCTTGGACTATCACTATTGTATTCTTCCTCTGAAACATTGTCTTCCTCAATGTACAGACTTTTCTTCTTCCTTTGAAATTTATTTTTATCCACATCTCTTTTATGTTGGTGCTTACTTCTTATTTGATAGTCTGAGTCTTCTTCGCTTTCATTATCTTCAATTTCTTCATATGTTTATTTTGAAGTGAAATATCCAATTCTTCCACATTTAAAACACTTAAAGGGTAACTTTTCTTTGTATTTTATTTGACCTTTTTTCAATTTTCTCACAAAGTTAGCCTCTTTTTCATCTGACATGTATAGTGGAGATTTCTCTCCGCCTATATGGAAAGCATTCAACCTTGACTTACTTAACAAACAAACTATTTTTTATATTTTCTTTTAATTAACAAAACAAATGCAATTATTCATACCTTTCTAAATGGCCAATGTAGTCGTTTAAGGATTTGGTCCAATGGCTTCTACGATCTGGTTCTCTAGTTTTTCTCCAACTAGGGTTGTCAACGGGAATGGAAACAAGGATTGTATGGAGTAAACTCAACATACAATGTGATGTGGAACTATGTGGCAAAAATAATGACAGACAAAAAGTGTGACTAAAAGTGAAAAAGTGACTAAAGTGACTGAAAAGTATTTGTGGGGAGGCCTTCACAATGTATTTATAGGATGATCCAAGATTTTGTTTCCCATGGTATTGTTCCATGGTTTTATCTAGTGCATGGTATTGGTCCATGGTTTATGACCCATTCTTATTTTAGGGTTTTTTATCCTTTTTTAGGAGAATGCTGGTTTTGTTGCAATAAATGCACATCTCCCCTGTATTTATGAAGGAAGGATTAATGATTACTTGGACCAATTTTGAGGGAATTTAATTGTGAAGGTCAAAAGGGAGGGGGAAATGATGGGATTATGATGTATAATTATGGTGTTGACCATAGAGAGCTATGTGGACAATTTTTTTTGTTAACATATTTCCCCCTGATGTGTGAGGGTAGGATCTCACCATATGGCTAACAAAAATCATAGGATCAAGGGAGAAATGGTGACAACAATGGATAAACAGGAGATAACCATAGAGAGTTGGAGTCTCCTCATTCAAATTGTCATGTCCTTTGGTTTGTATTGCTTCTAAAAATGGATGAGGTACATATAATCCCATACATATATATGGATGAGGTGCACATACCCATGCTCGTATCAATGTCTCAATATAAAAATGGTGATCAAGGCTCAAACAAGGGGAGTCGAACAATACATATAACTGGTAGTACATAATGGTGGCCCATTAGGAGGATGAATACAAATACTAATCTAAAGAACTGGTGCTTAGAAACAATGGCGTTCTCTTGGAATGAAATATCACAATAATTGATGCTATGTTGAACCTAAGGGTGTGCACAACTGCATGGACTCGACGACCAAGAGTTGGAATCTATGAGGTACAATAAATGGCATTTGATAATGTATATATATGGAAGCATGATACTAAGGGGATTCTGAACATTGTCACCAAAGAAGCCCAGATATCACAAAGGACATGAAATTGTATGGGTCCCAAAGAGACTCACCAATGTGCTAGAGTTGGGTGACAACCTGGGTCTTCGACCAAATAATGAAGGAACCAATACCCTGTATGAATCTCAATGGTGCGATAATGTAGTTGAATTTGAGCATGTGAGACATAACCAACCCAAAAGGAACTAAGGACTCCTTTCAAGTGGACCAAGGGACTCATCAATGAGGTGGATGAAACCAAGATACAGGGACTTCTAGGTCTATCCCCTGGAATAGATGTGTTGACATAGATAAAGGGATATCTATGACTACCAAGGAAATGAGGTTTCCTTGGTATAAGTACGAGGGGGATAACTAGAGATATGGAATAATAATGGGATTGAGACACTGAATGGGGAATGGGGCCATCAAACTCAAACTTCCTTTGTTAAAAGCATAATGGTAGGGCTAACCTGGAAGTAGATGACACTAAATCATGGGGAGGAAATCATAGTTGTGGAACCGGGGAGATGAATGTAATGGGAGTTACTTGGGGAAGGAACTGGACAAGTGATATCCATAGGATCAAAGGGAGACTCATTGCAGAGCACTCTGAACAAAGGCAACCCAATGGGGGAAATGCTGCCATAATGTGAGACTATATGCAATATGGGTGGGCGTCGAGAGGCATGCTTTGGGCCTTCTTCATAGTTTAAGGAGCTCGAAGAAGGGATAGAAGTATGCTCAGTACGATATTGTCTCGTGGATTTTTGTCGGGCCCAAGATGGTAAATGCTTGATGGTGTTTTCATGTTTAGAGAGTTTGGAAACATGAAGAAGAATCCAATGGGTCTCTTTTTAGTACAGTGGTCTCCTAATCCTGAAAAGGGATAAAAGTGTACAAAGGAGAAACATCCCAACCGAAAGGGGCAAAGAGACTTATTTTTCGTTTGTAGTCCAACCAGGCCGAAAAAGGATAAACCTATACTGATTGAACAAACATTCAAATAATTTTATGGACATGAATGGAACCAAGTTTTCTTAGAGATCTGTTCTTTATGAGAGGGATGGAAAAGAGATTAAATACAACCCATAAGTCAGCTTTTTCGTAGAGTATGGTCCAATGTCCAAAAAGGCATAGAAGGATACAAATGGAAACGCCCATAGCTAGAAGGTGCTAGGGTGGGCCTTTTCTTTAATTGTTCTACATAGTCCGAAAAAGGGATAAACGATGCCACATAGACGCCCTTTCAAATAATTTAATGAGCGTGAAAGGAATCAAGCTTTCTCGACAATCTTTCCATTATTTAAGGAGTCAAAAAATCAGCTTAACAGAAACTCTTTAATGGTTAGTCAAGCAAGGATGAAGTGTTCAATGTGTCAAAAGAGGTGATGTTGGGATCACGGCTAACGAGGAAAAACGTAATAGTGGAACACTGGTGGGGACTCCTTGTGGGACGATGAATCATGGTAAAATAATGCAAAGTTTGCAGTATGGATGGAGCAGAGGGCTTGTGAACATGCCAATACATGAGAGGTTTGACTTTCTTGGTGACACACAAGTCAACATAAGTCCAAGAAATGTCCCAAAAAAAGTAGGGAGAGGATGAGATATGAGTCCCATAAGTGGATAGAGAACGAAATATCGGATGAATCTGTGGCACATGAAAGAAGAAGCTGACCAAATTAAGGCCTATAAACAATGGGGGACCACATGAAACATGTCATTTTCACTGTTCATTGTTGAGTTGGTGTGGAGGGGGGAGATTCATGATGGATTGAACCTTATAGGGATCCATGGTAATCCCATTCTGGGACACGATGACTCCTAATAAGTGACCGATTGGGACACAGAACACACACTTGAGGGGGTTCAGGTGGACATTATATTTGTGACATCGAAGGAAGATTTGTCGTAAATCTTCCAAATGTTGGGAATGCTTCCGATATAGTTCCATGAGGTTGTCCAAATAGACAAGGATAATGTGAACGAGGTTGTGAAAGAAAAATGTCATGGATCGTTGAAAAGTGGCTCCATCATTTTTAAGGGCAAACGGCATGACATGATACGCAAAAGTGCACCAAGGGGTGGTAAAGGCGGTTTTATACTGATCTTCTTTATGGATCTGGATTTCGTTGTAACCCAAAAAACCCTCCATAAAGGAAAATACTTCATGGTTGGAACATGCATCTATGATATAGTCGATAAACGAAGTGGGGAAGTTGTCTTTGGGACAATCCAAATCCAAATCACGAAATTCAGTACACACATGAATGGTTCCTTGTTTTTTATTAATGGGAATAGGATTGAAAACCCAAGTGGTAGAGTCAATTCAGTATATAAATACTACTTTACGCAATTTTTTTTATCTCATATTTTATGGTAGGGGCCTTTGACAGATGGATGGGTCATTACTTGTGTGTAATATTTTACCCTGGTTCATGCTTACCATAGTGTTTGAAAGCCTTGTGGATTTTTCCTGTTTTTTGAGAAAAATTTTGTACCTGTACGCGGGTTGCTCTCATACACAGTCATGTACAGAGGCCTACATACATAGGTTGATCTATTGTATAGTCGCATACAGAGAGGCCTACGTACGTGGGTTGCTCTATTGGACCGCCGTGTACAGTACGCGAGTTGCCTTTGTACACAGTCGCGTACAAGTCTAGAAATAGGGATTTTTAGGCTAGGGTTTTGCTTGTCCCTGTCTTTTGTAATTCATGTTTGTTAGTTGGATTTCTTTATGAATACTGTGTAGTTAGTCTGAAGACCTTGGTGACCACACTTTGTGCTTTATCGTAAAGCCCTTGGGTTTATTTTGTTTGGATTGTCTTCTGTTTGCATTTTGAAGTAGGTTGGCCTGTTTGGGTTATAGGTTGAACTGTCTCTGTCTGAATCAGTGATCAGGGTTTTGGGCATTTTTTTCCCAGTCTATATTTTGATAGTGGTTGGTTTGTCACTTACCTTTGTGAGTTTACAGTGATTTCTTGTCATTGTACACACCCAAGCTAGGTTTTCAGTCTTCCTTTGTTGGTTGATTCTTAGTTGTATTGACCTATTGACTTCAGTTTGCTTGTTTTATACAGTTGATTAAATCCAAGTATACTCAATTTTAGTGCATTTTAGGTGCATAGTAGAGTTTGATAATTTTTAAAACGTGAAAAGAAAAACATTTTCAAGCTTTTGCATTTGCTTTTGCATAAGTAGTTTTCATTTCAATTTTAAAATATAACCTCAAAAACTACAAAAACATAGTCTTAGTTTCTCTTTATCGCTTGCATTTGTTCATCAATCTGTATTTA
Source organism: Pseudotsuga menziesii (assembly GCA_001517045.1). Lineage (NCBI taxonomy): Eukaryota > Viridiplantae > Streptophyta > Pinopsida > Pinales > Pinaceae > Pseudotsuga > Pseudotsuga menziesii. Next base: position 180,054 of record LPNX010283362.1, read on the forward strand.
CAAAAAGAAAAAGAAGTTTGCTTTAAATAGTAGCAATTTTCTTTCAAAAAATACACCTTTACTTTTTTATTTCTTATCGAGTCAAAAACACTATAGTTCATCACTCCATTTCCTTCTGAGTAAGAAAAATCCCTTTAAAATGAATGCAATAATTAAAATTTACTAGTAATTTTTATTTTTAGGGGCCTTTCACCTACTAGCTTAGGCTAGACTTGTGGGATAGGAAGTGTAAACTTCCCATAAGTTTTAAAATTCAAACGTAGTGGACCTTTATTTAGGTAAATCCTTGACTTTATCAATTGTATTTGGGGAGCTCCTCTCAAAAGGGAGTCAAGCATGAGGCCGCGTGGAGGAATTGGACTGAGGAGATAACCCTCCAATTCCTTGTCAAAACCTAAATCAGGACTTTTACGCATCTAGGGATTCTGTCCTAGACAGAGTTTCGGGCTCAGCTACCCTGCCCATGCGTACGAGTCAGGCTTGCAACTGTCCCCCCAAACTGTTGGTATAGCTAAGGTATCCTTTAGTCTCTTGACATTTAGGGTTCATAGATAGGTAAACCGGAAGGCTATTTCTGGTTCACCTTGGACGGGCTTGGAAGGTAACCCTTGTTGTAAGTGTGGGAGGGCGGTGGGTGATTCCTCTGCTTGTGCCTAAGAACCACTTCAAGGATGCCAAGTAATCGTTCTTCAGCTTTATTCGAGAAAGCATATCTTTCACCCTTGATTGCTTATTTGAGGCTTTAGGATTTTTTATAGTGTGTGCTCTATGGTTCTGCCTGTGTTTAGTTGGCCTTAGGGTTTGATTTGTTAAATTTTCAATCATGGAGGACCAACCTCTAAGAAGGTCAAGAAGGTTGTGAAACCTTCCTCCTCTTGTCACATTGGAACCTCCACCTCTACCCCAAAGGCGGAGATTGGACACGGACGATTCGTTTGAACCGGTAGGAGTAAGTGAAGTTCTAGGTGAACCAGAACTTATAGCTAACCATTTTTATCTTGATACAGTCGAGATAGAAGACTTGCAAACTGGCGAGTTTGCAAGGAATTTTAACACACCCTTGACTGATTTAAACGATACTGTGATTGTTCAAGTTAGACCTTTTGATTCACCTGTTTTAGGTGTCCCTGTGGGTAGGATTATGTCTTCTACGAAAGAAAGTTCTTTTGTGCTCACCTCAGTCGTTTCGGTTGAAGGGGTACTACCTCCCCCGGTAAGTGTCCCTAGATCTAGTATACCTTCTACACCTTTGACTCCAACGAGCCGGGTGGTCCAACCACCGGTTCACTCAAACCTAGCAGGTACTTCTGGTGATATGGTTACTGGGATTCCTAGTATACCTATTGTTCCTTCTTCCTTTCCATACACTACCCAGAGTGGTCCGGTAGGATCCTCGACGTTCGTCCAAGGATTTCCTTGGAATGGGGGGCACATTCCCCCATCCACTCCATATGTAGGCCCATCACCTTCGTATGTAGGAGTGCGTTTGGGAACAATACCTCTTATGGGAAAGTTTTCAAACTCTGATTTTGGCCCCATTTACGAGCTCTCCCTTTTCGTTATTTAGCAGAGGGATACCGGCTCCTGTCTTTCAGACCCCAGTTTCAATTGGGACAACACGAACTTCTTATACTACACCTCCCACAAAAAATCTTGTGGCTTACGAATGGAATCCATTTTAGTGTAATATACCCACTTCGCAACCAGTGGCAGGGGGCAACCCCACTTTTACCTATGGGCATATGGGGGCAGGTCCCTCTAATCCCCAGGCTGGCACATTTAGCATCTTGGTTTGACCCAAAATTTCATTCTTGGAAACATTAAACTTGCTAGATTTGTCAAAATTGATGAATGAACCGGTGAGGCATGACCCCTCGTGGCCACCTGTTCCCACCAAATTTCCATCGGACATCCCTAAATTCGAGGGCAAAGTTGGTGAAGATCCCGGGGCTCATGCCACTACATTCCATTTATGGTGTTCTTCGAATTCACTGAATGAAGATTTAGTTAGGTTGAGGCTGTTCCAAAGAAACTTAACAAGTAACACAGAAAAATGGTATATTGAATTTCCTTCTACCGCTTTCAATAGTTTCTGGGACTTGGCTAGTGCATTTCTTAGCCACTTTCAGCTTTTGGTCCGATATGATTTCGGAACGGACTTTTTATCTACCTTTAGGTAGAACAAGGCTACCCACATCTCAGATCATATCCAAGAGTGGAGGAGGTGAAAGAGCCTTATAAAAGCCACTATCCCTCCTGAGTTCCTTTTAGAGTGGTTCCTTAAATCCCTGTTGCCCTACATATCTAAGGACGTATCCACCTCAGGAGTGACAAATGAAGAAGAATCCATTCTCAGGGCCCAACAATTGGATTTGATTTATTCACAATCTAGGATCTTATATGAGATTATCCCTGAGGCACCGAGGCCTACGCACAATGCGAAGAAGCCTAAGCCTAGACCCCATGCCGATGGTGTGGTTGGGTATGTTAACTCTCCCATCGTAGAATCTTTGGCTAAGGAACTTCATCAGTTGTCTGTCAAGAAGTCTATAGTGGAGGCAAAAAAGGCTGCCCCCTCCCCCCAGAGTGCAAATGTTTTTGCACAAACCTCTCAAAAGGGCAATCAGCAGCCCGATGGGAAGAAAAAGAGAGGAAAGAAAGGAGAGGGAAACCAAAACAAGTAGAAACCCATGAATAATGTTGATGGGGGCAAGAAAGAAAAGAATAAGGTTAAGTTCCCATGTAAGTTGTGCCACGAGGACCACCTTGCTCACCTTTGTCCCCTTATGGAACAAGCCCAGAAGCTGCTTAAAGCTCAACAATGAGCTGTCCTGAAGGATCCTTTTCCCCAAGGATAGAACTCTGCTTCAGCTTCTAATGTAGCAGGGGGCACTCAAAATGTCACTGACCCCTATATCAACATGGTTCAATATTTGACTTTGTTACACACGAGGAATAAAAATTATGAGAAAGAAACTTCTGAGAAGGGTAAAGCTGTAGGTGAAACTTCTAACCCTCTCACGATAGAGAAACCTACTGAAACTATGCCGAAAATACCGAAAAGGTGTTTTCAAGAAGACCTTGCATAACCCAAATGCTAGAGCTACTTCAAACTACTCAATGGTTGAAGATTTAGCCCAAACCCCGTGTGCAATGTCAGCTTTAGAGGTGCTACAGAGTTGTCCCGCCCAGCGGGATGCCCTCTTAGCAGCTTTAGGTAGCATGGACTCATCAAGTCTCATGGTGAAATTTCATTTGTCTAATGTTAAAATTCGCCTACCTTACCATGTATCCTTATCAATAGATGTCATCCATGGCGGAAAAACCATTGGAAGGGCAGTTGTTGATGAGGGTTCTTCTACATGCGTTATGTCCTTGACCTGTTGGAAAGCTCTCAGATCCCCAGAGCTGGTCCCATCAAACACTCTACTTACTGCTTTTGATGGAAGGTCCTTCCATCTACATGGTATCCTGCCAGATTTTGAAATTAAGCTGGCAGGCAAAGCAGTGTCTGTTGAGGTAGAAGTGATTGATGCTCCTTTAGACTATAATCTGCTTCTAGGAAGAAACTGGACTTATGCGATGTCTGCTATTGCGTCGGTCATTTTTTGTGTAGTGGTTTTTCCACATGAGGGCAAGTTAGTTACTATTGATCAACTTGATTTTACTCAAAAGGGTCGTTTAGAGTCTAATGAGTCTGCTGTGCCATTGGTTGATCAAGTCAAACCTGCTAGATAGATCTTGGGGGCGGGAATGTATACATCATCGATGGGCACATTTGATCTTCCAGCCCCAGTTAATTACATTGGTTCTACTAGTGTGGGGAGGTCCATAGCTACAGTTGTTGATAGGACTGATCCTTGGGTTCTCCCATCCCCCCACGAACCAGAGGTTCCCTTATAAGCAGTGGAGGTAGCTTATAAAGCCATCACTCAAGCCACTATTGATCCCATTCCAGATCCTCTAACAGTCTCGGAATATCTGGAAGAAGTCTATTTGCTCGCATGGGCAGAAAACTCTTCACACTCTATAGATTGTTTGAACATGGTTTTACCTTCTGATGAAGCCATTTTGGAAGCTATGAGTGGATGCGGTAAAATTTGTGAGGATCTTCACCATCGATCCTATTTTCTTCCATAACTAAGCAAAATAGAAAATCAAGAGTTTCTTTTGAGACTATCAGAAGATGTTGATATCCCTATCAATCCCTTACCCAGGGAAGGAATGTTTGCTGAGGGGAATATGGAAAATATTTCTGCCACTATACCTATTAACATCTCTGTAAACCCTGATGTCGTGGAAAACATATACATAGGTGCAAATTGCTCTCCTGAAGAGATTGATATCTATACTGCCTTGTTTAAGGAATTCCGCGATGTCTTTTCCTGGTCATATGAGGAGATTCCAGGCATAGATCCATCGATTGTTGAACATGAAATCCGAACATATCCTGATGCCAAACCGGTTCGACAAAAGTTAAGACCTGTTAACCCGCGCAAAGCAGTGGTTGTAAAGGCTGAAGTTGAAAAGCTATTGAAGGTTGGTTTTATCTATCCCATAGCTTTGATAGAATGGGTATCCAACCCTGTTCCTATCGATAAGAAGCAAGGGACTATTCACGTCTATACTGATTTTAGAGATTTGAATAAAGCCTGTCCTAAGGATAACTATCCAATTCCATTTATAGACCAGATTATAGATGCTTGTGCGAGAAGTGAGGTGTTCTCATTTATGGATGGTTTCTCCGGATACAATCAAATTCAAATAAAACCGGAAGACCAACATAAAACTGCTTTCATTTGTCCTTGGGGTACCTTCACGTACAAGAAAATGCCCTTTGGATTGAAAAATGATGGGGCAACCTTTCAATGGGCTATGAACTTTGCCTTCCATGATATTAAAGCCATTGTTGAACCATACCTCGATGATCTTCCTGCACATTCTCGTAAAAGGATATAACATCCAGATCATTTACGGTTGATATTTAAAAGATGCAGACATTATAAAATTCGCTTGAATCCCCACAAGTGTGTATTCTGTGTCGAGTCAGGAAGATTGCTCGGGTTCATTGTCTCTAGTAGAGGCATCCAGGTGGATCCATTAAAAGTTGAGGCCATTGTAAATCTGCCTCCTCCTCATTCTATTAGGAAACTTCAAAACCTGCAAGGAAAGTCTAATTTTCTTCGACGTTTTATTGTTAACTATGCCAAGATTACTAAGGGTTTCATGCGCCTGCTCAAATAGGACACCCCATTTGTATGGGATGAAACCGCACAACTTGCTTTCGAGGCATTGAAAAAAGCTTTGTTGTCGGCACCATTATTGTGTTCGCCAGATTATTCTAGGTATTTTATATTATATCTGACCGCGTCTGAGTCAACCATTGGGGTAGTACTAGTCCAAGAGGACGATAAGCTTGTAGAGCATGTCATTTATTATCTTAGCTGTGCTTTGGCTAGACCTGAACTTAGATACTCCCACGTTGAGAAATTAGCCTTAGCAACTATTTATGCTGTTCAGAGGTTACGTCACTACATTTTACTGAGGACCACAACAATAGTGGCAGATGTGAACCCGTTTCAATATGTTTTATCCCGAAGGATTGTTGGGGGAAAATTTAACAAATGGATAGTCATTGTTCAAGAGTTTGACTTGGATTTTTAGTCCGTTAAGTCTAAGAAGTCCTTAGTTTTTGCTGAACTTATAGCAGAGTTTCCTACTGAAGAAGATGTAGCCGTTGAAGATGACTCATTCCCAGATGAGCACATCTTCTTGATATCCACCTCTGATCCTTGGTATGGGGATATTCTTATATATCTCCAAACTTTGAAGTATCCTACAGCTTCCTCACGGGAGGAACGATGTAAATTACGCCTTCATGCTAAGAACTACCTCATCATAGGAGATACATTATATCGAAGAGGGGTAGATTCCATTTTTCATCGATGCCTTACCCATGAGGAGGCGGAGATTATCCTGAATGATTCCCATAGTGGAGCCTATGGGGGTCATTTATCTGGGTTAGAAACGACCCAAAAGATATTACATGCTGGTTATTTCTGGCCCGTGATCTTCAAAGATTGTGTGGAAGCAGCAAAGCGCTGTCACCCTTGTCAACTTTACACCAGGAAAATGTGGTCACATCATGCTCCATTATTTCCCGTTGTCTCGGTAGGCCCCTTCATGAAATGGGGGATTGATTACGTGACATGCAACCTAGCCTCAGCTGGGGGGCATAAATACATCATTGTCGCTGTTGACTACTTTATGAAATGGGCAGAGGCAATGCCTACTTTTAAAGCCGACGGGGAAACAATAGCTTTCTTCATATTCAATTAGATTATAGCACGGTTTGGCATACCCAAAGTGATTTTCATGACCATGGCAGTCATTTTCAAAATAGCATGATGACAGAACTGACCACTATGCTTGGATTCAGACAAGAACATTCATCTCTATACTATCCACAAGCAAATGGTCAGATTGAGGCTGTCAACAAGACTTTAAAGACTATCCTTAAACATACAATTGATGTAGCCCATTCTAACTGGCACATCATGCTATATCCCTCTCTTTGGGCTTACCGAACTAACGTAAAAACTACTACGAGTTTTTCCCCTTTCCAACTCGTTCATGGAGTGGAAGCAGTTACTCTGATTGACTGTGAAATCCCGTCTCTAAAGATAGTTGTTCATGTGTTACCGTATACAACAGAGCTTGAGGAACGTCTGGTACATTTAGAACACCTTGATGAACAGCATAGAGATGCGCTGACTGCTAATCAAGCTCATAAGAATAGGGTCAAAACTCAATATGATAAATCAGTCAAACCTCGAGTTTTCTCTGAGGGGGAACTTGTCTTGCTTTGGGACCAAGATAAAGAACCCCTGGGGGCAGGAAAATTCAAGGCCATGTGGTTAGGACCTTATGTCTTGTTGAAAGTCTTGAAGAAGGGTGCATATGAGTTAGTTGATTTTGATGGGAACAAGCTGCCCGAGCCTAGAAATGGGCTCTACCTAAAGAAGTACTATGCTTAGGCTTAGCACTTTTTCTTGTATTTTTATGTACATTAGGTTGTCGGTTTTGTTTTTTATACCATCTGCTGGTTGTTGTAGATGTCTTCTGAAAGGTATATAGGGTTCGCTGATGGTGCTAGTCGCCATACTTGTAATCTAGCTTCAGCAGCATGGGTCATTTACTCTCCCTTAGGATAGCTAGTTGTCACAGGAGGCGCTTGTTTAGGTCCTGCTTCTAATAATGTTGCTGAGTATAGGGTTGTAATTGAGCTTCTATGGGATGCTTTGTCACGTGGTATCACCTAGCTTGAGGTTCATTTAGACTCTCAGTTGGTGGTCTCCCAGCTCAATCGAGCTTATCAGGTACTAAATCCTATTCTATTACGTCAGTTCATGCAAATTCGGTTTTTGGAAAGAAAATTTGAAGTTATTATATTCAATCACATTACACGGAATCAGAATTCATTGACTGATGCATATGCTAATTACATTTTAGATTGGCATCTAACACATATTTCATAAAAATATATAGCATGCACATAAAAAACACTTGT
>LPNX010283378.1:0-10367 GCA_001517045.1 Pseudotsuga menziesii
TCTCCTCGTTTCTTTGAATGCGAAACCTCTAAACTTCGTTTCTCGTACCGTTCCCGTTTCTCGTTTCGTTTCCCGTTTCCCGTTTCTGGTAACATAGGTTTTGATCTGATCTGTGATATGTATATTTTTTAATGCGTTTTGATTTGACAAATCAGATATGACATCGTATACCTTTGCATGTGTTTTGATCCGATATGCGATCTGTATATTTTTTTGAATGCGTTTTGATCTGATAAATCAGATCTGAGATCGTATACCTTTGCATGTGTTTTGATCTGGTATGCGATTTGTATATCTTTGAATTCATTTTTTATCTGATAAATTAGATTCGAAATTGTATATGTTCGAGATCCAGCATATAGTGCCACGTTTATCCTTATTGTATGTGTTTGATCCAAACTATGTAAGCATCCCACTGTCTATCGTAAGCATCCAGACGCAGAGCTGATGTTGAGAACACCTCGCAGATCCTATGAGAAGAGGTCCTTGCTATCAATTGTACACAAACATATATATATATGTACACCTAAGATTTTATATATATATAGTTTAATCTTTAAGCCGACATTGTGGTAGCTTCAAATATATATTTATTATGAGCCGACATTGTGGAAGATTTAAATATATATTTATCATGAGCTGACATTGTGCCGACATTGTGCCACGTGTCACTTCCATGTTGAGCACGAAATTACACTTCTACCTCATACCGGGCTGTAGAATGCGCCTCTAGGCGCAAAAACAAAAAAAAATCATTAAACAAAATACAAAATAAATGTTTTGGAAAAAAAATAATTGAGTTTATCTTTTAAATTTGTAAACTTATTTCCTCTTGATTTAAAAATAAATATCATCTCAGTCCACTAGTTAGACACTTTTTCTCACTATTAAAGTCCAATCTCCTAAAATCCTAGTTGGTGGTATTTCTCTGTATATATCTCCTCATCCATTCTGGTTAATCCCTCAAAAAGTCCAACCTACCCAAATCCTAGTTGGTGGCATTTCTCTACAAGTCTCCTCATCCAAATGCATGCTTGCATTTGGGTCATTTTGGGTCATTTAAGTTTTTCCACATATCCTGGCTGGTGTTATCTCCACAGATATCCTCATCCATTCCCGGTTCAATGCATGCTTGCATTTGGTTTTTGAGTTTTTCCTGTAACTTTTGCATTCTCTCATTCTTAACTGCTTTGCAACGGTTTTAGGTCTATTAGTCCGGTTCTTTTGATTTCTGTAGGGGCTCTTTTTGGTATCTTCTTGCTCTTCAGCATGCTTTCTTTCTACTAATCCCACGCCCAGGTGTTCATGCACTTCTACACCTATCTGTACACCAAATCCTGAGATGTTGGGATGTGTCTGCAGTGAGATATCCTCGCCTGTTCGTCTGAGATATCCTGAAAAGTGTTATTTTCCCATTGTCTAGGCAATAGAAACTTCTTTGATTGAATAATTGGATCCCTTTGTTTGAATGAACATTTGGGCACAAAGTGCTTCTTTCTACTAATCCCGGATAACTGAAAGCAGATGTTATATATGCAACGTTGGCATCTGACAGTATGGTAATTAAAAGTAAAACCTAACCCTATGACAAAGTATTCTTAATAAAAATAAAACCCAGCCCATAAATTGAATGAGAAGAAGTAGGTTACAGTCACATATCTACTCAAAACCCGCAAATTTTTTAGCAGAGCGCCTCAATATGATTGATTATTCAGTGAATACTGCAACAATAGAGAAGAATCGAGAGCTTTCTGTGTAAGTCATCTGCATCTACAACCACTTGGCTACAACTTTGAAAGTAGAATTGCCAATAAAAAGATCTTTGCACAAACCATTGGAATCAGTTCTGAATATCAGTCTCTATGTGAATAATGGCGATGATTGTTAAAAAATTTGGAATCAGTTCTGAATATCAGTCTCTATGTGAACAATGGTGGTGATTGTTAAAAAATTATGTTGGATGAGTTCAAAGATCATGCAGATTAAGATCAAACATATCAATCAATCGAGTATAGAAGATCAAACATACCAATCTATCAAGAAAGGGAAAAGGAAAAGAAAATAAACATACCAATAAACAATAAGAGAAAAGGAAAAGAAAATCAAGCATATCAATCCACCAAAAGGCGATACCTTATTTATGACCCAAAACCAAAAAAATTATATCAAATGGCAACAAGATGAAGCTCATTATATGAAAGAAGCAAACAACAAATCCAAACATGCATTTATTAGATTCTTGATTTTGAGGTTAAAGAAAATTTCTTACTTAATTCAACAAATCCAGACATGCATTTATTAGATTCTTGATTTTGAGGTTAAAGAAAATTTCTTACTTAATTCATCATCTTCATAATCCAATGATTTCTTACTTAATTCATCATCTTCATAATCCAATAACAAAACTGGAAAAAGAAGTGAAACCATGGAAGATCTTTTCTCTTACAGTACCTCCATTGCCTAATTTATTAACATTCTCGTTTTCGTTCTTGTTATGGTACTTGAGAACTTCTTATAAGGGGGTTTAGATTGGAACTATGTAGTATTAAAAGTTTGAAATTGAAATTCTTGGATTAGAACTTTTGAAAAGCAATGTTGATCACAATGTGTAATCTAAGTCAATGTTATCAAAACCGGTGGACTGGAACCGGGAAACAACCAGAACCGGGAAACAAATCAGATAAAAAAATGGTTGAGCAAAAAACATAGAACATTAATATTTTCAAAAACTACATATATATCTATGTGCATCTATGCAAAGTTTCTCATGTATCATGTATATAGCAAATAAGAGGGTATAAAACCAAAATAACATCTATTGCAAAAACATATCTATAGAAAAGTACATCAACAAAGAGGTTATAAATGGTCTCTAAAGTCAAAATATAAGCATATGACTACATTCTAGACTCTAGAATCTACAATCTAATGATTCTAATCATATATCAAAATTATATGAGTCCTCATGCTTAGACTCAAAGTCATCATCTACATCCTTGACATGAGCATGGCTTAACTCCCCTAGGCCTGAAGGCACTTGTCTAACTGCAACATCAATGTTCACATCCTCTTGTTGTGAAAGACGACCCAAGTCCATCCATAATTAAATGTGATTGATATGGAGGGTAGGAGCCTCATTTTATAACATTAGAAGGGTTGTGGGTCAATTAAACAACTCACATGTGGACCCTATTTTTTATTTTATTGAAAGAATTTGAAATTAGCTGTTTTTGGGGGTCCTTGGTGATTTATCTACAGAACCGACCATTTTTGTACTGAACTGAGCGGTTTTGAGAAAACCAGGCGGTTTTGTACGGAACCGGCCAGTTTAGACTTGAAACCAGACAATTTCGTATGGAACCAACTACAAATGGTTTGAGTGTGTGATTTGACTCGGTGAAGCTTGTAAACCGGTCCAACCAGTGGGTTTTTTCAAAACGGGTTGGGTTCTGATAACATTGATTCTAAGTAGGTTAGTGATTACTTTATTTATGCAATTTTGTAGGTTGATGATATGTTTCTAATTAGAAACATTAATGATATCATCAAGGAGGTAAAGTCCAATTATTCTATAAGTTTGACATGAAGGATCTTGGTGTTGCAAACTTTATTTTGAGCATGGAGATTGAAACAAGTTGTGCTAATAGGAAACTCTGGTTAAACTAAAGTAAGTATGTTGAAACAATTTTTAGAGGCTTAATATGCAGAAATATAAAGTAATCAATTTCTTATTCCTATAGGTGAAAATTTATGTACGAAACAATGTATTAATACACATGAAGAGGTAGATGGTATGTCCCATGTTCCCTATGCCAGTACGATTCATAGTTTGATATATACTATGATGTGCACTAGACCATAAATTCATTATGTAATGGGATTTTTGAATAGATATATCACAACTAGTGAAGGATTATTGGATAGTTGTGAAAAGGGTCTTCAAAGATTTGCGTGGCACTATATATTATGCAATCTACTACTAGGAATACCTTGATCAAATAAAGTGATATATGCACATGGATTTGTTGATGCAGAGTGAGTTGGAGATCTTGATCATAGAATATCTATAAGCAGTTACATGTTTAACCTATTTAGAGGAGAGAGAAGTGGGATGAGTAAGAGGCATTTTATAGTTTCACTTTCAACTATAAAAGATGAATGCATAGAAGCCACCCTTTCAAGTAAGGAAGGTGTATAGTTCCAAATATTATGTATAAGATTTGATTTCTTACAACAAGTTGGAGTTCATATTACAATAGTCAAAGTGTAATATTTCTAGCAAAGAACCTTTATTATCATACTAAGATGATGAAGCATATTGATATGCAATCCCACTTTGTGAGAGACATGGTTGAACACAAGAAGGTTTTGTTGGAAAAGGTTGGCAACTTGAATAATGCTGTAGACGTATTGACAAATTTTGTTAGTACTAATAAGTTCTTTAGGTGTAGATAATTAATGGGCATCATTTCAATAAATATTTGGCCTTATAAATCTTCGGTCCCATTGTTTTGCAAATAACACAAATGTGGCAATATTGGAGATGTGTCATATTCTTTGCATGTAAAATGGTATGACCAAATCCTTATAATATAATAGAACCAAAGTACACACAATGTACAACTAATGTAGGAGCACAACTCTAAAATATATAAGAGAAATGAGTTACACAATAACTCTTAAAGAATAGGAGATACTCCTCCAAAGACCCCAATACATTCATATATCCAATTTACTTGTTCCTACAAATAATAACTACATGACCTCTATATGTGTTCACTCATTTCACATGTGGGTCATTCATTAGGCTCATCACTATTACATGTACACTGGACCCCATATATATCTCCATTGGGATCATATCACATACATTTAACCTCATATATGCCTCCCTTGGGTAATAGCATAGTACCCTCCAAAAATATTTTCATCAAAGGGCTTTACATGTCATGAAACCAATTTTCTTCTGGTTTTGAAATCTACATATTTCTTCATCCTTCTTACATTTGTTTGGATTTCCTTACTTTACATTCTTAATCTCCTTAATGAGTGTTTCATTAAAGGCTTGTATGTTAGATAAGTCATTACCCTTGTTCTTGAGTTATTCTTTTGCTTCCTTCAATTCAATTCAAATTTATTTATTGTTTCATATCAAGAAAAATTTTAGGGGTGAAATTTGTCCCATGGGCTATTTTTCAACCTTTTTTTCCCAAAAAATGATTCACTAGTTTCCCTTGGTTTCAAAAATGATTTGCCCAAATTCCATGGGATAATTTTTTTTTACTCTAAAATTCACCAAAATTGTCCAGAAACTATATAAATCCCTTACAAATTACAATATTTTTATAAAAAAACCGTCAAACCCAATATGGTTGCAAATTTAAGAATTAGTAAGATTTTCCAAGGTTTCTATACTTTGAGAAAATTACGGATCCTTAAAATTTTCCATATTTCATATGCCCCCCTTTGGTCATGACCTAGATTATAGATTCATACACAAGGTGCTAGCTACAATATGTGGTCCACTTCTTTTCATCTTTTCATCTTTTCATTTTTTCCAGGCTTTGTGTAATCTAATCTTGGTTAATAGAATAGGGTTGTAATCTAATCAAGGCTAGAAAATTAAGGATTTGTATGTTGTGTAGTACCTATTTTTTTTATGAATGGTTAAGTTAATACAATAGAGAAGATATATGCGTGTCTCTAAGTTAGGTTGGTTTTCCTCGGCAAAGGACCCCCTAGTGAGAGCTTGTCTCATAGTTTCTAGGTTCCATTGTTCATGGTGTTTGGGGTTGAGAAGGTTCAAATAGGGATTAAGGCCCTTATTACCCCCCTTAACCATGAACAACATTTCCCATGCACAAAACCTACTTTTGCACCCATATCCTAATCCAAGGCCTATGTAGAACCTTTACAAAGGACATGTGTATTGGTTCAAGGACTCATTTAGGGCTCTTAAAGCTAAGAAGCTTCAGAACTATGTTGAAACACTTGTTTTCCTTCCTCAACCATGCTGAAGGCACCACAATGCATCCTCAGTGCATAAAACCTCCTAATGGCGCCCATATCTAACTCTAATACTAAAGATCCACAAGAGAGAGTCTATGTTGTGGTTTGCAATTGTTATTATGGAAATCAAGCTCGAGAAGCTACATTTAGGGCTCGAGCTCTAAGCTTTTTCTTCCACTAATATTTTAACTTGAGCTTGAGAAGGTTCATTTCTGGACCAAGCCCCTTGTTCCTCCCTTGATCATGTTTAGGCTTTGAAATCAAATTTCATTGCACAAAATTACTCATGGTGCATGTATCCTACTATGATGCCAAAGGACCCAACATGGCCTAGAGAAAGATTCTAGGTGTGGGCCTAAGATACATTATTGTTTAGGGCATATGACATGGTTTAATCATGGCACATTTGTCCAAGTAGTATGCTAGATATGCCCTATAGGGTTCCCTTATGGTGGTTCAAGGATGCGTCTGTGGTTCTATAGTGTGAGAAGATCCATGGGTTGTAGGTGTTGTTTATGGTGCTTGAGCGTAAGAAACTTCATTTATGGGAAAAGGCCCTTACTATCCTCCTTTTACCTTGGTTAGACCTTTAGACCCATTCTTGATTGACAATTATCATAGTCATGGCACCCATATCTCACTTGGAATGGAATGATACCCTACATAGGTTATATGTGGTGGTTTAAGGAATTTTCCATGGTGCTTAAGCCTAAGAAGCAAGGATTAGTGTTGGAGGCTCTTATTTCCCTCCCAAAATATGGTCAACGACCCAATACACATCCATAATGCCCAACAACTTATAATGGCACCCATATTCAACTCAAATGCCAAAGAATCCGTTGAGAGTGCTCATATCATGGTTTCTAGTGGTGTTCATGATGGTTAAGATTGAAAAAGTTTAATTGGCGATTAGGGCCATTATTTCCCCCCTGACCATGTCAGTGACACAAAACAAGTTTTCAATGTGCATAAGTAATAATCTAGTGCACAAAACTTACTTGTCATGCTTGTATCCCACTTAGAGACCAATGAGTCCTACCATGTTCTGTTGTTGTTACTTTGAGGACTCGTTTAAGGCTCTTGAGCTTAAGAAGATTTAATAATATCATAAGGTACTTATTTTATTTATTTAATGATGGTCAAGGCCCCATCAACCATTCATTGTGTGCAAAAAATTCTAATGGAATCCACATCAAAGTCAAATGTCAAAGACCCATAGGGAGGTGTGGTTCCATGTTGTTTTTCATGGTTCTTGATATTGAGAAGCTTTATTACGGGATCAAGGGCGCTTTTTTCCTCCCTTGATGTTCACTATACCTAAAGAACCATTCCTAAAGATAAAGACCTATTCATGATTCACAAATCCCTATAGTATTCCAAAGATACCCTATAGGGTCCGATGTTGTTGATTTAGGATGTGTTCAAGGAACTTGATCTTGATAATTTATGTTTAGAGCCTAACATTGTTGATTTCATCTCTTGATTACGATCAATGGATTGGAGTTTTTATTCCCCTACCATGACATTAGCTAAGGCCCCAAGACCCATCTATGGTGCAGAAACCTATTAAGGGGGTCCATATCCTACTCCTAGGCCAAAGACCGCTTGGTGAGGGATCATGGCGTTATGTAGTCAATAAGTTTCATGGGTTGGCCTTTTTAAAATCACACACTTTAGTTGTTTTTAATAAATTTTAGGCATAACTACAATTAAAATTTCAAAGACCAATAATCATGTTATTAGGAATATTTCAGCTGATTTTAATACAATTGGAAATAATACTTCTTCAAAATACCGCCAATGTGGTTCATTGTGTATTTTTAGAATTGATTGTAAACAAGGCCACAAGGTAGTGTCACTTCCTCACACACACATCCAAAAAATTTAAAGTGTCAAAACCCTTCAAAAGTATTACAATAGAAGAGAAGGCCTTGAAAAGCTAGGGCCAAATACATTATTGGGCCTTTGTTGGTAGGTTGCTTTATTCCAAAGTGAAGTTATTAAGGGATTAGTCCAAAACTTTTCGCAGAAAAATACTAGGCTTTCATCCAACATAAAGGATGTATTTAAGTTGAGAAGGGGTTACAGGGACCAAACACTTTCTTGACATAGCATAAATATAAATCTATGAGAGATTCAAGAATTAGTACAAGGAACTAAACCTAGGCCTAGTACCTTTTGAGAATATCAAACCTTGGTATGTTAGAAAATGCATAGACAATAACACATGTTCATGCAGATTGCAAATTGAATTTAGTTATTATTATGACACATATATACAGATTTTTTGGGTTCTAAACATTGACCATGTGCAAGAATGCTCAACGATATTGCCACCAATTTCATGAAAAGACTTTATTCATAAGATCATGTCTCTAAGGCTCGACAAACAAAGATATAATGAAAATTCTTGTTTTAATGGTGTTACAGCTTGAACTAGCATGTGTTTAAAGCCCCAAAGAACAAGCTAGTTTAGTTGCAACCTAGAGGTGTTACTCATTATCACCTCAATAACCACCTCCCTACACTTATGATTGGCTCTTCTCCAACTCGAGGGGGGCTTCCCCATTGGATATTCACTCAGTGAAACTATTCCATAGCATCTTCGATCATTGAATATTATAGAATACCCCTAATTTCATGAGATATTGATAAATACCTACCAAAATCATTTTGTGGATCCCCCTCCCAATACATACTTCCAATTAAACTAAACCCTACTTTTACAAGATACTCCTTATTTTTACTAGATACCCATTTTCATACCCTACTCCTTGCTCCCCAAACACTTACAATATATTGACCTTATTTTTCACAATTAAAATAACCTCATTTATGAATGAGCATGATAAGATATTGGTCAACAAAGTGAATCCCTTATGGGCTTCCCTAAATATGATTGATAGGCTATGGGAATGATGGTATAGAGGTGATTTGAAGAATTAACCCTAGCAAAACTTGAGGTATTTGTAGTAGTATAGGTTATGAGAGGGTATTTTGAACACTAGTGCCAATCCTCGATGGAAAATAGAGTCAAAAGATAATCCCCCAAGGGTCTTGTTTGCATATGTTTGGTTGGAACCCCTACAAAGTGGCATGACTAATTCCTATCACAAACTGTTGAAACTTTGTGCAAATTTTAACTAAGGGTAGAATTCATCTCAAACACTAACCTAGTTATGGATACCCCTACTAAGATCACTAATACCTCTAACAAGAAATGAGATCAGAATATTGACAAACCATGGAGCAACACGACTCTTCCTAGGGTTAACAGATGTACCTTACAATAATAAAATATGTATTTTACCTCAATATTTGGTCATCAAGTAAACCCAAAAAAAAGAATCATTTACACTTTCATATACTCTATAAAAAAAAATATAACAATAACGTTTTAAAGAAAAAGAGATCTCATAATCCAACCATGATAAATGAGTGAGAAACCAACCCTTACATAAGTTATAACCTTTCCTTAATTTACATTTAAAAATTATTATTTTCCAAAAACCAAACCAATTCTAACAAACTCTTAAGCCACAATTACATAACATAAAGGCCCTTTTGCTTTTTTAATGAATAATAAAATAATAAATATTTTGTAAACTTCCTTAACCCATCAAGCAAAGTGTTTAGACCAACTTTATGACTCATAATAAAATATTAAAGAACCCTTCCATCACAGGTTCAAGAGTCCAACACAAAACCGGGGATTTCATTTCCTCTCTTAAACATGGGGCAATACCCAAACTCCACTACGCTGGTGAGGCCAGCCCGGGCCGAGTTTCCGAAACTATGCCTACTCTTATTCTGATGTGTAAACTTAGATGATGTTAAGCTATAACACCATTGCACAAGATTGCATACAAATAGAACAATACACGTTTTGCAAGTGGCAACACCTCATTGGTTTTGCACCCATGTTTGAATTTAGACTCCAATCAATTGAGGTATCTCTCAAGAATAATATTATGGTAAATAATTAAGGTTAATTGAATTTATTATCATGTTTTTTATTATGTATTCATATAAAAGATACTATGTAAATAAAGTCATATAATGTTTATTTTTAATCAAAGGAACTAGCAACTTCCTAGGGATATATTCAATAGCTCGTAAGTCAGATATACCAGGAACTTGTGACTCAATGATGTCTTGGAGCTCACTTTGGATATAATCCGAGGTGGATAATAAAAACATAGAATGTTATATTATGTCAATGAATAAAATGATAGGATGTAGCTTCTTTTATTCACTTTATAATTATTAAGAAATTGTTTTTTTCTTTAAAAAAAATAAAAATTGTTTGACGCCACTCCTCTATTTTATGCTGAAATTGTGGCTTCAATAATAATGAA
>LPNX010283381.1:2168-19436 GCA_001517045.1 Pseudotsuga menziesii
AATTAGACCCTGGAACACAAAACCAGAATTATGCAATAACTACAAGGAAAAAATGAAACATTTGTAATAGTTTTCAACACATTTTTATGTTCCAAAGTTAAAAGAAAAAGAAAGAACGCTGGGGGGTTTCTAGCGATCAGGAAAATGGCTGAAATGTCTGTGGCGTCTGGAAGCATTTTAGAAACTGGAAACACATTTCTGGTCTGCTAGAAATGGTTATAGAAGATACTCCCTTGCCACAAAGCAAGCTAAAACCTGTCTTGCATTTTCTTTAAGAACTTCTAGACTCTAGTATTGTCACTAAAATCGTGCAAAATGCATAAACTTTTAAAAGAGCATTCTACCAATAGACCGTTCTACTACAGTCATGACACAGGCTGCGTGTAGTTTTCATCCACTTGAAGTGCACAACTCGAAACCCTATGACACAGGTTGCGCGTAGTATTCATCCACTTGTAATATCCTGGGTACGCGTACCCAGAATCGGCGATGAAATAGCTTAAAATTACAAGGGACATCATAGCCTGATGCAGGGGAGAAGCTTGGTTGCTGCAACAAACCCTAACACAAACATGCCAAAGCTCTTGTTCACACTTACAACATCTAGTATGTGTCCCCTGGTATTGGAAACTAGAAACGGTAAGGACAGGAAACATGTGTAACAATGGTTCAAAAGTTGTGGAATTATTGCGATAGTCTGCACAGAAAACTGCAGGAAATGGGGAAACCGTTTTGGAAACGGTAGGAAATGTTTTCAAGTAAAGTCTATCTAGATCCTGTATCATCTATCTATGAAAACCTTATTTTTCAATAGATTAGATCCCATAACCCAAAATCAATCTTCCGTAATGCAAAATCAGACCCTGGAACACAAAACCAGAATTATGCAATAACTACAAGGCAAAAATGAAACATTTGTAATAGTTTTCAACACATTTTTATGTTCCAAAGTTAAAATAAAAAGAAATAACGCTGGGGGGTTTCCAGCGATCAGGAAAATGGCTGAAATGTCTGTGGCGTCTGGAATCATTTTAGAAACTCGAAACACATTTCTGGTCTGCTAGAAATGGTTATAGAAGATACTCCCTTGCCACAAAGCAAGCTAAAACCTGTCTTGCATTTTCTTTAAGAACTTCTAGACTCTAGTATTGTCACTAAAATCGTGCAAAATGCATAAACTTTTAAAAGAGCATTCTACCAATAGACCGTTCTACTACAGTCATGACACAGGCTGCGTGTAGTTTTCATCCACTTGAAGTGCACAACTCGAAACCCTATGACACAGGTTGCGTGTAGTATTCATCCACTTGTAATATCCTGGGTACGCGTACCTAGAATCGGCGATGAAATAGCTTAAAATTACAAGGGACATCATAGCCTGATGCAGGGGAGAAGCTTGGTTGCTGCAACAAACCCTAACAAAAACATGCCAAAGCTCTTGTTCACACTTACAACATCTAGTATGTGTCCCCTGGTATTGGACACTAGAAACGGTAAGGACAGGAAACATGTGTGACAATGGTTCAAAAGTTGTGGAATTATTGCGATAGTCTGAATAGAAAACATTCACTAAAAATTTATCAATTCACAGTACATACCAGGGATTTTGTAAGCAAAGAAGGTGGTGTTGACGCCAGAGGTGCAGAATTCGCGGCCCGCCTCTTCAAAAGTCTCCAGGTTCTCTCCAATGCTGCTTTATCCATGGCAGCTATGGCAATTAAATAGAGAATTTGTGAAATCAACCGTGGTTAATATCGATCCCAAACTCCTCAACGGGTATGACCAATATCCATCCAAAACCCACCAAACCCTCCAATGTTTGGCGCGAACCCTCCAATGTTTGGCGCGAACGGTTAGGCCATTTGACAAGAAGTAGCAGGTTGAGCAGCAATCTAATTTGTCGGAATTGAAGGATGGTAAGGAAATCAGAATGCCATTGCTACTGTAGTTGGGTCAAGACCGTTCAACCTGCCATGAAAATAAAATATTGATGTGTTTTCATACATATTTTTTATTGTTATTATTTAATTTGGATAATGGGTGTTTTTTTCAGTTTTTTTAGGAATATATATGTATATTTTTTTTATTTTTTTTCATAAATTAAAATCTGAGCACCGCTGCGCTTGTAAAATGTAAATTTGACAGAAAAAAAATTAAAATCTAACGACTCGATATTTATCTCTATATATATAATACGACATGAAATATTTATGTCTATGCTAATGTTACTTTGGTTACTTTGAGGTCTACCCATTTTTAAGTAGTGAGTTAAACTATATAGACCATTTGAACTATTTTATTGACATAAAATATTTATGTCTATGCTTATGGTTACTTTGGTTACTTTGAGGTCTACCCATTTTTAAGGAGTGAGTTAAACTATAGACCATTTGAACTATTTTATTGTTAAAATTTTGGTTCGTTAAAAATTTTTACCAAAATTTAGTAAGAATGGTTGAAATTGTAGTTTTAATTTGTTAAAATTGAGGATGTTGAATTTATTTTTACAATTATGTTTATAGTGGTTTGGTTTGTTTTATTTTTTTATTTGTTTATATAAATTATATAGATTTGTATTTTGTTAATTATTTTATTATATATAAAAAAAAAAAAAAAAATTATATTTTGTGTTTCACTGTGTGGACTAGGTTAAACGAACAAAGAATTAGGTAAGTAGTAATGTTTAGTAGAGAGGTGGGATGTGGGTCTAGGTAAAGACTATGGGGCAGGTAGTAATCCTGTGTATGGTAGGCTTGTTGTAATGGTTGGTCTTCTAGTAGTATGGTATACTGGGAAAAGCCAATTGGTATGGGGTAGACTGCCCAGCCTGCAATTATTATAATCTACTAGCCCATTCCTAGTTGGGTGTAAGCCACGCATATCAGATATATATTCTAATTCTATTTAATTGAAGGTTTCTTTCACTCATGCCATGTAATATTGTACCGTACTGCCCCAATGAGTTCCCTCAACATCTGTACTCCCCAATTCCTCTAGTTTAATATTGGTTCACTCCGAGCAATCAATATACTAACACCTTCTTGGTAAAGAGACTGGCTATTCCTCATAGCATAACTTCCTTTCTACCATGAACCAATTGGCTCTTGGCTGCACTACCTTCTGAATCTACCCGTCAAGGAATGTCATTTGAAAGCGAAACCAGGAAACAAGGCAAAATGGGACCTATATTAACTAACTGGTTATCTCCTTCTCAAAGAAAGTAATATATAAGAAAAGAGGTCGAACAATAAAAAATGGTAAAGAAAGTTACTAGTATAAATAATATGTATAAACGCAAGTTCCACATTTGAAATAGGCACCTGGAGATAAAACTGATCATGGCACCAAGGTTTGTAAGAATCGCCCTCAATAAAAATATTCTAACGAATATTTCCTTTCATAAGAAGGCATCGACTCCTATATCAAATCTGTGATCGACTGCATGGAGTAACATAATGAGAATCGGCATCGACTGATCTTTACGCATACTTGGATTGATTAACAGCATCGCCACCTGATCACATCGACTTATACATGAAGTACAAACATCGAGTGTATCAACTCTTGGGATCGACAAACACTTGTGAGCACTATTGGCAAATTAGTATGGCAAATTAGTATGCATTTAGGAGGTACTCACACCTCTCACACCTGGCAAATTAGTACTAGCTCTTTCTTTGACAATTGGGTTTATATGCTCCAAAGCACTACAGACCTCTCTTCTCCCAAAGTTGTAATGTTGCTTACCAAGGTTACTCTAGATATTTTACGTCTAAGGATAAATGATGCAGGGGAATCACTCTTAAATTGCAACGTGGCCATTCGAAAATTAAGATTCTAAATTTTACAAAAGGGAGTGGGTTTCCCTTAATTGAATATTCTCCATATGTTAATTAGGTTAGTGGTAATCAATTTAGTGAACTAGTTCTGGAAAGAATCGAGTTAGCTTTGCTGTCAATGGAAGAGTTAAGTTAGAAATAGGATAGAATGCAGTTGAATTCATTTAGGATATCTTGTGAAGCTGTCAGATTGATAGCATAAATTTAGGAATTAACTTTCTAATTCTATATTTAGTTTCCTTCTCCTTTTGTATATATTCTGAATTAGTCGGTTAAAAGGTTGGATTCTTCGAGTAATGGAAGGCTTATTTCCGTATGAGATTGTTGTAATCCCCAAAGTTAATCAATGAGTCTTACAATTCCTGGGGGCTGCTCATGAATGTTACAAATATAACAATATTAAGCAGATTACGTAGTTTTAGTATTTGGGAAAGCATTATACTTTACTACAAAAAAAGAGGTGCAACAGCAGGTAAAGACTTGCACAACTCCTCTCGTACGTGTTTCTGGAAGGGGTTCCGTAGGGAAAGTAAAGAGTCCAGGTCCCTCCCTTGAACCTTGAAATGAGGAAATTCTTAGATAGTATAACCTTTAGTCTGAAATCCTATACATAACATTTTTGGTCTACCAACCCTTGAATTGCTAGTTCCTGAGTTTTATCTGTAAACATAGCAATATTATTATGAACCTGGGTAGGTCTGACCTATTTTCGGGGCTACAACTTGTGAAAATCACAGGATATCCAATAATATATTTGATCCTTATGGCCTATTATAGTGCATCTGCAGGTGTAGCATTCCTCTGTTACTTTAAGGGAATTATGATCTAGCCATTTCATCTCCACCACATCCACAACAAAGAAAAAAAACATGAATATAAAAAAAACACAATAGATAATCAAGAAAAACACAGAACAAACCTACAGATCTAAACATTGATGTCATTCTGAAGGCAGTGGAGACCCAACGTGAAGCTCAATACCAATATTTGTCAGTTTCAATTTATGTCCACCGACACCAATCTCATCACCATGTTTAGAATTGCATAAATTCCAATTCCATTTACTCTTCTTAGATGTGTCTTCAAGCATCTTCTTAGATTCAGACAAATTAATACTTGTAAATCTTGTCCTCTTAGCCTAAGTATTCAACACAGTAGGTCCGCGTCAGAATTGAACTCCCTGTACAGGTGCCTGAAGGATAAAGAAAGAAAACAATTCTTTATATAGGAGCCCAATCCTTTTCAACCAACAATCATATATAACTTTCCGACTGCAACTTGGTGAGACCTCTGGCCCAATCAATTATCATGACCTTTGATTCGCCAAAAATAAAAATCTAGAGAATTTTTTTTTTTTTGTGAACCATAAAAGCCCCCATAAGGTAAAAGTTCATGCATTTGCTTTGTTGGATCTCTGAAGATCGAGGTGCATGGCACTAATATTACTAATAGAAGGTATACAACTTACAAAAATTACACTTCATTGCCAAATTTGCAATTTTCCATGACACAATTAAAAATGACTAACATAAATGACTAATTCATATTCTTCTAGCTAGTCATTTTTTATGTCGTGACTAAATTAGTCATTTATTTTAGTCATTTTTAACTCAGTCACTTATTATCTAGTCATATTTGTTAACTGGTGACTAAATTAGTCATTAATTTTAGTCGTTTATAGTTGAGTCAATCAAAATTGCTCATATTTAGTAGTAAATCACTTAGAAAACCTGTGGTGACTAGAATTTTTAGTCACCTAGTAGCTAATTCCTCATTTTGTACTAGTGGCACACTTCAACGGAATCAATTCTTATGAAACAAGATCTAATTGCATACATCTAAAAGAATTGCTATGTTGGCCAATGATCTATCAAATGAATTAACAACACAATGACTATGACAAATCTAATGAATGAAAGCATACAACTATGATAAGGTTAATGAATGAAAGCATGAATGAAATAATAATAAAATCTAAACAATAACACAACTACAATCAACACTACTAGCATATTCTCAGGGAAGGTGGCCCTTCCTCCACTGAGCAGAGCTGGATCTCCACAATGAACGTCTACAACTCTAGAATTAAGAAATTGACAGCCTGTATTATCATAATGGAATGATTACAATAGATCTAGATCAAATCCTATATCATAACATTGATTTATCTTATCCTCTCTCAATGATATTGATTTCATATTTATACATAAAATTATCTCATGGAAATGAGGAATTGAACCCCCAACTTGTGATCTGTAACAGCTGAAACACGGCCGTAACTGCTAACAACTTTGGAACCGATCACAACAGTAAATCTAGAAAATACCCTCTCGAAGAACCACCTGTATATTGCAAACCATGGCTTTGTTTGTTAATTTCCTTGTGATTCAATTAAATGAGGTTGTTACACACAAAACCCATGTCTCACAGTTTTGAGATCCATTTACATCTGCCTGAAAATTGAGACGCGAATCAAAGTGTTCTTATGTGGCATGCATTTTTTGTTAAGGTTGTAACAGCTGGCTATGAGCGTCCTGTACATGACAAATCAATCCATAAACCATCATTAGTAAAATTATGCATAATATCCTTCAATTTTATGAAATATAAAAGGAAAATAATCATCATTAACCACTTAAAACATCCATAGAAGTAGTATGTTGTTTTACGCACAGTTACAACAAATGGATGGAAAATTGAATGATAAATGGGCGATAATGGGAAGAAAATGGATGAAATATATGTCGATAAGTGATGTAAAAATGGAAAATTTCAGGGCCCAACATCTCCCCAAAACTGAACTTATTGCATGTCCTCATGCAACCCAATACCTGTGTAGCATCCAAGTAGAACAACTCATTCACTTGTTCCTTCATTTTACCATTCACACAGTTGCAGCTAGAAGAAATGGAGAGTTTAACAGAAATTGGCAGAGTCTCAGCTGCTTAGTGGAGGATTTAGCAGAAAATGTGGTGGAGTCACAGCTCCTTAGTAAAGGATTTAGTAGAAATTTGGCTGAGTCACAGCTTATTTTTAGCGAAGAAATTGGCGAAGGTTTTAGCGAAGATTTTGGCGAAGTTGCAACCCAAATAGCGCTAAATTTAGTGGCGAATTTGGTGGAGTCACAGCCCAAATATCACTAAATTTAGCAAAGCATTTGGCGAATATTTTGGTAGAGTCATAGCCCAAAGAGCATTAAATTTAGCAGAGTCACAGCGGCATAAAACAGGAAAATAGGCAAAAATTTTACGGTGTTGTAGCTGCACGGAACGGGAAAAATGAAAGGTTTTATGGAGTTGCAGCTACATAGAACGAGAAAAATGAAATATTTTACGGAGTTGCAACTACACGGAATGGGAAAAGTGAAAGGTTTTACAGAGTTGCAGCTGCACAAAATGGGAAAAATGAAAGGTTTTACGGAGTTGCAGCTGCACGGAATAGGAAAACGACAATATTTTACGGTGTTGCAGCTACACGGAACGGGAAAAATGAAATATTTTACGGAGTTGCAACTGTACGGAATGGGAAAAATGAAAGGTTTTGCGGACTTGTAGCTACACGGAATGGGAAAATGAAAGGTTTTACAGAGTTGCAGCTGCACGGAATAGGAAAAGGGCAATACTTTACGATGTTGGAGCCTTTTGTACAGAAAAATTCCAAAGTCATTTTATCCCAAATGAGGAACTGGGTTTGGCTGAAATTTTTTAGGAAGGTTTATACTAGTCCAGTGCACCTACACACCAAAAATTAGAGAAACTCACATGACATATTTTGAAAAAAATGCAAATTGGTTGTAGTTTATTATGGCCATCTTCTCAAAAATCGTACATTGGATTGTCATAAAAATTATCAGGCTTGTTCATCTTGGTATTATGCACTTTTGGTCCAAAAATCATGAGAATCCAACTTACCAATTGCAAGATATGCCCATTTCAATTTCTTCACTTTTGTAAATGAACATGAATCAAAATGTGTTGCAGTTAAACTTCCTGAACCAATATTTTACAAAATAGAAACTGGGTTGGGCTAAAATTTTGAAAACAAGTAATTACCATTCTAATGCATCTCCACACTAGAAATTAGAGAAACGCACATCACGGATTTCGAGAAAACTACAAATTGAATGTAGGTGATGATGGTCATTTTCTCAAAAATTGTGCACTAGATTGAGCTGAAACTTGCCACTTTTGTTATTTTTACCATGATTCTTCTTCCCTCCAAATTTCATGAAAAACAAGTTTACCATTTTCAATATATCCTTCAATCAAATTTTGCACTTTTGTATTAAAAATGTGGACAAATGAGAAACAAAATGTGAACTTATCAAACAATTATTGGCTATGAACTTGAAAATGAATTAAAACAACCACTGTCTCCCCCAAACTGAAGATAGATCATGTCCACATGCATCTTTTCTTGACAATAGACCAATATTGGGAGTAAACATTACCTTAATGCTGCTGAGATAAACTTCACATCAGACCTTGAAAAGACTTCTACATTATTTCCATTGTGCTCTGTATGAAGAAACAATTGTGAATAACACTCAGCTCTCTATTGTGCTATGCTTTGAAAATATTTTCTCCAACCAATTTACATTCAGTGATCTCCTTTAAATCTGCTCACAACAAGTCGTACTACAAACCACTATATTAAACTGATCTGGGCTTGAAGAAAATAAAATGTTGAGGCTGATAGTTAAGCACAACAAATTCCATTGATCACATCTTTGAATAATTCATTTCAAAATCAAATTCCATTATTCATATTTTCACAGGCTTGTTGTAATTTTGATGCCAATAACCATGGGCCAAATATCACATCAAATTCTGAATATGTAAATGAAAACTTGATAGAATTAGAGCTACAAAAACTAGAATGCTCATGATGGATAAAACCAATGTCTGCATTAGCGGATGATAAAAATGAGCCAAGGAACTCATACCTTTATTTTATGGCAACATATTCATAAGCTAGAAATGATGCCTGAAAATGTAATGTAGGATTCATTTCTTCATACCACTGAGTGTAGAAGCCTTTCATTTCTCCCCTAAACTAAATAATTTCCATGTGCTCATGGAAGAGATGAGTTTTTAGCTAAGTTAAAAATAGACATCTCCCCCAAATTGCATGCCCTCATGCATCATTTCCTCAAATTGCATCCATAGAATATTTGTGGTTCCCACATGCATAAAAATACCCAAATGTGGAAAGAGTAACCCTCAAGCAACTGCTTTGTTTCTTCTCAGTGTTGGTATTTATGTGGTAGTAGCAAGGATTCTTTTCTTACTGTTGGTTCTTGTGTGGCAGAAACAAGACTTCTTTTCTTACTGCTGGTTCTTGTGTGGTAGCAACAAGACTTCTCTTCTTACTATTGGTTCTTGTGTGACAACAATAATGTATCCTTTGATTATTTTCATGCTTGGTCAGTTGGGTTGGTGAGATGTTGGGTAGGACTTTGAAGTTTATGTGCATGAATGATAAAGTGTCAAAATTGAGTGGGAAAGGATGGGAATGGATGGACACAAAATGCTATATAGAAAATGAAAATGGCTAATGCTTAGCGGTTCTTCATGACATTTCCCTAAATATTTAATAAATAAAAAACTGAC
This sequence comes from Pseudotsuga menziesii, assembly GCA_001517045.1. Taxonomy (NCBI): domain Eukaryota; kingdom Viridiplantae; phylum Streptophyta; class Pinopsida; order Pinales; family Pinaceae; genus Pseudotsuga; species Pseudotsuga menziesii. The sequence continues at coordinate 11,620 of LPNX010283381.1, forward strand.
GCTATTTTACCTCGAGTTTTACCTCGATGGAAGCCTTGGTTGACATGAATGGACTGGTGTATGTTGGAGCTATGTAGGTCAATCTGATGCTGAGACAGATGTATATGAGAGCTGAAACTGGATTAGGCTGAATTTGATCCATGATGTCTTGCTGGTTACATGTAATCCTGCTAACTACTGGAAGAAAATGGAAAGGGATTACAAAACTACTGAAACAAATTATGCTTCAAGTCATTGTTGAAACCATTAGATCACATAATCTTCAGCTGCTACAAAACCGATGTACAATTCTTACCATGCGAATGAATGTGCTGAAGTCGAGCATGGAAAGAAATAATTGGATTATCGGCCATTAATGTATGTCGTTAACCAATGTGAAGCAAATCACCTTTGATGACAATGAGCTCTAAAGTACCTTAGTGCATCTTGACAGGTACAAATGGATGTGCTGGAGTCAAGTCACCTGCAAGATTTGTCAATCAAGAGGCATTGATGAATCCTCATGATTAACAACAAGGAAATCTGCCATTGATTCATGTAGATACTAGGGCACTATAAAACTCTAATCTCGATCCTAGATGATGTGTCGTAGTCGATGGGACAAGACCATTGGAAGGTGGACCTTAATGAAATCCACATCATCCAATATGAGTACAAAATAAATGATTGTGAAGAATCATAGTGAAAAATAGAACCAACATGAAACTCAGAAGTGGAAAGTATATGTGAATTCGTGATGTAGTGATGGAAAATAAAAGGGTTAAGGTGACTACATAAGCAGTGGAAAATGGAACTTCGACATGAATGGATTTTTAGGGTTTTGAAATGAGGAGGGTGAATGAATATACCATAGTGCAATTGGCTTCTTCAGGGGTTTCTTTTTGGCAACAATTGGTAAAGGATTCTTGGCATGTAGAAATGGGACTTGATGTACTGAACATTGGTATGGTTTGCACATCAATCTATCCATTTTTTATGTGCTCAATCCATTTTCAAATTAATAAAAAGTCTTCAAGAGTCACTCGTGCATGCATTGACCTTTTTCTTCCAAGGACCTGCAAAAGCCTAGCAATTTCCTGCAATAAAACATGAGATGATGGAAGAAGAGAGGTGATTGGTCTCTCTTCACCCAACACTTATGAAAAAAAATAACAAATAATTACTTATAAAACAAATCCAAAGAAAAATGAACAAATCAAAATCCATTTTATACCTGTGGGAGAGCAATGTTCATCTAGACTCACCAACAGTATTCTTATCATAGATTCTTCATTCCTTGTCCAATTTGAGTGATTCCAAATTCAAATTAATTTAAATTTTTAGGCCTATTTACCTTAGAAATATGTTTTTAAAATGATATTCCAAATCACTCAGCAACATCCTGCATGACAAGGTGTTTTTTCAAATTCTAGACTAGACCAACAGTCACGGTTTTAGGCTTAACTTTTTTGTTTGATAATGGATTGATGTGATTTCAATTGGATATGAAAATATATTCATGTGGGTATCTCCATTAGAAACAAGTTTTGAATCCAATAATAATTGATGGGTCAAATAATCCAATGAATAGTCTAAGAAACCGAGTTTTAGGAATGCTGATTTCTGATAGGCAGTCAGTATTTTGGTCATATAATTTGCATACGATATCGGAATGGAGTGAATAAAATTGAATTGTAATTATATTCATAGAGGAATATACCAATGAATCATTTTTTCAAGATATGTCCAATAATACATCCAAAACTTGACTGTCCCAGCTTTGTTCCTAAGCTGCCTGCTTGACGCCCCGTTAGTATTTTGACCATAAGTTTTTCGTTTCATACCAAATATTAAAAATTTGAATTGTTTTGGAAACTATATTCAAAGGAATACATGGGATGTAAACATGTTTTCAAATTAAGTCCATTTGGTCTCCCAAAAATGGACTGTCCTAACTGTGTTTCAGTAAAAATTTCAAGCCAAAATGTCACCAAAAATTTAATAAATGAAATTTGACCCCCCAAAAGTGACAGAAATAGGTGTGAATATTTATAATGATGTAAATTTAAATATAACACACACCCATACCAAAAATTTCAAGCATTGAGCACCTATATTGACGTACACAGTCTGTTGCAACCGTAGCTGCAACTCTTAAAAAAATGACATAATGTTGAAATAAATCATGTGTATTTTTATGGATGTGTTATATATAAACGAAAACCAAGTAAACACAATGATGTGCAATACACACATGTCTCAAACTTATAAATTCTCACCTACAGTACAGTCACAGCTGGGTGTTGCAGCTCACTTTCATAGCTGGGTGTTGCAGCTCACTGTCGTAGCTGGTGTTGCAGCTCACTGTCACAGCTGGGTGTTGCAACTCACTGTCATAGATGACAGTCACAACTGGGTGTTGCAGCTAACAAATTCATGTCAAAGTTCAAGCTTGAAGGGTTCCATAATCATTGGCTCATTTTCCTGTGGATACTTCATTCACCTTCCCTAATGACTGTAATTTTGTTTTCAGGAAAGTTTGTTATTTTTTTTTTATTTGTTTTACAAATCATGTGTTTGTTAAATTTTGAACATTGAAGACAAAAATGATATAAGCATTTTCCTCAAATAGTTAACAATTCCAAAACATTCTTGAAAACATCTCATACCCATTCCTTATCTTTCTACTTTCTGATCTTCCAAATCGCAACAAGGCGCAGGAAGAGAGCATACTTATTCGAAAATAAAAACTAAAAACAAAAGCATGGTTTTTTTTTGTTACTCTATAATACCCTATTCTACTTAGAAATATAAAATTGTTCAAGTGTATGCATATTTCCAATGGAGCCACTTTCAAAGAAGTGACTCAAGTAGGCTCATACTCCCAACAGAAAAATATAACTTTATGAATGCTAGGATATGAGAGATCAACTTCCCTTGAAATGATGGTGCCAAGCATTGGTGAAGTATGGAATGATGCTGTAGACCGATGACAGATTGAAACGAAGCTTCAATATAGTCTTTTTTCCCTTGATTTCTCATGTATGTTACACCATGAATCTCCTTAGTAAACTGATCTTCATCAATGCACAAGAGATTCAGATCTAATGATGTAAAGGATGCTTCAATTTTTGGTTCCAATGTTCGTTCATCATCAAATGTTACATTTGGCATGTTGATCTTGTCTTCTTGCTTATGAGGACTGAAAGAAGCTCCATCTACAAATCTTGGATTTAAAACATGTTCAGGCCTTGTATGGATTTGCTGCAACAATGCACAGTCTTTTTACAACGGTGTAGGTGAGGTAGAACACGAGGGAAATGTAGGAACATTTTGTAGTTCAGCACTGTAAGCATACTGCACTGCTTTATTATGGTTAGGGTGGGGGGTGGATTGGACAGGAAATTGTGTTGGATACCAAGGAGTTTGATGAGAAAATAGATGTGGTTGATGTAGATGATTGGTTTTTGAGGTTGATATTAAAGGAACAAGTTGTGTTGCAACATGAGGGAGAGTGGCCATATGATCATAAGATAGGCCATTCCAAACTTTGTGGATAAGGTAGGTAAGAGTTAAATTGAGGTTGCAACAACTGCCATGGTGGAAGAGTATTCAATGACTGACTATGAAAGTAAGAAAATGGAGGGATAGAGTTTTGAACCATACATGTAGGCCATGGTTGTCATGACTGTCGAAATGAGTTTCCTGCAACTCCCAGATCTCTTTGATATGTTTCTTTCATCCTTGGTAAGGAGGGACAATGATATGTGGAATGATTTAATTCACATAAACCACAACTTTCAAGACTATCCAAAGGGAAATCCCTTGCTTCACTTATTTCCTCATGCTTTTCATTATCCTGCAAAACACCCAATTGTGAATCATCTTTAGGAATTTCAAATAAATTGTTGATTTCAGCTCTTGTAACTCTTGTTCTTGCAGTAGATTGAAAAGAAGGATTACTATAATTCTTACCAGTATTGAAGTTTCCTCTTGAATACCTTCTACATAACTCACAAATATCATCATATGCTAACTAAAATACATTACCTGTTCCCATCAGATTTAAGATTTCTGAATAATTAGCTTGGATTCCCTTGAGTGGAAGTGTTTTTAAGGTATCCTTCCCCAATTTCCTTTGTTTGGATATTTGGAGGTTATATTGAGATCATTCTATGTATTCCTCTAGACTCTCTTATTCTCCTTGTGTCATTTTGAATATGTCTTAATTGATCCTGCAATAATCTTGGTACCTTTTCACGAATACATGTTTCATGTCTTCCCAAGTTTGTATACAATTCCCACTGAGGCTCATGAACCATCGGAGGGTTGTTACTTTTAGATTAAGGGGAAACACATTCAAATTTTGATCATTAGAACAATAACCATATCCTATACAAAGTACTTCGAATTGAAATAAAAATACATCGGGGTCTTCATTTTCCAAACCGTGAAAATTTGGTAGAACATGTGGGGGAATGCTTTTCGTTGGCGCCACTCTTCCTGAATATCTGATGGGAAATTCAAAGGTAACAATTTCTGCATCTTTCCTACCTGTCATCTCTTCATTAGATTCTTCATGTGCTATCTTGAGGATCCTCCTTCGAATGTTCCTGTCAACTTGATGGGTGGTGCTTACAACACCACTAAGGGGAATGATAAGACTTATGCTCCAAAGATTGAAAATAAAATAAAAATAAATGCAAAGATAAAAAATTCACACTCAAAGTAAATTCAATAAACTCAAATGTAATCATGCAACCTATATTCCCTACTTTAACAATGCATCTACAAAACAATGTCAGATGTACTTTTCCACCGTTGATAACTTTCTCGGCAAGGGAACCAAAATGTTGGGCCCACTTTATGTCAGTTAATTAAAACTTAGCATGCAGAGTGCTAAACATAAATTATTAACCCAATGAAGTATTTTGTTTCAAAGCTATCGTGCAAGATCTATGCAAGCACAATTTTTTCCTAACATTGTTATCTATTGGTATGCAATCGAAACTATTTGTAAAGTAGATCACACCTTCTTGAAAAGAAAACAAAGCCTAATCCTATTTGTAAACCCAAACTGTAAATATAATCACACTTAAACAGAATCAATTCTTATGAAACAAGACCTAATTACATACATCTAAAAGAAGTGCTATGTTGGCCAATGATCTATCAATTGAATTAACAACACAATGACTATGACAAATCTAATGAATGAAAGCATACAACTATGATAAGATTAATGAATGAAAGCATGAATGAAATAATAAGCAAATATAAACAATAACACACCTACAATCAACACTACCAGCATCTGCTCAGGGAAGAGGGCCCTTCCTCCACTTAACAGAGCTGGATCTCCACAATGAATGTCTACAACTCCAGAATTAAGAAACTGTCAACATGCATTATCATAATGGAATGATTACAATAGATCTGGATCAAATCCTACATCATAACATTGATTTCTCTTCTCCTCTCTCAATGATATTGATTTCATATTTATACATAAAATTATCTCATGGAAATGAGGAACTAAACCCCCAACTTGTGATCTATAACAGCTGAAACACGACCGTAACTGCTAACAACTTTGGAACCGTCCGCAACAGTAAATATGGAAAATACCCTCTTGAATAACCACTTGTATATCACAAACCGTGGCTTTTTTTGGAAATTTCCTTGATGTTATGGTAAAAGAGGCTATTACGCACAAAACCCATGTCTCGGATATTTGAGATTCATTTCCATCTTCCTGAAAATAGAGACACGAATCAAGGTGTTCTTATGTGTCATGCATTTTTTGATAAGGTTGTAACAGCTGGCTATGAGCGTCCTGTACATGAAAAATCACTCCAAAAACCATCATTAGTAAAATTATGCATAGTAGTCTTCAATTCATCAAAGATAAAGGAAAATAATCATCATTAACCACCTAAAACATCAATGGAAGTAATATGGTGTTTTACGTACAGTTACAACAAATGGATGGAAAATGGAATGATAAATGGGCGATAATGGGAAGAAAATGGATGAAATATATGTTGATAAGTGATGGAAAAATGGACAATTCTAGGGCCCAACAGTTATGACTATATAAATTGTACAAAAACTTGGGCTCACCAACCTTCGTCCAACCCCTACCATTTTAGAACTCACTGACAGGTCCACCATCAAACCCGAGGGAATCTTGGATGACCTCATTGTCTCAGTCGATTCTGTTAGAATAATCAAACCCATAGTATTACCCACTTAGACATTAATTCATTTATTTTTGTCTTATTTGCCTAGTTCATGAGTCCCACCATGTTCAAGTTGCTAATTGCCTATCCATAGAGGTCAAACTTTCCATCTTTGACTCATGTAGCGCTTGGGAAAGCCTTAGGAATCAAATATGCTTTATTCCTGGCCTCCTAGGCGCCCTTCTGCTTTTTCTGCTTTGTTGACTGCTTTTTCAGTTTTTAAAGCACATAAGGAAAGCAAGACTAGGTGAGGTGAACCTGTTTTATTAACCTTTCATCCTCCACTCTTTCCTCCATACAAAAGCATGTATGAGCTGCCATTTCACCACTCATTAGCTTTCCCATGCACCCTTGCCAATTCGTGAGCCTCCTGACAGATTTGGGATCAGCTTTTTACACCTATGGGGGATTTTCCTATTTTGGGTAAGCCTGCTTTATGCTAGATTTGGATGCTTCCTCATGCATTTGATTTCTTCATGTATTCTATTTATTCAGCAGCCTATGATATTACAGGGTTGGCTATTGTACACTGAGTTAATATAATTTTGTGTTACAGCTCCATTTTCAGTCTCCATTGTTGACAATTTTGCATGATCAATTGTAATTTGTTGTGAGTGAAATTAATCTATTGCTGGTCAGAATGTATACATGGTATCAGAGCCATTGTAGGTTATTATTCTCCTTCAAAAATTGTTTTGCAGGTTTGACATCAAGACTGGGAGCCTTCTACTGACAGCCGGGACAGATTTTCTAAAGCTATGGATTCACAGAAAACTATCTTGACTCCCTTCAACTATTTTGAATGGAAATCAGAGATGGAGATCTTGTTGAGAGTGAAAGGCCTCTACAGGGTGACTATGGAAATAGAAACAGAGCCCAATGCAGCTGCAGAGAAGATCAAATGGCACAATCGAAGAGATGAGGCTTATTGCCTCCTATGTCTCATCTCAGTATTTCCCGAGACCTCCTTTTCCATATCGATGGATTAACTTCACCGGATCAAGTATGGGAGAAGCTGTCTGAGCTTTTTGGAAAGATAGATGAGATGAGGGGACATCAGATCAAAAATGAGCTGATTTCTCTGAGTCCCAACAGCTTTGAGTCCCTGCAGCTATATTTCTCCAAGTTCATAGCACTAGTTTTGCAGTTGACGCAGTGTGGTATCGAAAAGAAAGATGATCAGCTCGTATTGGCCATCCTCTCAAAGCTAGGACCTGACTACTCAGTCTTTGTTTCGACCTTCTATGCAACAAAACTCACAGCTCGAACCTGGAAGATGCCTAGCCTTGCAGATTTCATGGAATCTCTCACACAAGAACAAGACAAGCTGGTGATGATGGGCANAAGCTATGGCATGAAAGATTTGGCCATTTAAATTACAATTAATTATCTGATCTTAGTGAGAAAGATATGGTCATAGGGTTTCCCAAGATAAAATTTTCCAAAGGAGTTTTCCAAGGCTGTATCCTAGGAAAACACCCAGAGCACAANTGAGGGTGGATTCTAAAAGAAAAAATAAAGCTAAAAAGCCACCTGAGCAAAGAAGAGACAAGAAGCAGTCTCCGGAGGATCAACAAGGTCCCAAGAAAAATACCC
>LPNX010283381.1:22264-52626 GCA_001517045.1 Pseudotsuga menziesii
TATGAGCTTCCATTTCACCACTCATTAGCTTTCCCATGCACCCTTTCCAATTCATGAGCCTCATGACAAATTTGGGATCAGCTTTTTACACCTATGGGGGATTTGCCTATTTTGGGTAAGCCTGCTTTATGCTAGATTTGGATGCTTCCTCATGCATTCGATTTCTTCATGTATTCTATTTATTCAGCATCCTATGATATTACAAGGTTGGCTATTGTACACTGATTTAATATAATTTTGTGTTACAGCTCCATTTTCAGTCTCCATTGTTGACAATTTTGCATGATCAATTGTAATTTGTTGTGAGTGAAATTAATCTATTGCTGGTCAGAATTTCTACAGATTCATGGGAATACCTAGTGGACTTCCTGGTGTTGTAGTCAAAATCACAGTTGGGGGGACACCCACTGATCCTGGGAAGACCTTGGTAAGCCATGGAAGATGCTTACATCAACTATCGGTCAGGGTCTATAACCATCTCAGATGGGACTGAAAAAAAATGTCTTACCTTATACCCTCTATCTTGACCTATCTTAGAAGCTGAAACTTCGCTTCGGATGGAGCCAGAGGAGGAAGATGGGGTTCAGCCACTGTTAAGGATAGGGACGGCCTTAACCTTCAAATATGAAACAGACGATGATGCCATCAATAGTTTCATCAGTAATCCTACATCTGTCAATATGCATATTTACCAGATATTGAATAGTACCCTAGATGAAGAGAAATAAGAAAATATTACAGAGGAAACTTTAGTTAGTGACACCAGTATAATTCCAGTACTCAATAATTCAAAAAGCATTCCAGTTGAGATAGAGCTAGGTAAAACAATGAATATCAATCCAAACCTTGCTCCTGCTGAATTGGAACGTCTGGTCACACTCCTGAAATGACACAATGAATATTTTTCTTGGGAGTACACATATATGAAGGGTATCCCTTATAATATGTGCACCCACCACATTTACATTAAGAGTGACTCCCGACCTGTGTGCCAACCACAACGAAGGATGAACCCCAACCTTAGGCACATAGTGAAAGAGGAAATTCAAAATATTTTGGAAACAAGGTTTATTTACCAGATCTCAGGTAGCGAGTGGGTTTCTCCACTCATGATAGTGCCAAAAAGAACAGGAAATGGAGAGTCTGTGTGGATTATAGGGAATTAAACAAAGCAATAGAGAAAGACCACTTTCCCTTGCCCTTCATTGATCATGTACTTGATACCCTATCTGGGAAGAAATTTGATTCCTTTTTGGATGGGTTTAGTGGGTACAACCAATCCATATTGATCCTGAAGACCAAGACAAGACCACCTTCACCTACCCCTGGGGTACTTTTGCATATAGGGTACTTCCTTTCGATTTGTGCAATGCACCAGCCACCTTTCAGAGAGTTGTGATTGGCATCTTTTTGGAGATGGTCAATGACAATATGGATATTTTCATGGATGACTTTACCCTGTATGGTAGTGAATTTGAGGAGGCATTGAAAAATTTCGAGAAGGTTTTGACATGCTGTGACCAGACCATATATCTTTGAGCATTGAAAAGTGCCACATGATGATGAGTGAGGGTGTGGTTTTGGGGCACTTCATCTCTGCTGATGGTATCGAGGTAGATTCATCAAAATTCAGGGTAATTGAAATCATACCCACTCCTGGAACACAGAAAGAGGTACGTAGCTTCTTAGGGAATGCTAGTTACTATAGAAGATTTATAGAAAAATTTTCCAAACTTGCTTCCCCTTTATTTACTTTTTTTATGAAGGATGTACAGTTCATTTGGAATGATGCATGCCAAACAAAGTTTATCGAACTTAAGAAGAAGATGTCTACAAATCCTATCTTAAGAAGGCCCAATTGGGCCCTGCCTTTTCATATTTCCTCTGATGCCTTTGACACTGCCATAGGAGCAGTGCTAGGACAATAGGATGGTCAAGCTCCATATGCAATTTACTACATCAGTAAAAAAATGGCCCGTGCTAAACTCAACTACACTATTACAGAGAAGGAATTTTTAGCCATTGTCTATTCCATCAATATATTCAGACATTACATCACAGGATATCCCACATTGGTACACACTAACCATTCAGCCATCAAGTATGTAATGAATAAACCTGTTACAAATGCTACGATAACTAGATGGATACTACTATTATGGGAGTTTGACATTACAATTATTGGCAGACCTAGAAAAGAGAATGCTCTTGCTGATTTTTTATCTCGTTTTACTAGCAGTAATGATAGCATGCATGTTGACGATTCTTTTCCAGATGAGCATTTGTTTGCAGTATCAAATCATTCCCCTTGGTAAGTAGATGTTGATAACTATTTGGCTGCAGGAAAGCTTTCAACACATCTGTCAAAAAGAGAGAAAAGGAAGATCATCCAACAGAGTGTCAGGTACTACTGGATAGATGGTCATATTTTCTACATAGGCCCTGATCTTGAAATCAGGAGATGTGTAAGAGAAGATGAAATTTTCAGTATCTTGAAGGCTTGTCATGATGAGCCTTATGGGGGACATTTTGCTAATAAACGTATAGGTCATAATGTATTACAAATGGGCTATTACTGGCCAACATTTTTCATGGATGTGAAGAGGTATGTAAAGGCTTGTGATAGCTTCCAAAGGATGGTCCAACCTAGCAAACTAGATGAGATTCCCCTTCAACCATAGCTAGTGGTTGAACCCTTTGATGGATGGGCCTTGCATTTCATTAGGGCCATCAACCCTCCCTCAAAGAAGAAATTTTACAGCTTAGTTTGCACTAATTACAAGACAAAATGGGTAGAAGTTGTGGCTTTGGTGAAATCCAATGACCATGATGTAATAGATTTCCTGTATGGAGAAATATTTACCTGATTTGGAGTACCCAAGGAGATAATCACAGATGGGGGACCATATTTTGTGTCACATAAATTGGAAGCTCTGTTACAAAAGTACCATATTCAGCACATAATAACTTCACCTTATCATCCACAGGCCAATGTCCAGGTGGAAAGTACCAACAAAGTAATTGAATCTATTCTCACAAAGATAGTTAGAAGCCATCGTAAGGATTGGGCTGACAGAATTCCAGAGGCACTTTGGGCCTATTGCACTACCTGGCGCAATACTATAGGTTTTTCCCCTTATGATCTCGTGTATGGTAAAAATGTTGGATTTCCCATTGAGTTTGAGATTAAAACTTTAAAGACAGTTATGGAGGCAAACTTAGATTTAACTGAAGCTCAGAAGAGCAAATTGAACCAGCTGAATGAACTCGACAAAAAATGCACAGTAGTTGTACATCAAATAGAATTAATTCAAAAGAAAATATCGAGGTGGCATGATCGGTTCATAAAGAATAAAGTCTTCTGTGAGGGATATTAGGCAATGCTGTATGATTCTAGGTTCAAGAGGAACTTTAAGGGTAAGCTTCGAACAAGATGGTTGGGTCTATACCAGATAGACAAGGTGTTTGATAATGGCACAGCTCGCCTGATCACTATTGATGAATATCGTAGACCATTATTCACTAATGGTCATAGGCTACGACTGTACCACAAGCCAATCTCAAGGGACGCATTTATTTCATAGGTTGCAGCTAATCCAGGTTACCAGTTGAAGCAAGGACATGGATTTTTCTCTATCCCTGTTAATCTTTAAAAAATATACTGTGATTTCCACACAGGAAGTTGTATATAAATAAATTCATGTTTTATTTTACTTTTATTTTTCTTTCATTTACGCTTGATTGGTTTTGCTTGAAGAATCTGTGCAGGAACGTAGTTAATAAGTAGTAGTTATGACTGGGCCTAATGACTACGGGTTCCTTAACCCATGTTCCTATTTCAGAAGAGCTCCTTGAAACAAAGAAAAAATGATGCACAGTGATTCACAGCTGCAACTCCGTAAATCCTACCCATTTTTCCTTTCTTCGTAGCTGTAACTCCATTCAAAATTGCCCATTTTTCTGTCTCTCGTAGCTTCGACACCATTCAGATTTTCCCATTTTCCCATTCTTCATAGCTGCAACTCCATTCAAAAAAACCCATTTTTCCATCTCTTGAAGTTGTGACATCATTCAGATTTTCCCATTTTCCCGTTACTTGCAGCTACGACTCCACCGAATTCCACAGATTTTCCCTATCCTCGTAGCTGCGACTCCTCCAAATTCTGCATATTTTCTCTATCTTCGCAGCTGCGACTCCAACAAATTCCGCATATTTTCCCTATCTTCACAGCTATGACTCCTCCAAATTCCATAGATTTTCCTTATCTTTGCAGCTCCGACTCCGCCAATTTTTCAGTGATTTCTCCTATTTCCACAGCTATGACACTGCCAATTTTTTCCTATCTTTCTATTTTCGTGGCTGCACCAGTGTTAAGTTTTCACTGATTTCCCTATCTCCGCAGCTCCGAATCCTCCAAATATATCAGCAAGATAGCTGTGACTCCTCCAGATTTGGCCACCAATGTTGTCGATCCTGATTTTTCTAGATTCTGACTCACCTGATGGTTTCAATCATGTTTCCGCCAATGTTGAAAAGACAATTCTTGATTCATCACGAGTAAGATCACAACAGAATGAGCACAATAATGGTTAATTTTATGGCTGCAATGACACGCTACACTATTATGGAAAATCATAGTTCATCTGATAATTGCTAAGGTACGGGGTTTGGTCATTTACATGATTAGGCGTTAAATTGGATTTGACAATATTAATCATGCTTTTCCTTTTTGTACCCGTCATTAGACCCATACTCTGTTAATTGTCAATCCACATAATCTATACCATACCAAAACCTATCATTCAACCGTCATCTTTTTCAGAATTTGGGACCAAATCTTACCAATTATTCCCTGCTTACGACTATCTTAACTTTCCTAATTTATCCAACTCCAACCCGAGTTTTTTGTGCATGTCCCTGTGCTATAAATTCCATTTTTTATTCTATAATTTGTCAAGTTGATACCAAAATTTAGACAGAGAGGCAATATGGGTATCCTAGCCCGGCATGAACCCGCAAATATGGATTCTCTACCAAGAAATGTAGAGGTTTTTTCCATTTTTGAAGCAGCTGGTTGGACTCAGTTCTTTCAACGTTTAAATGGCTTCCATTAGGAAACAACTCTACAGTTTGCTCTAAATATGACAGCTATTCAAATATCAGCGGTCTCCACATAGAGGTTACTAAGGATATTGTGGCTGAAATTACTGGTCTTCCTCAGGTGGGAAAAACCTTGTTTGGAAGACAAACCCACAATGCGGCTGCAATGCGATAGTTTCTGCTAGCTGGTGAATAGGCTCGCCAAACAAAGAGGGGAATAGCATTACAATCACTACCTCGCTCCTGGAATGAAGTGGATGTCTTCTTGAAGAAGTACATTACGTGTGAAGGTAGGTATCAAACTGTGTATTTCTCTAAGTGCCCTCTACTGTCTCATTTACACCACAGGGATTTAGTCAGTATCCCATTTTTTTATTTAAAGACCTGCATCATATGGTGGGATTTGTAACATCATGCCAAGGCCCCTACTCCTCTCTCACTCACCATGGCTTAGTAAAACTGCTCATTGTAAGGGCCTTAGCACAACAAAACCAGACCTGGGAACAGTTTATTGGTCAACCTCCGATACTTTACGCACCTATACCTTTGCGCAGTGTCCTAATAAGAGAGGAAGAGGAGGAATCTACTTAGTTGGGGGGAGTGTAGGTAGAGGAATAGGACCAGAGTCCCTCCAATTCAGTTTTTTTTTTTTTNAATGGGGAAGCTCCGGCAACAGAAGATGAAATTGGAATAGCATTGCATGCTGCGATAGTGGAAGTTGAAGTTGTAATGGCAGAACAAGATATAGAGGTCCTCACCATTTAATCCTCTCCTGAATGGGGAGGAGCCTTAATTCAGGAAGAAACAGAGATGGAATAAACAAGGGGAGTCAGCGATGAGGGAAATGTTCCTTCTACATTAGCCACATAATTAGAAACCCTTATACCGTAGAGGAAGAGAAGAAGGTCAAGAGAGGAGTTACATGCATCATGACCTCTAAGGAGAAGGAGAACCAGATCTATCACAGCAACAGAAGCAACACAGGAAAAATGGGAAAACATCGAAGCAAATATTGAATTTCCCATCTTGAGACCTAGGACAATTGCTACCCCATGAGAACCTGTTGCAGAGGAACCTCAAATTGAGGGACTTTTGTCTAAAAATGGTCTGTTGAAGGAAGAGGTGCAAGCACTATAAAAGGAAGTGGAAAGATGGAAGGAAAAATGCAAGAAACATGTGGAAATAAGATTGCATACATTGGTAGAAGTTGTAGATCAGGTCGAAGGATCATCTCTTATTGAGGAAGGTGAAGAATTGGAAAAATTAGTTTTCCCTAGGTGTGGAGAAATTTTTAGTCAATTAAGATACAAAGTCACAATGTGTGCATTTGTGACACAAAAATATGTACAGGTAGTTAGAGAAGAGAGGAAATCACCTGCGGCAAAATTGAGGGGTGAAGATGAACCATAAGTGGAAATGATTCCTGATATAGAGGTAAGGGAACATGAGCAATTACCGTCTCAGCCACAGGGTGTTGTTACACAAGAAGCAAAAACCCTAGAAATATTTGTTGAGGCTGCTACTCAAATGGAAGTAAGTGAGCTAGAGGTTGAGAGAATCCCTGACCTGAACTTAGGAGTTTTTACTTTGACCCAGAGAAATATCAGGATACAGAACTAGTGGATGGAGAACCTCAGCAACAGGAAAATGTTGAATTTGATCAGGATGTTTTCACACAAGAACCAACATCCTCAAGAAACCTTGTAGAGACTCTCATTCAGCTAGGGACAACTGACCTTGAGGCGGGCATAATCCCCGATTTGGAACTAGGAGAAGATGAACAGATGCAATCCTAGCCATTAGGGGACACTGAAGCATTCGGGGACCAGTCTCATATTTCATGGGATTTGGAAGTAACTCAAGAACAACCCAAGTAGCCAAAGGGACTGGGAGAGCAGTAATTTGTTACACAAGAACCAACATCTCTGCAGCTCCCTAATGAAGCCGCAACTGACAATCAAGAAGCTGTATCCGAGACTCAAGAAGATGCTGAGGTTGGAACCCAGGAAGATGTTCTTACACAAGAACCAACATATTCAGGAATGGTTGTTGAAGTTTAAAAAAAGGAGTTTTAGAAATAATTTGTTGTTACATAAGAACCAGCATCCCCAGGATTGGTTACAGAAGTACCCTTGCAAGAAGAAGTTGTTGGACCACTAGTAGAAGAGGAAGTTGTTTCACTTCCGATTCAAAACAATCAGATTGAAACATTGGGTGATAAGGTATGGACTCAATCTTCTCATAAATTTTTCAATTTAGATTCTAATGAGGAGAAGGATCCAAGGAGAGGGAAGGATTCAAGGTCTAATAGAATAAATCTCACTGCTGAAAATAGAATTAAAAAGATGGAAAGGTGAGGTGGACAGATATCAGATATTAGAAGAAATTTCAATTTAAAATGGGCCTTCCAAAAATAATACAAATTCCATGTCATCATGTATTAGCCAATCAAAATTCTTTAAAATTTAAAAAGGGATCACCTCTTAAACAATTTTTTAATATAAATTTGGGAATAGATATCATAAAAAAACTACTTTTTTTGTTCGTATTTTCAACATATCTCCTTGTTTTTTTACTCAAATTTCAATTGGGAGAGCTCATTGGATGCGAAATTAAATTTCACATTCAACGAGTACCCACTCAGTATACTTTTGATAGGCCTCGCTACCCCAAAAACAAGAAATACCTTGAAAAATGTGATGATGATGTCATCATCATGTTTTTCCAAGTATTTCTTGTTTTTGGGGTAGCGGGACCCGTCAAAAGTATGTCAAGTGGGTGCTCGTTGGATGTAGAATTTAATTTTACATCCAACGAGTTCTCCCGATTGAAATTTGAGTAAAAACACGAGATATGTCGAAAATACGAATAAAAAAGTAGGCTTTTCTTTTTTTCCTCCAAAATTAATAAATATTGTTTTATTATTTTAACTATTATTTTATTAATTTTCCTTAGGAGGCCCATTTTGAGTTGAAATTTCCTCTAATGAAGGAATTATCCCCCTTGATCAGCATAAAAATACTATCAGAGAATTGAGGGGAAAATGGGCAGAAGAGTTAATATACCAGAGGTGTCATTGGGAAGAGGTACAAAAAGAGTTGAAGAAGTTGAAGAAATTCAAGCCCATGTAGAAGGAAAAAGATCAATCGTACACCCTTTCCCAGGAATTGATGACCTACAGAGATCCATCTCCCTCTTATCCTGTATTTTTGTATGAGAAATTTACTTGGTTTAAGTTAAAGTAATTAAAGGAGGGGGACCTTATGAGGTGGAATCCTCTACCCAATTTCTAGAAACGTTTATAGAGAGCAGTTTCGCTGAGCATAACTTGTTGTGTAAAGGCTTAAAGGAATAAAGGCATAAATCTCCCATCCAGACTCAACAGCTGGCTGAAATTCAAGAATAGGTTATCTCCACATGTGTTAGCCAGATTTCTAGACAAAAACATTTGGCTTTGGAAGGAAGTAAGCATAGATGGAAGGATTCTCCTTCATCATTGATAAGGAAGGGACCCTTATTGCTTTAATAACTTTAAGCAGACACTCCCAAGGGTTGATGTATATGCTGACTGTCTGAGGAAATGTGGAGTTAACTGGTTAGGAATTAAATTCAAGTTTCCACTTATTTGGTGGCCAGCAAGGTCGTATAGGGATGACTTTTCATTGACAAAGGCAGAGGAGAAGCAGTGTTGGAAATATTTGGTTTCCCATAATGGATATCTATATGGGAGGGAACCACCTGAACCCTCCTACAACTTTTCATCTCTCCATGAACGAGGTCCGATTCCAGTATCTGATTCAAACTAGTGGGAGTTTTTGCATGAGGACATGCAACAGAGTAGTTGGGGGGAGATGTTGGGTCCCAAAATGCCCCTTTTTAACCACATCTATTATACCATTTTTGTCTTACCTTACTCCATTCTATGCACCAGACTCATATTATTTCCTCACAGTGAGCCCCAAATCTTCATAGGTATGATTAATTATTGTTTCATCTTATTACTACATGTTATTGATATGATTAGGACTATGTCTCTTGGATAATACTAATACATCATGATTTCATAAATATGATTCAATGTTTGAGAAGTATAGGTGTAGCAGCCCAAGTGTTTGCAGGGAAGATATGTGTTTTTGATACCAGCTGTCACTCGCCAATCGCAACCCCACACTCTGGAAGCATACAAAGGAATTCATTCCACGTATTCAAGAAATATGCTTAGCTGCAATAGATTTAGCTGTAAAAATCCATTGTTGCTGAAAGACTAGCTGCAACAGGCAGTACATTCCTTAGATTGGTTCTATTTACTCATTAATGGCACACTCAACAATATTCCCTATATTTGCTGCTCACATTCAATTCCACTCAAAGCTGTGCAGCATGTTGTAACAGGGCAGCTTGAAGATCGTAGATCTTCATGGCTGCCCAATATTAGTGGGTGAAGGTTATGATTGATCATGTATAAGTATTGGGAAACATCCTGAGCCAAGGGTTGGTTGATATTGGTTATACTATGTAAGCTGTGAATAGAGAACTGTACTTTCATTTTACCATCATAATATAAGCAGCGGGATGCTTCAGACTTCTGCTTTTTAATATGTTTTAGTTTCGGTGTCTCTATTTGAAGGTTGGGCCCGCCTTCCCATAGAGATCGCTGAGTTAATTAGATGTTTTGATTTTTCTGTTTTGTGGTGTGGAATTTGTAGTATATGCATTCCTTATAGTGGCTACAACAACAATAGTTAATCATTGTGCTTTCCTTTGATAATCAATATCTGCATTCCTCTTAAGCTGCAGCAGTGTGGTGTGACAGTAGACTGTGTAGGTTAGTTTTCATTATGAAAGAGTGTGTTAGCTGTAACAATAAATCTCATCTCTAGTTTCCTTTAATTGTTTGTCTTTTTCATGTTTGCTAATTCAGTCACATTATATCTTAGAACTCTTTGGTTCAATTCCTATTATTTCCAAATTCTTAGATCAGTGGGATTAAACTAGTAATTATGGTTTGCATATAGTTTGCTAATGTTAGGATTTAACTTATTGAAAAAGTAATCTAGTCATTTAATCTTAGAATCATTAGTTGTTGGATTGAAGTTGTAGGAAGGTAATTGCAATTGTGAAGTTCTTAATTAGGTAATGCAGAACAGTTTTAATCATGAGAGGAATTTGACTAAACATAGAGATAGGATAGTGAATGCTTCATTCAGTTAATCAGCTACTTAGTGTTTATCATGGGGGCTTCACTTGTTGACCAATATCCTATCACGTTAGTTCATATTGTGGGTTTTAAAATTATCAAAAATTGAACCAATATATTGCAGGTATTGGGGGGAAGAGGGGTTTAAGGTGGGGGTGGGTAGGGTGGTTTATAAGGATTGAGGTATAAAAATGGGTGGGGAGGAGGTTTTAAGTATTGGGAGGGGGTTTCAACAAAAAACATTTGGGTCAATATCTATCGAAATTAAGGGTATTCTTTAATATCCCATGATCGCATGTGCTATGTGAGATGTTCACTAAGTGAAGTCCCCGTGGTGTTTATGCACATATAGTGTGAATTATATTTGAAATAAATAGACTTCGCTGGGTTGACAATTTATATTGAGCTTCTTGTATGTTGGCTATAACTAACTAGCATATAGGGTGACCAACACAACCATGAGCAAAATTATTTCTGCAAGAAGACTCCATGTGTGACATGTAATATTCCATCCAATCCATGTGTGGATGAATGGAATAAAATGGAAACAATGTTTTCCTATGCTAATGATCACAAAACATGTCCATATTAGAGGCATCAATAAATTTACAAAAATAAATTATACCTCCTAAAATCTCGAATTGTGAAGTGCATTTATCCATAGGTGGATAGAATTTGTTGATGTTGGATCCCAATGGATTGAAATCAAGATGATGGTTGTTGTTTCTAGGTGGAATGCACTCAAGTACCTTCTCCATACATGAGTCTTCCTCACCTAGATAAATATTATAATCACCCAAGCATGGAACTAGTGCACAACTTTGCCACCGGGTCCACTCAATAGGTGCAAGTGAATGAAGGCGGGATCAAAGAATGCAAATGGATGCCTATGTTTCTGCTGGGAACGTAATGGTACATTCATTAAGTCATCATGTATGTGTTGAGGCCTAGAAATTCACAGGAAACAACAGAAAGGGATTCTCCCCAATCAATGTTCCAAACTAGCCCGTTGACTGTTTGGTATAGGGAATCCATCCTGTTTGCGGTCTGTCTACCGTAGGTCAAAGTAACAAAACAAGGTTTTACCGGTTGCGGCCCGGTCCACCGTGTATATTTTTGTATTTTTTGACTTATGTATGAGATGCATATGCCTACTTAACCATGCAGGGTGATTAGGATGTAAGGAACAGTCACAATGTGATGCGTAGGTTCTTACCTCTCGTCTTAAGCCCAAAAACATCTAAATCACATATGCAACCATGAAATGAAACTAAATACCTATCTATCTATCCCTAGGGAGCAAACTGAATTTAATTATGAGTAATGTGCAGCGTGCATGCAACATAAGAGAAACTACAGTTAGCTAATATTTCTTCCCATATCGCATGAACAATTAGAGATATTTCACAACCAGATAGCCAATTGTTTATGAACAACATACATTACTCATAGTGGAAATCTTCATGAAATAAACCGGAAAACATTCATACAAGAACATAGGTTCAATGAGTTAGAACGGTCTCACAGTTAATGGACATAAAGCTGAAAACGAAATAGTTCCTCTTCAACAAATCCATAGCACAACATTTGAATATTCCACTACGATTTCTCCAACAGGCAAACTGTAATTTTCTATTGCAAAAGGAAATAGTTCTTCTTACAATATGTCTTCACCAGTCTCACTGGGAAAAAGTCCTCTTTTCTTAAAAGTATTTTACATTTATACAAAAAGGGTCAGACCGTTGGGCTGCCCAAAGTGACCTTTGGGCTTCCCAACCTCTCGTCTCCCAACATTCTATTTTCCTTAAATGTTTTACAAAATAGTTACAAATTGCAATAATAACCGATCCTTCATGAGGAGGGGCCCACTTGACTATCTAGAAACTTCCTCCACGCTGCAGCTTCATTAGAGATGCCTTCAAAAGCAAAAGGCTCTAAGAACTGAATATTTATCTCAAACTTCTCAGCTTGATTCTTGATAGCCTCGACTCTAGATGTACTCAACCGGCACTGATCTTCCAGAAGTTGTACACTGACAGATGGATGAGCTACTTGGCTCCTCAAGATCAGATCATCCAGGGCTTTGATATCTTGCACCTTAGCTTCTTCCTCCTGGAATCTCTTCTGCAATAGCTCCACAAAGGCATCGTGATCTGGGAAATCTTTAAGCCTTTCTTCCGCTTCTATCTGGCACCGGTTATATGTAATGAGAAGTCTCCTGAAGAACTCGGTGCATAATCCCTTTGTTTTCTTTACTACCTTCTTGAAGTCTTCAGCGGTGTTAATAGCAAACTCCACTAGGTTATAGTCCCGTTTGAGGGCCTGCTGGTCTTTTCCCGGTAAATCCACTGGGGTTTCTTCGTTGTTCTCCAACCTTTCCATCCTTGCAGTTAGGATCTCTAAGACGTCCTGGGATCAGTCCATAAAGTAGGATGCAGTGTCCAGGATCTCCTCCAACTTGCCATTGATTTGCAGCACTCTGCATCTTTCTTCTTCAACAGCAGTCTGCAGCTGCAGCATCTTGGTTTTTTGGGTCAATACATGCTCCTTGAAAGGCTGGAGATTAACCTGCTGCTCTCTTGCCACTTCCAAAGCAGTGGTCATAGAAGAAATCTGCTCCTGATGTTACTTTCTCAATTCTTGAGTGTGCAGATCATTTTCCTGCAAGAGGATCTTCAGCTGATCTTCTAGCTCCTCCACTTTCGCCAGTAGTTGTCCCTTCTCACTCTTTATATCTTGGCATTCCTTCTGCACTTTCTCTAGGGCCTCCTGTGTTGTTTCCTTGACTTGCATTTCTACTTGGAGAGCCTGTACTTCAGCTCTTGAGAACTTCATTTCCCATTGCACATCTTCATATTTCCTTTTGAGCCTGTTGCTCTCTTCCCTCTCGTGCCTCAATGTATCTTTTAATTGGGAAAAATATTTCTTTGATTGCTCTAGGTCAATCATGATTTTGCTTATATTATCTTCTGAAGCTTGGATGAACGCAAGCCCGACTCTTAGGGTAAATCTCGGGTCCTGGTCTGTTCCTAACATGACGGCCGTGTCTGTTATCATTTTACCAGGTAAACCTTCCGCCTCAACTTTCCTCTCTGTCATCTTTATTATTCTTTTCGTTGCCCTATCATAATATACAGTGTTAAAATCAGGGATTTCCTTTCCCTTTTCCTGCACAAAAGGGACCAGCTTGAGTGTGGGGACCATGGGTATGCAGGTAGCAGGTACTTGAGGGGTCTGAACCTCGGGATTTTCCACCTCCTAGGTCTACCCTGCTATGGCTTCAGAAGCTGACTGCTGGGTAGAATTTATTCTTTCAGCTTCTTGCTTTTGGATTTCTTCATTGAGCTTTCCTTTTTCTTCTTCAGCTACTTTTCTAGCTGCTTCTTTTGCTTCTTTGGATGCTTCCTTTGCTTTCTCAGCTGCTTCTTCGGTATGCAGCCATGCTGCAGCTTCTTTTTCCAACCTCTGGGCTTCTTCATTTCTCTTTTTGGCCTCTTCTTCAGTCTTTTCCTGTTCATCCCCCTTCCCCCCTTTGGTGGTGATCTTTTTCTTGAATCTTCTCATTAGCATTGTCATGTTTGGGGCATTCTGGAAGATAGATTCTTCCCTATCAAAATGGTGGGTATACTCGAAGTGCACCTTGTGTTCTTTACAGTGCTCAGCTACTTTCCCTTGAGTATCATTTCTCCGGAAAGGCATCTCGCCAAAATGGAACTTCTCCAACTCTTCTACGAATTCAGCAGCTTGTTTCACCTTTGTGAATTTGTGGCTTCCTAGCTTGAATGGCAAAGGAGGGTAGGCAGTCTTCTTATGTTCGAACAAAAAACTGCCTATTCCATCTATGAACACTTGTTTGACTGCCTCCATGTGGATTATGTAATCCGTTTCATATTTCGGAAGCAGTAAAGGTGCTCTTGATCCTCCAAACATCCGGAAGTACATGCCATTTTCAGTTAAGAAATAATCTGCGTATTCCTCCATCACTTGCATGCCTTATTCCGACATATAGTCACACTCCTTCTGGAAAATGAGTGTGTACAGGGGCATAATGAAGTGCTCACATACCTCTCTGTAATGGCTATGGTACTAGGGAGCCCACAATGGTCTGTAAGCGGCATACACAGACATTATTTCCCTGTCCTAGATGCACCTGAGACCAGGGAAAGGCTGGTTGCACAATATGTAGTCTATCAAAAATGAACTCATATAGAATTTCAATCTTTTCCAGGACTCTCCCTCCAAGGCTGAGGTTAAGCAAGAAGAAAGACTGCTGGATACCATGTTGGCCCAATTGAAAATTGCCCTTGGGTGGCCACATGGAAAATGATGGGTATCCACTCTAGCTTGAAGAGTTTTCCATGAGCTCTCCCGAATACCCTATTAAGCATCAAAGCTATAAATCTGTAGGGAACCCTCAAGCTCACTGTATCATACTCATTGGCTACTCTGGTCCTAAAATGCTTACCATTTAGTAGCATCCTTTTCATGGTTTCTATAAGGTCCAATCTTATTCTTTTTAACTAATCATCATATAAGAACACCTGATCTTCTGGAAAGTGATAGGATAGAGCCACATACCCAGGGATGAATGCAGCATAGCCCTGTCCTTCAACATTTCCCATAATCATCGTGGTTGTATCTGCCCGGGGTAGGATCCAGCCAATTACCTCAGGGCATGGGAACAGCTCTGGCCTGGTGGCAACCTTCATGAGGGAAGATTTCTCTATATTAGCATAGATGGATTCTTCTTCGAGGCCTATGTTGGGAACCTCCCTGTGGGAAGTCAATCTATATATTTCACCCCATTTCTACTCGGGTTCAACACCAGAAACACATTGAGTGTCTTCATATATGTATTCGGTCTTCGTGACAACCTCTTCCTCTGGTTCTTCTTCAGCCACAGGGGCCTTCTTCTTCTGCATATTGGACATGGTGGATTCGAATTCTTCCTGCCATATATAACATTGTAACATTAACAAAATCAAGGTGCAGACATTTATATGACAGTGTGCAGCGTTTTAATTCTTCAATGTGTATTATGACAGAGAGATAGATGTATGCATGGATATAAGCCCTTTGGGATGAATAATCAAACTAGTATGCATTACTGTGCAATGTGCCATTTTTCCTATTTCTAATATGATAGTGATCAGTGCAACAAATGCATTCATTGTACAGCCCTGAAATGCCCTGACTATCAGAACTACTGAAACCAATGTGCAGTATTCTATGACCTTATCTATATCTAGCATGAAGCAAACTCAGTCCTGTGCGATAAAATGAGAAATCTACTGCTGCTGAATGATACTAAACAATTTATCAACCATATTTGAGTCAGCATAAAATCTACATCACTACGTAATGTGTTGTTTCTCCTAAGATAGCAATCCGTGAAGCAAATGCATGTATATCAAATGCAAGGTGTAGCATTCAGCAATTTGGTCTATTGCATAGCAAACAAAGAAGAGGGTTGAATGCATCAAGATCATGTTAATCACCTATGTTTTCCAACACCAAACATTTTAACAATATAGCCCAGCAGACATAAAACTGACGAAGACTCATGTGGTTTGCGGCAAAATAGTTACATTAACTCAACTACACATTTCAGTCTCTGCAGGTATTATTATCACTTTTCTACACACAAAGATTCCATCAAAACCACTACCCATGTTATTTTTAGTTAACGAACTAAAACAGTGGCATATCCCTTTTAACCATCTAGGGTTTCAGATGACTAAACACAAAAGAGCTACGCGGGGATGCACAAGCAACAAGGCTGGGATTCAAGACCATGGGTAACATGAAATGCGACCGAAAAAAGGAAACATCAAATGCCATAGGAAAAACCCCCACCAAACCTTCCTCTGTGACTCATCGTCACATACGAGGAGGCTAGGTGCATGCGGCGTAACGGCCACCTGCACCACCTCCATTGAGCATGCGCACGGTCGCACACCAACGGCCGCGGGCCAAAATAATTATTTCGTAGGTTAAAAAAAAAAAAAACGCCCCCAACCGTGAACAAGATTCCTCAATACGTGGGTGCTATCACAAGGTGGACAAAGGAACGACTGCAGCAAAACCTAACCGTAGGTAAAACC
This sequence comes from Pseudotsuga menziesii, assembly GCA_001517045.1. Taxonomy (NCBI): domain Eukaryota; kingdom Viridiplantae; phylum Streptophyta; class Pinopsida; order Pinales; family Pinaceae; genus Pseudotsuga; species Pseudotsuga menziesii. The sequence continues at coordinate 38,667 of LPNX010283381.1, forward strand.
CCCATATGCATGTAAAACAAGGTTAAGGGGACACAATCCTAGTAAAACACCCAACCGCAACAAACATCACCAAAACCTTGAACAGAACGAGGTAGGGAAACCACGAGCCTACCTGGAAGCGATGCGTAACTGACGGGGTGAAAATGGTAGGGCTTCCTCAACTGCCACCTGGATGCGAGTACCGGGATGGTGGTCCACGAGCTTCGAGGGGTCGACAGCGCAGGATGATCACGACATCTTGAGAAAAACAAAACAATATAATAATCCAACTCGCTTATCCCCATATATACAAATGGTTCGCACATGCGATGGGTTTTAAATCAGACGGGAAACAACTTTGGGTCGGAGGGTAAAATGTAAATCCTTCCGCAACGGTGGAAAGCCATAAACTATATCTGGCCGCGGTGATAAGCAAGGTGAAAAACTAACGATCGGACGTCGGAAGGTTTTCAAATCGGGAGATGAAAACGAACATTCTTCCACAACAGCGGATAATTAAAGTGCCAAGCCTTCCGCTCTGGTCCTATAACAGTTGAAAGATCGGGTGTCGAAAGGTTTTGAAATTGGAGGATGAAAGGGTTCTTCCATCTGGAACGGCGGAAGACAAAACCATAACAAAACCCAAAAGCTTCAGATCGGAATGGGGGGAAATAAATCAAAGTCAAACAAAAATCATCTGTAACGGTGGAAAAAAAAGAACATAAACACTTTCGATGCGGAACCAAAAAAGCATCTGCCGTGAAAAAACCAACGAGTTGGAAGTAGATTTCTTTCCGCAACGGTGGAAGACCGAAGCAAAACTCCACCCTCAACGGTGGAAGACTAAAACCAAGATAACTTCCGATTCAAGCATGCTTCAAACACGTTTAAGGGCAGTGATAGAACATGATTAAAAAGTAGATGACTTAAGGCATCAGAGGAAGAAATCAAACGATGGGGAGCTCAATCAAAGCAAAAGCAACCTCTTTATGGAAGTTCTTAGACCAATTTCAAGCAGAAAATCAAACTAACCAAGCAAAGGAGGGTCCTAAAAAATTTTAGAATTTTGGGAAAATGTTGCAGCTACAACAATTGGCAGCTACCTGGTGAACCCCAGATCTCTGAATTAACTCCTTCCCAGTGCAATACTGTCTGAATAAAAAATGAATTCTTCTAGACGCTTGTATTCCTAAGCAAGCCAAATAATGCATTTAAATTATTTAAAGAAGTCCATTCTTTTGGGAGATGCTAACATCAGAAGTATTACAAGTCTGAATAACTGCTTTTGAGGCCAACTGAGTGAGTTTTATTTTGCCTGTCCTCAGGTAGTTTACAACTTGGACACCAGAGGATTGTAACAGAATGTAAACAGTATTATCCTTTTGTTCCCCATTCCCTTGCCAACTACACTTTTGTGCCTTTTGAACTTTATTTCTTTTGATATGAGTCCTCCTGCAGGCCTTTCTTACTGAATTTTAATTTAGGATCCTCTATCCCATAGTGTCCTTTTGTGTGAACAATGTACTTCATATTTCAGTTCACGGACGGAGAGGATCTTGTGGCCATTTAGTACTCCATGCTTTGATATTTTTCTTTGATATGTATTGTTTTCTTTAAGGAGTTTTGACTCTTGATATCTTATTGCTTTTCTAAATATATGACATGGGATCATTTATATATGATATACTGTTTTACTCTACTTCCTTTCCGTGGGTCTTTTGCTGTCACCCCCTTGAATATTTTAAATTGTGAAATGGATGGAGCCTCGAAATAGTATTCCAAACCTCTTTTACTTCCGAGCTATTTACTGGGTTAAGTAAGACTTCAATGAATGCATTGCCAGTTAGGAAAACTGTTACTAGAAGACATTCTATACTTTAAAGCACAGTCTTTCGCTCAAGATTTCAGTTACTAAAGAACCCTGATGTCCCCATTGCAACCAAAAGTTTGCCTCTTTATTCAAGACCAAAAGAAATGCTAGCAAAACAATACAATAATCAAAAGAAAAAGCATCAAAGCATTAAAGAACACAAAATCAATTTATTTATGTACAAAGCAGAGAAAAGAAAAAATATGGCCACTCCTGAAAATCTGTAATCATGGGGAGTTAAGGGGTGGGCTGAATAATAGAAATGAGTTGCTTAACCATGATCTAGCTGCGTTGTTTTTAAAACTCAACACATGTCTACTATTCTATAATCATTTCTTACAGCCTGAGGAAGTTGAAGGAGCTCAGGCTGAGTGTCAGTTATATAACTAGCCTTTCTTGAAGTAAGATGTCTTAACTCAAACTCAGTCAGATAATTTCCCAGGACAGAATCAGCAGATTCATTTCCCTCTCCTAGTTTAGTGACATTGTGCTTCATGTAGGGCTCTTTTAATATCTTAATCAGGTTTGGGCTGCCCTTCTGAGGTAACCACAAGTGAGACCAATCCAAAGCAAAATACCCATTCAGTCTTGCTTTCCAATCTTAGTTCAGGATCATTCCATAACCATCAGGTATGTCTACTACTACGATGTCAATGTAATGACATATCCTTTTATTTGCAGACAATCGAATCAGAACGTTCTCCATCTCTCCTACTACTTTGACACTAGTTTTGTCAAGTTGAGTGACATCCCAAATAGTAGGTTTTAGCTTCCCATTGAGTTTTTCGCAAACTTCCAGATGCATAACATTCATCGATGACCCAGAGTCCACCAAACAATTATGCACCTTATGATTCAAAATTTCAAGAGTCACAAGAAAAGGTGGAGCGCTAGTTTTCATTGTCCCAGTTAATTCGATCTTTTCTTCCACAGGTTGGTTTTTTATGGGCATATCCTCTTTAAGTCTGTCATCCTTTCCTTCCTTATCATCTTCCACAGGTTTGGCAGGTTCAACGAGTGGCTCTTTGTCCTGTTTGCAAGTAGTGGCTTTAGGCATGTCATTTTTAGCATTCACATCTACCTGCCTCTTGACTTTCTCTTGCAATTCTTTAACCTTTAGAAGTATTGCATCGTCCTTAATTGCTAGGTTCTTATATTTTGTGGCTGTAGGTGTATAATAAGACTTGAGAGCATTTTCTTCTGTGTTAAACAACGAAACCCCATTCCATAAGAACATTGTATCATCCTCTTGCTTCTCTATGGTCTGTTCTTTTCCTCCTTTCTCACCACTGTCTTCAGTCAATTTGAAGTTCAGAAACTTATTCATTACCAAAGACATTGAATTCAACCATTGAGGGCATTTCATATCAGAGTGAGGTTGCTGGTGAAATGTACAGAAATTATCACCCCCTATTTCTATTATATTTACTGATGGCAGATGCGGGGGAGGGACTTGCCATTGGTTATTATCCTCTCTTTCTAGATAATGGGGTTTATGATTTTTCTGAATGTCCTTTTCCTTTTCCAGATCCATTATTCGGTTGGAAAGCTTCTGCATTGTTTTCATCATTCCCTCAAGATCATGTGGGTGATCCTCTTTAGGTTTAGACAGCAATAAAGCTCTTATGTTTGGATTTTTCTCTCTAGGTAAATCAGGATAATCTTCTACACTCTCCCTCTCAGCCTCTACTCTTTCGGCCTCTTCATAGGTCTCTACCAATGTGGGTTTGGCTTTCATATTGGCAAACATGGCCAGCTCAGGCCCTAGGGCTGAGGTATAATACTCAATTAAGACCTTATCTGAGGGTCTGTCAGCTTCAGAGAAATTCTTTAGGTATATTGAAAATCATTGAGTGAAAATATGTACCTTCTCATTCTTCTCTCTTCTCAACAAACAAAGCCCTTTCATCAAGGAGGCGTGAGTTTTCTGGGTTGTATATTTACTTCTGAAAACCCTTTCGAAAGTGTCCCAATCAAGAATAGAGTTTGCAGGCAAACCGAAATACCAAGATGCTGCTGCTCCTTTCAGGGTGTGCGGGAACAGTCTACAAACCACATCTTCATACTCCCCAGCTCTTAGCCCCTCTACTGCTAGATAAAAGCTTTGTAGGTGGTCATCTACAGCAGTCCTTTCCTTGGGGTCAAACTTAGGCAACATCTTGTCAAAGGCTTGAGGTAGATTATGCAAAGGCGGTGTAAGGTTCAGAGGGGATCTAGCTCTCCATGTAGGCAATGGGTTGGGCTGGTTCACAATCACACTAGCCATGAGTATAGGCAAAAGAACAAAATCTGAGCAAAGAGCAATGCGGGGTGAAAATAGGCTTTCTTACTTCAAAGGTATAACCAAAAATTGTAAGTACTTGGGTCAGGTTACAAGCTTCAAATATCTGTTGGTAAGGTAATCTTGGTAAAACTAAGTTTCCACGGCCAGCCATTCACTGGTGGCCCTCTTTCTAGCGCCAGAACTGTTGAGGCCTGGAAATTCACAGGCAACAACAAAAAGGGATTCTCCCTAGTAAACATTCCCAACTAGCCCGTTGACTATTTGGTATAGGGAATCCGTCCGGTTTGCGGTCCGGCTACCGTAGGTCAAAGTAACAAAACAAGGTTTTACCGGTTGCGGCCCGGTCCACCATGTATCTTTTTGTATTTTTTGACTTATGTATGAGATGCATATGCCTACTTAACCATGCAGGGTGATTAGGATGCAAGCAACAGTCACAATTTTGTGCGCAGGTTCTTACCTCTCGTCTTAAGCCCACAAACATCTAAATCACATATGCAGCCATGAAATGAAACTAACTACCTATCTATCTATCCTCGGGGAGCAAACTGAATTTAATTATGAGTAATGTGCAGCGTGCATGCAACATAAGAGAAACTACAGTTATCTGATATTTCTTCCCATATCGCATGAACAATTAGAGATATTTCACAACTAGATAGCCAATTTTTTATGAACAACATACATTACTCATAGTGGAAATATTCATGAAATAGACCGGAAAACATTCATACAAGAACATAGGTTCAATGAGTTAGAATGGTCTCACAGTTAATGGACATAAAGCTGAAAATGAAATAGTTCCTCTTCAACAAATCCATAGCACACATTTGAATATTCCACTAAGCTTTCTCCAACAGGAAAACTGTAATTTTCTATTGCAAAAGGAAATAGTTCTTCTTACAATATGTCTTCACCAGTATCACTGGGAAAAATTCCTCTTTTCTTCTAAGTTTTTTACATTTATACAAAAAGGGTCAGACTGTTGGGCTGCCCAAAGTGACCTTTGGGCTTCCCAACCTCTCGTCTCCCAACATTCTATTTTCCTTAAATGTTTTACAAAATAGTTACAAATTACAATAATAACCGATCCTTCATTAGGAGGGGCCCACTTGACTATCTAGAAACTTCCTCCATGCTGCAGCTTCATTAGAGATGCCTTCAAAAGAACAAGGCTCTAAGAACTGAATATTTATCTCAAACTTCTCAGCTTGATTCTTGATAGCCTCGACTCTGGATGTACTCAACCGGCGCTGATCTTCCAGAAGCTGTACACTAACAGCTGGATGAGATACTTGGCTCCTCAAGATCAAATCATGCAGGGATTTGATATCCTACACCTTAGCTTCTTCCTCCTGAAATCTCTTCTGCAATAGCTCCACAAAGGCATCGTGATCTGGGAAAGCTTCAAGCCTTTCTTCCGCTTCTATCTGGCACCGGTTATATGTAATGAGAAGTCTCTTGAAGAACTCGGTGCATAATACCTTTGTTTTCTTTACTGCCTTCTTGAAGTATTCAACGGTGTTAATAGCAAACTCCACTAGGTTATAATCCCGTTTGAGGGCCTGCTGGTCTTTTGCTGATAAATCCGCTGGGGTTTCTTCATTGTTCTCCAACCTTTCCATCCTTGCAGTTAGGATCTCTAAGACGTCCTGGGATCGGTCCACAAAGTAGGATGCAGTGTCCAGGATCTCCTCCAACATGCCATTGATTTGCAGCACTCTGCATCTTTCTTCTTCAACAGCAGTCTGCAGCTGCAGCATCTTGGTTTTCTGGGTCAATACATGCTCCTTGAAAGGCTGGAGATTAACCTGCTGCTCTCTTGCCACTTCCAAAGCAGTGGTCATAGAAGAAATCTGCTCCTGATGTTCCTTTCTCAGTTCTTGAGTGTGCAGATCATTTGCCTGCAAGAGGATCTTCAGCTGATCTTCTAGCTCCTCCACTTTCGTCAGTAGCTGTCCCTTCTCACTCTTTAGATCTTGGCATTCCTTCTGCACTTTCTCCAGGGCCTCCTGTGTTGTTTCCTTGACTTGCATTTCTACTTGGAGAGCCTGTACTTCAGCTCTTGAGGACTTCATTTCCCGTTGCACATCTTCATATTTCCTTTTGATCCTATTTCTCTCTTCCCTCTCGTGCCTCAATGTATCTTTTAATTGGGCAGAAGATTTCTTTGATTGCTCCAGGTCAATCATGATTTTGCTTATATTATCTTCTGAAGCTTGGATGAACGTAGACCCGGCTCTTAGGGTAAATCTCGGGTCTTGGTCTGTTCCTAACATGACGGCCGTGTCTATTATCATTTTACCAGGTAAACCTTCTGCCTCAACTTTCCTCTCTGTCCTCTTTATTATTCTTTTCATTGCCCTTTCATAATATATAGTGTTAAAATTAGGGATTTCCTTTCCCTTTTCCTACACAAAAGGGACCAAATTGAGTGTGGGGACCATGGGTATGCTGGTAGCAGGTACTTGAGGGATCTGAACCTTAGGATTTTCTACCTCCTGGGTCTGCCCTGCTGCTGCTTCAGAAGCTGACTGCTGGGTAGACTTTATTCTTTCAGCTTCTTTCTTTTGGAGTTCTTCATTGAGCTTTCCTTTTTCTTCTTCAGCTACTTTTCTAGCTGCTTCTTCTGCTTCTTTGGCTGCTTCCTTTGCTTTCTCAGCTGTTTCTTCGGTATGCAGCCATTCTGTAGCTTCTTTTTCCAACCTCTGGGATTCTTCATTTCTCTTTTTGGCCTCTTCTTCAGTCTTTGCGTGTTCATCCCCCTTCCCCCCTTTGGTGGTGATCTTTTTCTTGAATCTTCTCATTAGCATTGTCATGTTTGGGGCATTCCGGAAGACAGATTATTCCCTATAAAAATGGTGGGTATACTTGAAGTGCACCTTGTGTTCTTTACAGTGCTCATCTACTTTCCCTTGAGTGTCGTTTCTCCGGAAAGGCATCTTGCCAAAATGGAACTTCTCCAACTCTTCTACAAATTCAGCAGCTTGTTTCACCTTTGTGAATTTGTAGCTTCCTAGCTTGAATGGAAAAGGAGGGTAGGCAGTCTTCTTATGTTCGAACAGAAAACTGCCTATTCCATCTATGAACACTTGTATGACTTCCTCCTTGTGGATTATGTAATCCGTTGCATATTTGGGCAGCAGTGAAGGTGCTCTTGATCCTCCAAACATCCGGAAGTACATGCCATTTTCAGTTAAGAAATAATCTGTGTATTCCTCCATCACTTGCATGGCTTCTTCCGACATACAGTCACACTCCTTCTGGAAAATGAGTGTGTACAAGGGCATAATGAAGTGCTCACAGACCTCTCTGTAATGGCTATGGTACTGGGGATCCCACAATGGTCTGTAAGTGGCATACATAGGCATTCTTTCCCTGTCCCAGATGCACTTGAGACCGGGGAAAGGCTGGTTGCACAATATGCAGTCTATCAAAAATGAACTCATATAGAATTCCGATCTTTTCCGGGACTCTCCCTCCAAGGCTTAGGTTAAGCAACAAGAAAGACTGTTGGATACAATGCTGGCCTAATTGAGAATTGTCCCTTGGGTGGCCACATGGAAAATGATGGGTATCCACTCTAGCTTGAAGAGTTTGCCATGAGCTCTCCCGAACACCCTATTAAGCATCAGAGCTATAAATCTGTAGGGAACCCTTAAGCTCGCTGTATCATACTCATTGGTTACTCTGGTCCTAGCATGCTTACCAATTAGTAGCATCATTTTCATGGTTTCTATAAGGTCCATTCTTATGCTGTTTAACCAATCATCAGATAAGAACACCTGAGATTCTGGCAAGTGATAGGCTAGAGCCACATAGGCAGGGTTGAATGCAGCATAGCCCTATCCTTCAACATTTCCCATAATCATCGTGGTTGTATCTGCCTGGGGCAGGATCCAGCCAATTACCTCAGGGCATGGGAACAGCTCTGGCCTGGTGGCAACCTTCATGAGGGAAGATTTCTCTATATTAGCATAGATGGATTCTTCTTCGAGGCCTATGTCGGGAACCTCCCTGCGGGAAATCAATCTATATATTTCACCCCATTTGTACTCAGGTTCAACACCAGAAACACATTGAGTGTCTTCATATATGTATTCGGTCTTCGTGACAACCTCTACCTCTGGTTCTTCTTTGGCCACAGGGGCCTTCTTCTTCTGCCTCTTGGACATGGTGGATTCAAATTCTTCCTACCATATATAACATTGTAACATTAAGAAAATCAAGGTGCAGACATTTATATGACAGTGTGCAGCGTTTTAATTCTTCAATGTGTATTATGACAGAGAGATAGATGCATGCATGGATATAAGCCGTTTGGGCTGAATAATCAAACTAGTATGCATTACTGTGCAATGTGCCATTTTTCCTATGTCTAATATGATAGTGATCAGTGCAACAAATGCATGCATTGTACAGCCCTAAAATGCCCTGACTATCAGAACTACTGAAACCAATGTGCAGTATTCTATGACCTTATCTATATCTAGCATGAAGCGAACTCAGTCTTGTGCGATAAAATGAGCAATCTACTACTGCTGCATGATACTAAACAATTTATCAACCATATTTGAGCTAGCATAAAATCTACATCACTACGTAATGTGTCGTTTCTCCTAAGATAGCAATCCGTGAAGCAAATGCATGTATATCAAATGCAAGGTGCAGCATTCAGCAACTTGGTCTATTGCATAGCAAACAAAGAAGAGGGTTGAATGCATCAAGATCGTGTTAATCACCTATGTTTTCCAACACCAAACATTTTAACAATATAGCCCAGCAGACATAAAACTGATGAAGACTCATGTGGTTTGCGGCAAAATAGTTACATTAACTCGACTACACATTTCAGTCTCTGTGGGTATTATTATCACTTTTTTGCACACGACGCTTCCATCAAAACCACTACCCATGTTATTTTTACTTAACGAACTAAAAAAGCGGCATATCCCTTTTAACCATCTAGGGTTTCGGACGACTGAACACAAAAGAGTTGCGCGGGGCTGCACAAGCAACAAGGCTGGGATTCAAGACCAGGGTAACATGAAATGCGACCAAAAAAAGGAAACATCAAATGCCATAGGAAAAACCCCCACCAAACCTTCCTCTGTGCCTCATCGTCACATACGAGGAGGCTAGGTGCAGGCAGCCCACCTCCATCGAGCATGCGCACGGTCGCACACCAATGGCCACGGGCCAAAATAATTATTTCGTAGGTTAAAAAAAAAAAATGCCCCCAACCGTGAACAAGATTCCTCAATACGTGGGTGCTATCACAAGGCAGACAAAGGAACAACTGCAGCAAAACCTAACCGCAGGTAAAACCCCCGTACGCATGTAAAATGAGGTTAAGGGGACACAATCCTAGTAAAACACCTAACCGCAGAAAACATCACCAAAACCTTGAACATAATGAGGTAGGGAAACCACGAGCCTACCTTGCAGCGATGCGTAACTAACGGGGTGAAAATGGTAGGGCTTCCTCAACTGCCACCTAGATGCGAGTACCGGCATGGTGGTCCATGAGCTTCGAGGGGTCGACAGCGCAGGATGATCACGACAGCTCGAGCAAAACAAAACAATAGAATAATCCAACTCGCTTATCCCCATATATACAAATGGTTTGCACATGCGATGGGTTTTAAATCGGACGAGAAACAACTTTGGGTCGGAGGGTAAAACGTAAAGCCTTCCGCAACAGCAGAAAGCCATAAACTAAATCTGGCCGCGGCGATAAGCAAGGAGAAAAACTAACGATCGGACGTCGAAAGGTTTTCAAATCGGGAGATGAAAACGAAAATTCTTCGGCAACGGCGGATAATTAAAGTGCCAAGCCTTCCGCTCTGGTCCTATAACAGTTGAAATATCGGGCGTCGAAAGGTTTTGAAATCAGAGGATGAAAGGGTTCTTCCGTCTGCAACGACGGAAGACAAAATCATAACAAAACCCAAAAGCTTCCGATCGAAACGGGGCGAAAGAAATCAAAGTCAAACAAAAATCATCCGTAACGGCGGAAAAAAAAGAACATAAACACTTCCGATGCGGAACCAAAAAAGAATCTGCCATGAAAAAACCAACGAGTTGGAAGTAGATTTATTTCTGTAACGGCGGAAAACCGAAGCAAAACTCCACCTGCAACGGCGGAAGACTAAAACCAAGATAACTTCCGATTCAAGCATGCTTCAAATGCGTTTAAGGGCAGCGATAGAACATGATTAAAAAGCAGATGACTTAAGGCATCAGAGGAAGAAATCAAACGATGGGGAGCTCAATCAAAGCAAAACCAACCTCTTTATGAAATTTCTTAGACCAATTTCAAGCAGAAAATCAAACTAACCAAGCAAAGGAGGGTCCTAAATTTTTTTAGAATTTTGGGAAAATGTTGCAGCTGCAACAGGATGCATGTGTGAGCCTTTTCTCCTCATGCAGAACCAACAAGGAAAATACCTTTACCCCATTTTAATCCCCAAATGATATGGAAAAATTAAAGATATGGGGTGAATAATTGTGAACCAACCTCATATCTCTGCAATTATCATCCACCAATCTTATGGCTGCATATTCTTCATCACTAGATGGTCCAACTAAGGTGAGATAATCTAACTCTTCCATTGAGAAGAGAATCTCCCCAGAAAACAACTCAATTTTTCTCTGGTAAATATCAAGTGTTTGGTCCTCATCAAGCTTTTCTGCAGACTCCTCAAGAACATGCAAAACTGAATGCATCTCATGATCCACCATCTCATGACGTTCCTCCATATGATCAAGAATGCAATCAAACTTGTGACGATAGATGAATGGTGTGTAGGGGGTGTGATGTTTGCAACTTCTCATGAAGTTTCTCTATCTCCATGTTGGACTCTTGGAGTGAACATTGAGTGCTCCTCAAGGAATTTTAGGTTGTCCTTAAATCTTGTGTGAAATTGCAAATCTATTATGCATCCCTGAAATATGCATTATAATACATCCCCACAAGATTAAACAAATGATCTTTGTCTGAAAGAAATTGCAAAAAGTTACCTTTGATTTATGTCATTGCTTCCTGAATGGCCTCCAAATCTTTAATGGAAGATGGATCCTCCATCGATGCAACTCTGCAACATGAATTTGAAATTAGTGCCATATTGTCATGTAGAATGTTCAAGGCCTCACTGGTATTCCTTTCGCTCACCTTCAAATGACATTGAAATGAGTGGTTCTCTTGAGGACAAACATCCTCTTCTTCCTTCTTTGGATCATCTTCATGATGAAGTTCAGGTGGTGACTGAGGGGATGATATTTTTTCTTCTTTCATTGATGCAACATCTTTTTCTTTATTTTCATGGGAAACTTCTCCTTCTCCTTCACTACAAATACCTTTTAGTATCTTGCACTCCCATTCATGGATCTTTGTTTATGTTTTCCCACCTGCAAGAACAGGTGGTTCACGGCTCTTCTCAATGATGATAGTGGGATTTTTATGCTCACTCATGTCAATTCTCTCCTCTGATGTGGCTAATACTTCATCATGATACAAGGGAATACAACTTTATTTTCTTAGTAGTAGGGGTCCTTGAACAAATTCTTCATCTCAAGGTAGCAGTAATCTCAGAAAGAAAAGACCTCTCTTATCCATTCTTTTAAAGCATAGTATTCCATGAAATGCTGGAAGGAATAGTTAGAGATATTTAAATTGAACATTTGAACAATAACACTTGTATATTTATTCCATATGAATTCATCATAAGATGGAAGATAGAAGTAATAAACATAATCCCTAACGAATCTACCTGAGGAACTGCATGGGAACTCTTCATAGCCTTCTTCTCGATCACAAGAGTTACCAACCTCATGATGGAAAATTTACTCAACTGATATTTATTTCCACATGGGTGGAGGAAATAGCTCTGATACCATTGTAATATCCCTGATTTTATATTAGATTAGAATACTAACTCTACTATTGGTGCTATATATTTTAAAGAATATATTTTAAGATTAAAGACTGATAGGTGGGAAAATTAACAAGCGGAGGAGAGAGTGACTAAGATTTCATGTGGGATCAAAAAGTCAGGGAAGTTTATTGTTTGTTAAGGTTCCTAATCACTTATATTTTGGACCCATTTAGCTTTCGAAATCACTTCCATTGAAATCTACTTCCATGCTTCTGGGAGTCCCAACCGGTGCAAACAAAAAACCTTACTACAAGTATCCAAGAAACCATAGGCTAAGGAAGATAATATACATCTGAAATAAATTTATATGAAATTATTTAAATGTCTATTCAGGTTTATAATAGATTTGGGATGTTTAGGAATTTTCATAGGAAAAACTAATCTTTTGGAATGCACTCTAGGTTCAATTTCTGGGGGTTCCAAACACATGAAGAAGGTTTATAAACTTTAGTTTCATACTTGTAAGGTGTTTAATATTATGTTAATGAAATCCCAGAACTGAAAGAAAGAAGATTAGAAATTTTAAGTCCTCTAACTCATTTGAAACATAAAACTAATCATATTTTCATGTATTTATAGATAGGGCATTGAAATGCTTCTCAAAACTCAGTTTAACTAATTTGAAACTCTGTAATAATTGTAGAAATGGGAGAATACATTAATAATGAAAATTGAGGACTAAATTTAAGGTCGCGGGAGTCTCATATCTTCATTCTATAATTTAGAATTCATTACAAGTACAAACATACTATAATTGAGGTAGATTTGGAGTGGCATACTACCCGAAATCTGCAAAAGATTTGGTACTTCTATGAAACTGATATCAGGGACTAATAATAACCAAAAATAATGGATGGGATACATCAACACTCACCTCATATATTGAGCTCAACAACCTCTCAGAAAACAAGGGAAGACTATAAAGAACTCTGAGATTCGAATGAGAGAGTTCCCAATCTCTGCATTGGAGCTGAAATTGGAATGGAAAAGGATTCAGAACCTGCAAAAACACTCCATTAATGGATGAACTGAAGAATATAAGATAAAATAATATAGAGTAGGAAGGCTTGGGGCACATACTCAATAGAACTGAGGCACACCACTCAGTAGAGAATCCTAGCTTCACTCAACACCAAAAGATTAATGATAAAAAGTTGTGAATGATGCGATCAAGCTCATTTTTATAAACTTTGATTGCTTCTAGACTTTCTTTGATGGAAATTCAAATTCTAGATGATTTGGATTATTTTTGGACATCACTTTTGACATAATGACCCACTTTCGTTTTTTAATGCGCCCTCACTTGCTAATATTAGCCTCTGTATATTTTCTAGATGTTTCTAATTCTTCTTGGGTTTCACAAATCAAGAAACTTCCTTTTTTTTGTTTTTCCTTGAGTTTCTTGTCTTTTTTACAATTTCCAACCTCTTCTTGCTTTCTGCTTTTCTTCTTTTTGATAGTTTCCTAAATTTTAATTACACCTTGATTTGGGATGATTTCTTCGAGTTTCCAACTTTGGTGAGGCCAGTCTTGAGGCCCACCTTATCTCCAATGCACCCTCCTAAGAATTTACAACTCATAAAAATTATTAATAATTAATTAATTAATCAAACTATGATTTTCATCACTTCTAATTTAATGTAATAATTTAATTACATATCCTAACTCTGGCCCATAATGTAACTATTTATTAATTTTTTTAATTTTTCTCTACTAGGACCCATGGATTTGAGTGGGTTAGGTTTTACCATCGAACTATGCAAAATGGGGACATTACGGATAGAAATGGGGGTATAGGTGAGGATTGGGGTTGTTGTGGGGAGAGGGAGAGAGAGAGAGAGAGAGAGAGAGAGAGAGAGAGAGAGAGAGAGAGAGAGAGAGAGAGAGAGA
>LPNX010283381.1:58666-143666 GCA_001517045.1 Pseudotsuga menziesii
AGGAAGAGGGGGAGAGAGAGGGAGGGATTTAGGGGTTTGGGGACGAGTAAGGTGATTAGAGAGAAAGTGGGGTATTAATGAGGAGTGTGGTATAGGGGTTGGAGAGAGAGAGAGATTGAGGGTTTAACACTTTGGGTAGGAGTAGGGAATTTAGAGATAAAGTGGGATATAGGTGAGAAGTGTGGGTGTTGGGGTTAGAGAGAGAGAGAGAGAGAGAGAGAGGTAAAGGCAGATACATTGGGGTATCGTAAGGTGTTAGATATATAGAGANCATTTCTTAGTATTAAAAATTTACAACATGTTATATAAACTAGGTACTTCTTTTTTCTCTATATATCAGGTACTCATCTTGTTGTATATATTGGGTACCTATTTTTTCTCTATATATTGGGTACTTGTTTTCTCTCTATATATCGGGTATGCCTTTAAAATGAGTACCTATTTCTTAACAAATCCTTTTACTATCATGCGTGGCCTTCATTGTGGCAGGCTCATGCCTACACATTGCTAGATGTAATAAACATGTACTCGTTTCTAGTTTTAAAAAATTGAGCTAGTTTTTTACATCTATGATTTGCATCTAAAAGGTACCTTATCTTTATGCAAGGGACCAGATTGGAAACAATACCAAGTTCAAAGATGAATTTGTTTGCATCTATAGTTGGAGTAATGTGTATTAGTAAAGAAACTATATAGAGTTTTCAAGGAATATCAAGGACACATTCATCTATAATGACTTGTGGGATGGAATATGTGAAGGAGATACCACTCAAAAATAAGTTGTCATGACATTGAAAACTGACCCAAAACCACCAGCAATAGAGAAATAACTAGCTATATGGAAGACAATAGACAAAAGGGCATTGGAAATGATCACTGCAACAATAAGTGAAGAGGTGAGTTGGCACATATTACTTGCAATATGTTGTTTTGATTCCTTAAAAATATTTAAGGACCTTTTTTGCTTAGATTATAAGATGGATATAATTTATATGATGTTGAACTTGTTCAATTTATAAGTGAAGGATAATTATCCCATTATTTTTGCATCTGATATTAGAGAAATCATACATAAGATCCAAGCCACTGTCATGAAACCAGATCTTCCACTTGATGTCTTCATAAAGTTCCTCTGTCATACACATTCACACTTCCTTGAATCACTTCAAGATAATAACAAGTTGAAGGACCTCACCTTTGATACCTTGGTGGAGAGATTGTAGACAGAGAGAAAGATTTTGTAAAGAATACCATCCAACCCACTCAAAAGACCCTTTTCCTTGATAATAAAGAAAATAATTAATCAAAAGGCTCTTCCAAGGGAGAGAACAACAGAAGAGCATGAGGAAGAGGGAATTTCAGAGGTAGAGGGGGAAGAAACAACTCAAACAAAATACAAAAATTAGAATGTAAGAACTTCTATAAGAAATTAGATGAAGTAGATAAGTGTTGGTCCACTTGGGAATCCATCAAAGAAAGACACAATAAGGTAAAGCTCCTGAATCTTCTCATTGTATTGATGCACATTGTAATATTGGAATAAATGAAATCATGTCATTTTGATATTACAAATATACTTGGCTAATTGATACGAGTGCAACATCCCACATGACATTTAGAAAATACTGTTTTGAAGAACTGAATGACAATGTAGATGAAATAGTGTATTTTACAAACAAATCTATCCTCAAACCAAATGGAATTGGTTTTATATTGCTCAAAGTACTTGGATTCCCTGACTTTTGTTGCATAATGCTCTGTATATTTTATAGTTGCAGAGAATCCTATTCTCCTCTGTGCAGATTCGACAACAAGGCCATTCCATCCACATGTTTGATGTAGTATGGAGATAGGGAAGTGCTCTGATAGCTAGGTCATCATTATTGGATATGAATATGGAAAGGTGTTGAAGATGAAAGGATCATCTACAAGAGTTCATAACTTTTTCTACCTATATTAGCATGAATAAGGTATTCCATCATCAATTATTTTATGGTAAGCTAGATATGGGAACTTAAACTACAATAGTATTCACTTGTTGAAAAAGATGAACAGATGAACAGATGTAATGCATGCATACTAGGAAAACATAGTAAGAAACCATTTCAAGAGTCAAAATTTAGAGTATGTAGAAAGTTAGAGTTGATTCACTAGGACATATGTGGCCCCATGCATGCTCCTTCTACAAATGGTAATACATATTTCCTGAATTTGGTTGATGAGTACACTAGAATGTGTTGGGTAAACTTGTTAAAGAAAAAATATGAAACATTTAAAATATTCAAAATATTTCATGCATGGGTATAAAATGAAGCACAATATCACATTGGCACACTTCATACCAACAATGGAAAAGAATAAATTTCTAATAACTTTCAAGACTATATTCGTCAACACAAGAATGTGCACCAAACTATAGCTTCTTACAAACCCTCAAGAAAACAGTGTGGCAGAAAGAATGAACAAAACCATCATGAATATGGTATGCTCTATGTTTCTTTTCAAGAATGTTGAACTGATTTTTTGGGGCGATGCAATGTCATGTGTAGTATATTTGAGGAATCTAATTCGAACTCATGCCTTGAAAACAATACTTTGCATGAAATTTGTTATGGCCACATCCCTTCGATGAGGCATCTTAGGGTCTTTGGTTCCACCTATTATGCCTTGATAAGAAAGAAACAAAGAGACAAAATTTGTGATTGAAGTCAAAACTACATTTTCTTGTGGTATTTAGACACATCCAAGGAATATTTTCATTATTATGAGGTAAATAAAAAATATATTCTTTTGAGAGATGCCATTTTTCTTGAAATGAATAAAAATAAGGAGTCTATTGAAATACAACTTGATCGTTTGAAGAAATTTTCCCATGTAAATACACATTATGAAGTCGATAATGAAATTCCACATCTTGAATCAAGGCTTTGGAATTTCCTTTTGAAAAACCAACACCTTATCATTGAAGAAAATCATGAAGAAGATGTTCCTGCCACTTCACCTGAATAGGAGATTCCACTCGATGACATGATTGATATAATTGGAAGACTAAATATAAAAAATGAAGCACCACCAGTTGATCAACATGGGCCATCATATAAAATTATGAAATGGATGACAAAGACACTTGAAAGTGTCCATCCGAATGAACTTGGAAAGCTAGGAACTAGAAGTTCAACCAGACAAAAAGATGGAGGAGATTCAAATAACTCAAGTGATGTAGAAGATATGGATGTCTCATAAGGATATGAATTAAATTTATATGCTAAACTTGGACCAACTTCCTTTTAAGAATATACCTCTTAGGATGAGTGGAAAGAAGCCATGCAAAATGTGTATGATGTGCTCATGAAGAATGGAGCCTAGAAGTCGGTTGACACTCCATTTGTAACCAAACCAATTGGCTACAAGTGGGTATACAAGAACACATATAAATCAAATGGCTCACTTTACAAGAACAAGGCGAGGCTCATGGTGAAAGGATATGCATGGAAGGAAGGATTTGACTATGAAGAGAAATTCTTCCCCATAAAAAAATGGGATACCATTTGCATGTTATTGTCTTTGGCTGCAAAAAATGGGTGGAAAGTTCATCAAATAGATGTGAAGAATGATTTCTTGAATGGATACTTGAAAAAGAATGTATTCATGTTTCAACCAAAATGATTTGTTGTTTAATGGAAAGAACATAATGTATGTACGATCATCAAGTCATTGTATGACCTAAAACAAGAACCTTGCACATGGTCTTAAAAGATAACTGAGCATCTTTTGAAGTTAAATTTAAAACATTTTAATCTTGAGATGCAACATTGTTTGTGAAGAAAATTGGAATACATGTTGTGTATATTGTGGTTTATGTAGATGATACTTTTGTTAAAGTTACAGAATCACAAGTTATTCCCAAATCCAATATTGTGCAGCTAGGATTGGGACTCATGTGTTGAGGTAGGGAGCTTGAGTTGGACTTGATAACTTGGAGTAGAGGTCTTGGGTTGGACTCAAGAATGGCTAATCCTTCAATGTAAAATGTTGTTCCTCATTTGTTGAGGTGAATGCTTTGATATATCAAAGTGACGATGTTGTAAAGTCTTGTTGGACAAGGCTTAGGACTTGTGTGTCAAGTCAGATCCTCATGTGTTTAGGTGGACCTCCATTTATAGAGTTAAATGCTTTGCATGTTGAAGCATTAATATTGTGTGATGCATTACAAACCATGGTCACCAATCTCTATTAAGTATTCTTTAGAGACTGGCCACCTTTAGAGTGAATTATTTTAGCACATGATCATTCACTATGAGATTAATATAAGATGATCACAACATTTGACAAATATTCTTGTATCATTTCAAATGATGGATAAATTAAAGTTAATACACATTGACCATGTAGAAAAGATAAGAGATAAAGATAAATGCATAGAGAAAAGAGAATTCTAAATTTCCCATGAGAAGACTTCAACTAATTAAAGTGAAAGTTTTTTGGTAATAGTCAATTAAATATACAATGTATGCATCAATTAATTAAAATAGAGCTCACAATGTTCACTTTAGTAAATCAATCACCATAATTTCAATTAAGAATAGTTAACTAAAGTGTTTTTTAAAAGGAACTAGTTAACTAATTTTGTTTGCATAACGACACTTTAGTTAAACTAAAATGTGACACTTAAGTTATGACACTTGAATTACAACTATTGCATGATGACACTAGAGTTACCAGTCTAACTAAGTGATCCTACATCTAGTGAGGAGGCGAGTTCACTCAAAAGAAAGGTGAGTATGATTTAATGTCAAAGAAGAATGACATAGTGCATTATGTATGCAGGATTGATGAACCTGAGGTGCAAAAAAAGTATCCAAGGAATGCATTCGCTATAGTTTCCATGGGATCCCAATTCCCATGCAGTGATTCACGCTAGTTTTGGAAAGTTATTAATGTGTTGAACACATTCCAAAGTTCATCAAGTTGATATCTCTTATCTACATAGGGGGTTCACTCAGTGAACTTGTTACATAGCACGTTCATTCGTAGGATATTAAATAATATCCCTAATTTCACTAGATATTGGAAATACTTCTTAAAATTGCATTCTTGAACCCCCCTCACAATACACCTTTCAAATTAAGAAAACCCCTAGTTTCACCAGATATTGTAGGTGTCAATTTTATCAACCCATTTTTTACACCCCCTTTATATCATATTGTAAATTTGTAACAACAAGATCCCTAACACATCTTAGTATAAGAAAATAAGAAGATAAATAAAATATAGTATAATGCTACTAATAATCCTAGCAAGATTGCATGGGAAATTGATTCATTTGTAGCATTGGATAGTGGAATACCCAACGAAATACTAACAGGGAAGGAAAAACATGTAAAAGGAAACCCAATCAAGAGATCAATGTAACAAAGAATGTAAAATAATGATAGTCCAACAGTCAGTGCAATGCTTAGAAAAGATGAGAATTACACATGTTTCACACCAAAACCTACTAATATACCAATTTTATATCATGTAACTACAATTATAGCCATAGAGAGCTCCATTTTCTATAATATTAATAAATTAAACCCTGTAAAATATTTTTAATAATCTTAATAAATGGTTTCTATTATTTTTTTTAAAGTTATTTGTATGTGATTTTTAATACATGAATAGTAAAAGATGGTAAAATAACACTCTTATTGTTTGGATAAATTATGTGTAGATATATTCTTATGCTTAAAGTATTCCAAGTTTAGTGAACACGGATTCTTCCACAACAAATGAATCTCATTTCTATATCTATACAAGATCAAAATTAGTTGAAAATTAGAGCAGATTCTCTTCATTTCCTATTTAAATTCTTAAAATAAATTAAATGACACTCTGAAATAAATTTAACATTGGTTATCCAAGAGGTTATTGATTTTTCTTGGGTCCAGAAGTATTCTATTTTGTAATAATTATCATTTTATTTAATTGGGAAGATGTTTATGTATGAAACTAAGACAAAAATCCTCATTTTTTTATGTATATGTTCTACTGATATAATAAAATTCTTTGGTATTTTTTAAGATGGATTTATGGAGTTAGATTTCAAATTATATTATATTGAGAATATTTGATCGGGTTTTTCATCCTTGCTGTTTTGAGGGTTTTCCCCATGGTATATATTTTGTTATGGTTGAATCTTATGTGTATGAATGGTTCAATGATTTGAAGTATTTAATACTTCCACACTTAAAGTTATAAAGATAAAATCTCAACATATTTGCACAAAAAATCAATACTTTTGATGACATGGAACAATGAAAGTTATATCGCATCCATAAAGAAATATTTGAAGAAGGGATTTGAAATCACAGATCTATGGCACCTTCACTACTACCTTGGAATTGACATGACTCAACATCATAAGTACATATTCATATTCCAGAAGAATGTCAGAGAAATATTGAACATATTTTGCATGACATAATGCAGCTCTCTTTCAAATCCAATGGAACAAAATTTGAAGCTCTCATCAAATGAAGGAAAGGAATTCAAGGATGCAACCAAGTACCAACATTTTATGGGATCCCTTACTATACCTTATCACTACCAGACCATATATTTCATATGTTGCTAGAATCCCTTCAAGGTTTCATGAAAAATCCTTATGAAGGAAATTGGTATGATGTCGAAAGAGTTCTAAGATACTTCAAGGGGTCTGAAGACTTTGGACTCAAGCATTCTAAGGTAGAGGACTTCAAACTTATTGGATATTCTGATACAGACTCTGATGGTGACAAACTGATAGGATTGTTTACTTCTAGCTACCTCATGACTGTTGGATCATCAACTATGTCTTCCATATCATGCAAACAATCAGTTCCAACATATTCGACAATAGAGGAAGAATATGTGGCTACTACATATGCAACAAAGGAGATTGTGTAGCTTAGGAATATAATTGAAGAATTGTAAGAGACAATAAAAATCCAATCCCTTATTGATTGACAGAACTTATACAATCAAGTTGGGAAAGAATATGAGATTCCATGATCGAACGAAGCACATCGACTTGACATACCATCTGATTTGACATTATATGGAGGCCAAGGTAATCCATTCATGACATTGTTCCATGAATGAGTAAATTGCAGACTTCTTCACCAAAGTTCTTAAAAGAGAAAAGTTTAGAAACATCGTCAAACGCACAAACACCCTTTCATATTAAAGAGATAATTTTAGAAATATAATCTGAATGGATTAGAGATTTGTAACTAATGTAAATAAATAACAACTAAAATATTAAGATTCTATTTACTTAAGTGGACATACATTGGAATAGGAAGTGTTGGGATTATTATTAATCCTTCCTTTGACCACACAGTCTATTTGTATGGTTTCCTAGCTTAGGAGGTCTTCATCACTCCACTAGTACATGGGCGACACACCTAGGGGAAATATTCCACTAGATGCGCCTGTTTGCATGAGTTTAGGTGCCCCGAGGACCAATCCCTATAATTTAGGAACCCACTATGATTTCCACCAATAGTGTCGAGCAATTGACCCTAGTCAGTGCTTAATTATGTTCAATTATGCTAGGATTCCCAGCAATTAGATCGCTCTCAAACACTCTAGTGCTAGTCTGCATGATTTAAGGGAGGTAGGGCAAATTTGCTCACCTACGCACTTTAGTTAACTGGTTGTGAACTATTTTAGTGATCCAGAGTTTCACTAGTTAGCTCTACTAGTGATGTTTCCTACACTGAGTTAGCTCCTACGGTCAGTCCAAGTTGGTAGATTCAAATCCTATCTTAGGTATTCAAATTCTCCTATATGTATAACCATTGTATTACATATTATTTATTGAATATGAGGACTAGTACTAATTAATAGATGAATATCAGTTATTTTGATTATTGGTCTCATGAGTTTTTTTATTTTCCATGGATTATTGATCTGATTTTATCAATTGCTTCTCTCTCTTCTGTAATTCTCCATTTGAATTCTATGGGCTTGATGATCCTATGTTTCGATGAATGTTATATGGTATCACAGTTGGTATCACGGCCATCAACAACCTTAGAATCTTCCATTGATGCACTAGAAGCCAATGGGTTCTACATAAATCCTGGAATTATTTCCTTGCTCCCTCTCGATTATGTACAAAGAAGTCTATCAAGGTGTGATGCACCCAGAGAATGTGCACATGTTGAAGTAGAGAGTGTTTTCTCTAATTTGATTCAAATCAAATTGCTTTTGCAATTTTTTTGTAGGTACAACTTCAATATGGATTTGAGATTAGTTCCTCCTCTATCACCATTCAAATATGCTGAGTATAAATTGAAGATGGTTGTATATCTTTAGAGCCATGATCTCCTTAATGTTTCTTTCGGAGTTGGTAAAGAATCTTATGAAGTGGAAAATGATTCACTAAATTACTGTGATAGAACATTTGGAAGTATGGGTATGGTAATGTCTCCTGATATGCGTTATCTCGTGGAATCTGTTGATAATACATTGGCGAGATCTGGAGAAACCTAGATAGAGAATTTGGTGTGTAGAAAGAAGTGGATAATACCTAGAGCCAATCCAAATCCTCTTCAATTTTTCTTCCTTCAAATGTCTCTAACTCAATTCTCTCTGATGAAGTTGTTCAACATGAAGAAGAAGTAGAATCTTCAACTCAATCATTTCGAATTGGTGAAAGTCTCCTTGCAGTGACTCCTTCTCTTGTTGCTCCAGAAGTTTATGAGATATATGATATCTCATATTCTCATACAGTTGATTAAGAAGAACACATTTAAACCTCCATTTTTGAATAAAAAATATCCTTCCATCCTACTCAATCATTCTTCAGTGTTTCTTCTATTCTAAATTATGTGCAAAGTTTGTTAGTGAAATCTCAAGGAGCTGAAGAGAAATTCAATTATTCTCTCTCCAATCATGCTGTTGGTGTGGAGAAAAGTGATACTTTGGATTTTTTGGAAGAAATATCATATTTTAGGAGTGATCCATTAACCCTCATTGATCTAGTGCTTCCAGCAAATTCCTACTTGATTACTTGCACCAATTCTTAGAGTTTTTTTAAGAAGGAGAAAATAGTGCATCTGCCATCTCAGTGACGCATTTGGAACCTTTGCTCCTAATTTTTGGATATGATATCACTTATTTGGTTTGAATTTCAAGTTTCAATACCTTACAGTACTTATGCTTGTTACTGTTCTCAACTGTACTGGTGTGAAAAAACAAGCAACTCAAGTCTCTTTCAAACTTGTTGCTGGGGATTCAATGTCAGTTTCTTATCATGATTTTGCTGATATGAAATATTTTGATTTCATGGATATTTTGAAAGATAAATCATATTATATATCTCACACATTCACTTTCCTTGGTCTCATGTCTTCTCCTCACATGATCACATGCTCATCTCCTCACAGTAAAGACAGAGACCTCTTGCATTCGCTTGGAAAATTTGCTCCTCAAATATAGAGTTGAATTTACCTCGCATGGTTCAATGTTCAAATCTACAACATCTCAGTTGCATGGGTTTACCTCACATGTTTCAAATTCTCAAGCACTTTTTCTCTTTTGTCAGACTATCTCAGCTTCTCTACATTGTCCCATAATCTATTATGCATATGTCTATGTTCCTGATTTAGTTGAGCAAACTCATGTTCTTCCGGCAAAGAAGAAGAATCCTCCATAAATAATCATTTAGTTTGGAGAAGTTCACATGCAGAGTCCTAGGATACTAGTGCACACAAGGACCACCACACTGCATTACTACTCCACAAAGATGTAGGTTGCAGAAATACTTTCATAAGTTTTTGCTGAAGATGAATTTTTTTCTCGTAGTATGAAAGCTTGATCCTGATTTTCCTGCTTTTTTTTTGGCGGGGGGGAGGGGGGTTCCCATGACGTTTTCCCCATTTTCCTCATTTTGTTAAGAAGTTCCTTTTACATTTAGATTGTATGGGTGACATTTGGTCTTAGTTTCCATGGCCAAATTTGTTCAAAGTTGGTATTAAGGGGGGCTCTTGGGATTATTATTAATCCTCCCTTTGACCACATAGTCCATTTGTCTATTTTCCTAGCTTAGGAGGTCTTCATCATTCCATTAGTGCATGGGGGACACAACTAGGGGACATCTGTGACTTACTGAACCATTTTGCATGAGTTTAGGTGCCCCAGGGACCAATCCCTATAATTTAGGAACCCACTCTAAGTGGAACCAACAATGTCCAGCAGTTGACCCTAGTCAGTGATCAATTATGTTTAGTTATGTTCTGATTCCCATCAGTTAGCTCACTCTCAATCACTCTAGGGCTAGTTTGCATGATTTAAGGTAGGTAGGGAAAATTTGCTCACCTACCAACTTTAGTTAACTAGTTGTGAATTGTTTTAGTGAACCGAATTTGCATTCATTAGATCTAGTGGTGATTTTTCCCACACTGAGTTAGTTCCTGAGTCAGTCTAGGTTGGTCTATTTGAATCCTATCTTAGGTATTTGAATTCTCCTATATGTATAACCATTTTATTACATATTATTTACTTAATATGAGGATTAGTACTAATTAATGGATGAATATCATTTTTATTCCAATTATTGGTCTCATGAGTGTTTTATTTTCCATGGATTATTGATATGAGTTTATCAATTGCTCCTCTCTCTTCTACAATTTTCCATTTGAATTATGTATCCCTGATGATCCTATGCTTCATTGAATTTTACACGGTCTCAATAGAAATATCTATTATATAAATATAACATCCATGATTGATAAAAAATATCATTCGAGATGTACATATCCACTTACATCCAACTAAATTTTTTCTAGGAGGAAGAGGTACACGAGTCCATATCTCGTTTTTCATTAATGAGTTATACTCAACAATCATGGATTTCTCCCATTCAAGTTTATATTTAGCTTATAGATAGAGATATCATCGATGGCTAATACTTTTGTCATAAGAGTAAAGTCAGATCTAGCTCGACGAGTATCATAAAGAATACCAATTTCAAAACCTGTAGCTTCAAGATTTTTTTGGGCCCAAACAAGAAGAGGAGTAGTGCTAAGAATCCACACTAGTGTCTTCGGAACATTCAGGTGAAGCACTTGAAGAAGAAGGTGAACTAGGATGAAGGGTAGGCACAGAAGTAGAGGAAGGGGTAACAGATATAGGAACATCAAAATACAAAGGAAAATTCAAGGTAACATGAGGTTCAACAAACTTAGGAGGAGGAGATACTTCATTGAATTGAACATCTCGCCATATGATAACACCTTGGATAAATGGTTCAAAAAACATGTATGCTTTGGAATCTTCACAATAACCAATGAAAATACATTTGTGATACTTGGCTCTAACTTTTTCCAGTTTTCATTTGGAATATGTGCTCAACATTCAGTGCCAAATATCTTAAGGTTACTAATATTGATTTTTCTAGGGACTCTATTCAAAATATAGTTAGCACACCAAATAATTTCTGCCAAGAAACGTTTATGCAATCCTTAAAAATAAAGTGTACATATATCCATTTCAACCAAATTCGTATTCTTCCTTTCAACTACCTCGTTTTATTGAGGTGAATAAGGAACGATCTTTTGATGTAGAATTCCATGCTTAGATAAATATGCATTAAATTCATTTTTTGTGAATTCTCCCCTATTATTAGTTCTCAAAGTCTTAATACTTTTACCGAATTCTTTTTCAACCATGGATTTTAAAACTTGAAATATACCAAATGTTTCACTTTTATGTTTCAAAAAATAAACCCAAGATTTGTCACTAAATTGGTTAGAAAGAAAATAGAATGCATGAGACAAAGGAGGTGTTTCAAGAGGAACACAAATATAGCTATGAATTTGTTGCAATGGTTCTTCAGCATGCCATGTCTTACCTTTATCAAACATTTCCTTATGATGTTTACGACGAACAAAACTTTCACAAACACCTTTAGTGGAAGAAATTGAAGTTAAGCTAAGTACCATTTTAGACATCAGTTGCATTTTACCATAATTCAAGTGACCTAATCTTTCATGCCATAATTTACCTTGTTCATTAGCTTGAGAAACATAGGAATAAAAATGTTGGTTTTTACTTGAATTAAAACCAATGAACTTATATAATCCAACATTATGATCAATTTGACCACAAAAAACAATTCTGAAGATATGTTTAACATCTTTTAACACATATTTATTAGGCCAAGCTTCAAATTTATATGCATGAATAAAAATTAAATTGATTGATAGACATTCTTTGAACGCTAAAAGAAAATTAACATTACCAGATCCTACTAATAAAAGATCTTTATTTTACATTTAGATATACTTTGAACGCTAAAAGAAAATTAGCATCACTAGATCCTACTAATAAAAGATCTTTATTTTGCATTTAGATATACTTTGAACGCTAAAAGAAAATTAACATCACGAGATCCTAGTAGTAAAAGATCTTTATTTTACATTTAGATATAGAAGTTGTTGTTACATCTCAATTTTAAAACATATTACTGAACGCGTGTAAGATACATTGTTGTTATATTTGAATTTTAGAGCATATATTACTAAATTTCAAAGCTTTTTAAAGCAGTAGCATAAAATTCTAATTGAGATAAACCACAGGGCCTCGTGTGAAAGTTACCCCAAAACATAGTGCAAATAATGCAAAATAACATATTGATGAATGCTTAAAAAGATCGAAAATTGTTTCGAAGATAAATTCGAATTTCAAAATTTCAAAGCTTTATGAAACTAGCACGATGTTAAGGAAAATTAAATAATAAATTCAATATTTTTTAAAGTGTGTTTCAGATTTTCTACCAATATCAAAGATGAGTTGATATAAATGTATTTTGAATGTGGATATGCAAATTAAATATTTAAATACAATTTTTATTATTTGATAAATATATTATACTAAAATTTTCTCATTATTTTATGAATCAAAATTTAAAACAAATATAATAATTTTATATTTAGTTAATATAAAATTATATTACTTATTAAAACAAATATATTTTTTAAAATAGTTATTTAAACTCTATATTCATGTAAGTAACGACCTTTCCCTGACCGCCTCATTTCTATATGTACAAAGAAAATAAAATTCACCCATCGTAAAAAAAGAAATTTACTTGTATGCAAAATGGAGCGTTACAAATCAGAAGAATAATTGTAGCCACTTCGAAATATAAAGGAAGATCTGAATGAATACAAATTCAGATATAGCAAACCTTACGTGCTGCTGCCTTTATACCTTCATATAAACCTTTGGTTTGATCATCTGTTCATATCACTGCTTTGATATGATTTTTTACATTAATATTTGAACAACAATATTAAATACACTGCATCTGCGATTTTAAAATCATAATATAAATATATTGCAATATGTTATTTTAAAATCATAACTTTTTGTATTTTGTATCTATGAGTAGTTGGTGTTTAAAATTAAATATTTTTTTAATAACTTTTTGTATTTTATATTTATGAGTAATTGGTGTTTAAAATTAAATGTTTTTTTAATAAAAATAATAATTTTTACAATTTTGTGAAGAAATGTGATTGACACTTGCCACTAAGATAATGTATATTTTAATTAAAATTTAGAATTAAACATAAACATAAAGACCACTCACACATACAAAAACATTAATTTAAAAAAATATATATATTTATTTTAATTAAAATCAAACATAAACATAGATAGATTAATAGATAGTAGACCCATCTCAATTCTAAACTCAAAGTGCAAACCTCTATTCAATATTGTTTACCTATATGCTCTCCAGCTAATATCGTTAGATCGATAGTGAAAGAATCGAATTTAAAATTTTCGACAATAAAATCAATAATTGTCATTTAAGAGCCGTCAAATGGGAATCTATTATATTATGCAGCTGCGATATTAATGTATTTCTTTTTCGTCGATTGCGTTTTCAATTTAAAAAAATCCCATCAATGAAGTGGAAGACACAATGACTCGTGTGATTTGATTAATGATTTTATCAACAAAACAACTGCAAGTGAGGAGAGGGTGCTCATATCGTAAGGCCCCTGGCTGATCAGATACAAAGTGTAAGTTGAAAAAAACAGATTCCGTGGCCCATGGGTTGGAATTTGACGGGCAATCGGCCGTTTTTTATGGTTACAAATTGTGATGAAATGTCATCCAAGATGGCCGGCGTTGATATTAAAAACGTATTTTTTATTGTGTATTATTTTTTGAAAATGTCATTATAGATGTTAATCTCAAGTAGTCAAGGTTTCAGATAGTCAAGGTGTATTTTTTGAAAATGTCATTATAGATGTTAATCTCAAGTAGTCAAGGTTTCAGATAGTCAAGGTGTGGATTTTCTCTTGCTTAACTCTCGTAGTGATAAGGTATTAGAGTTTGTTTTTCCCTCTTTCAAGAGAAAATTGATTGTTAGGTTGAGAGAGTGATTCCACTATGTCTTACTTTATGGATTAATGAAGTTCCCTAGCCAAGTGGATCAAACAAAGAGAGATATGTAGTGTGCTAGTTATAAATAAATGAGGTAAATTGAATAATCTAGCATATTCATTGGTTCTTTACTTACCTCTAAACGGAGAAGATCCAAAATTAGTAATGAAATTTGAACTTTGAGGGGATAGATATGAATATACTGCTGCTGAGAAGGAATTTGTAAATGGTTTCGATGTTGGCTGGAGCATCATTAGATTATGGGTTATGGCATTAATCAAAAGAAATGTAAATCCTTTTAGATGGGGAAATAAATCCACTTGCACATCAAGCACAATTAATATTGATCAGCCACATTTTAGCTTTATGAGCCAAGCGAAGGTTTATTCAGAGTTAGGGTATCCCATTTGGCACAACCATTTTAGCTTCAATGATCATAAGATTAATGATTAGCATTTTGTTTTAGTCAATTTCAGCTTCCAGAAACTTCCAGAAAAGTAATCCTCACAATTCAAGTTCTTGTGCTCAGTAAAAAATTGTACAAGTTCTTCATCCCAATAAAAGACTGAATAGAAATATGTTTGAATTTCACTTTTTTTTTTCATATGAGAGTGAATAACTTTCTCTATAGAGTAGCTTTCATAGCTCCTCATTACGATATTTCAACAAATGAAAGAAAACGTAAGTAAAGGGCATTATTGACTAGTAAATATTTCAGCAAAACCTGTTGTGATGGGAAGATAAAAATCTAAAACGTCAAAAAAAAATAATGGGACGGGTAAAACTGCCACCAATTCAACAGTGGGTCGTTGCCGCCATGGGCCATGTCGAAGTCCCTTTTGTCAACTTACTAGAAGGATTAGGTTGGGAAATTCTTTTGACGTATTAAACGCATTGTAGCTTTTTGTGCAAATTGTAAATCGAACGAGTTGCAATGCCAGGGCAAGGCAGGCTTAAATTTAAGCATCTCAGTAGTAATAATAAATAATAAATAAATAACAAGACTAGTTGTTAAGGAAGCAAGTCCCATGTGTTTGCAGCTATTTATAACAACTTACGACTTTGAATGCTTATTTTTAAGTTGTTTAGCATCTTCTGGAGTTAATTCAATAATTTGAGTTGATGACATTTTATGCAAAATCATTTCCCTTTATCTCATAAAATCCTAGGTTTTTAGTCCTCTCTTAGCACAAATCAAGAAACTCAATTTTGATATAGCATTAGAAACTCAATTGTGATATATCATTAGAAACTCAAAACCATTGAGGCCTTTCTTGAAAGCAAGGTATCTTGCAATTTGATAAGGGGTTGTATCTTTTGAATATAATTTTGCCTTATACCAACATAGATCCATCTTAAAGGTGGCTCTATCAAGCGCCTAGAGAGATCAAATCTAGACTAGAGGTGCAAACCCTTTCCCCTCTATCCAATCCAACACTCACCCATTTTGTCATTCAAATCACGTCTTCAACATAATATGTGTAGTTGAATGGCAGATTGCCATGGATTATCAAGCTATAGGGTATCCTTGCACATTATTGCACACTTACATGGATGATACTCAAAGGGGTATCACTTCATATATTTGATTGTGCAGGTAATATTTGTGGTTATTAATATCATATTGTTATGGCATTGTATTAATATTGTTATTACATGTGCAAATTAATTTGCATATTAATTTGTTACATGCGCAAATTAGTTCCATATCCCCACAAATTAATTGTTGTAGTGGATGGACCATGTATTTATGCATATTCTTGTACTCTCTTGAAGCATCAGAAATGATAATATTGTTGCAGTGATTGAGAGGGAAGGTAATGTGTGTATTAGGTCATTAATTATTTGTATCCCCCTGGTATTAATCCATATTGTTGCAGTGACTATGCATCCACTGAAAATGATAATATTGTTGCACTGAACATGCACTTTTAATATTTGTATCATATCATTAATTATCAATTATCTAGATAGATCAAGTATTATTTGCATTACTGATATCTAGATAGCTCAGGTATTTGCATTGCAGAGTTGGTTGATATATTTTTTAGTACAACAAACGGAGAACTGATATATTATCTTTGAAATGTGAAATTTGAGAACTCTAGGGTGAAGTATATTAGTTTGAAAAATAACCACAATACTACGACCTCTTAAAAGTTTGAAAAGATCCAAAACAAAGATCCAATACTATTTTTTATTTTTATTTGAGCTGATTACAAGCAGGGAAGGAGTTACACATCCCCCTGCTACTGGGTTGTAGAATGCCCCTCTCGACCCAATTAGCTTTGAATTTGCCTTCAAGGTATAATGCTTTATTTTCTTTTCAGTAATTTGAGATGATGCAGCTTGTTAAAATATCAATATGTTTGGCAGCTTGTACACTTGCAAGAATATTATAGGGCTTTAGAGCTAGTCACAAAATACAAAAAAAAACTTTACTTGAAGTAGAAACCATTGTCTTTTTCTAGTTTTCTTTTTTAGCTTTATCTACTAAGTAAGAGTAAGTTGAATCCTTTTTTTGAACACGCATTTTCTGTTGAATGTATGAATACCTATTGTAACACGCCTAAAAATCATAAATAAAAAAACAAAATTACATGCATTACTTCCATACTTACTTAGAATATTTCTCATGATTTACTCCTATAAGTTTTAATATTTTTATCTTGTTTGTTTATGACAGGTTCTATTGATTGGGACAGTGGCTAGCTCCTTTCAGAACCTCCATCCATGTCCACATAGGTGATGTTTTTTGGTTTACCTGTTCTTCATTGTTTACTTTTTATGAGGGCTTAAACTAGTCTAAGGCATGGGGAGACTATCCATAGTCTTGACCCCAGCCCTTGTGTATTGTGTTGCTTAAGTGATAATTAAAAATGTCGTAGGCCTTTCCATAGTCTGAACTATGGTGTGTGGTGACCTCCCCTTTAAGTGTAAGGTACTTAGGGTTTGTAAGGAATATGGTACCACCATATGGTGACTTTTTGTTATATTAATAAAGTTGTGAAGGTTTAAAAGATAATATTTTTGGCATAAGAACTATATGGTTTATGATTATAATATGGTATACCACATGACCCATGATTGGTTATATCTCTTGGAATTTTGGTTTAAACCTTGATTGTATTATTATAAGGTTTGGCATATGGATTTACGCAATGGTTGCAATGTAATAAATGTATTGGTTCTTTTCCTTACAAAACATTGGCATTACATGCCATGGTCCCAACGACGCCGAGGTTCTTGGCATTCAGGTTATAATACAATATTTTGATTGCAATGGTTACTGTTTAAATGATTATGTTGTCGATTATTATTATTCTTTATCCTTGGTTGAATTTGGAATTAAAACATGTGACATGGCTGTGAGTTGACAGTGCAACCACATCTTTCACGTTGATACGTTGATACGTTGCTACATTTCCACCGTCCATTTGTTTAGATGCAAGATAGGGTTTGGAGTGTGGTTTAATGTGCTTGGAAACTTGTTCGAAGCCTCATTTTTCCTGTTGGTTTGGGTGGGAAGGTAGAGCTGATCTCTACTCAGTTCATGGTGCAAATGTACAAGTGGATTTGATATTTTTGTGCGGTCGGCGAGAGCCGAAGGGCTCTGCCCTGTTTAATGCAGAATGTATGGGTTGTTGAGTCTTTCGTGTGGCTAGCAAGAGTCGTAGAGCTCTATTCTATTTACTGAGTTATGGTGGCATAAATTCTTTCTTCCTGGTTTTCACAAGTGTTAACAACAGGTTGTTTGTATCCTTCTCGAGGTGTTACTGGGTTTCTCGACCACCTTGGAAGACTGTAGAGAATATTTTGTGCCATGACCTCGCTTGCCATGACTTCGCCATTCACATCTGTCTGGTTAACAGGTAAGGGTTTTAAATGAAGTTTAACTGCTACGCTTTTACATTAAAAATATTTAGCATTTATACTAACTGAGTTTTCTTTCATTTGTGTTGCAGGCAGACGAGGGATAAGGGTGTTTCAGAGGAGCTGACCCCTGACCCTCTCTGCAAAATCGTCAAGGTAAGGTTTTTGCTACACACTTTTTTCCTCGATTTGACTTAATTCACAAATGTTTAAAGTTTGTGACTGTAACTGTTATGACTGGATATTGTTCTTACTCTTTTTAGTTTATGTATGTTATTTTTCAAAGTTTTGTTTCCTATTATTTTTCATTTTTGGGTTTGTTTTGAAGATGAATAATGGTTAATACTTTTTGTTTGATTATAAGATATATTTGTTTTTATTTTTTTTATTTCATTTTTAAAGATTTTCTTTTTTTTGGATTATTAGGTGGTATATATCATTTAAAGTTCGAAAAAGCTTATATTAAAATTTATTCCAAGCTTTATCTTTAAGACCTAACCTTCATTTTTGAATCCTTTGTCAAACATTTTGTATAAGAGCATTCATGTAGAGAAAAAGTCAAAGTTAATGCAATAAGGCACTACAAGAATCTCGAATCATTGAAAATAATGGTGACTAATATCGTGGCTGTTGCAGAGGAAAATATTGGAAGGTTTCAGACACCAGTTGAACACATAATGATACATGTTCACAACCCTAGTCCATAATCATGACAAGTGTATGAGGGTGTGTAGAAATCATTGAGAGAATGGTGGTCTGGATTGACATGATTTTGATTGTGTATTGGATTATTGTGAAGATCGTGGTCTTGACTGTCACATTTCTATTTTTATTATGAGGTTATGGTTGTTGATAAGGAGGTTTTAAAATATTTGAAGCTTTCTAAAGGAGTACACATGCAAGGTTACATCGCAAATATGAAGAAGAGTGGAAAAACTAACAGATTTGAACCTACTGATACGAGTTGGGCAAATGATTTTCCTGAATGTGCAACATTATTCAAAAGGGCGGGATGGTTCAGTTTCTTTGAAAGAATCGCATGTTTTAATCCATAAGTATCGTATCGTTTCGCCTAGGGTTTCATTAAGGATACTATTACTTTTGATACTCTTAAGTTTGAATTGACATAGGAATTAATAACCGAAGCTATAGGTGTATCAAGAGATGGAGAGTTATGGTTCAAAAAGATCTCTTTCAGCTTTAACCCAAAGAATTTCCTGTTACCAAAAATTGAAGCCCTAGATTGGGGAAAAGGTGTTCAGTTGGATAAGTTCAAACCAGAATGGAAGGAATCTATTGGAATTTTCCAGATTTATGTTACATGTGAAGGGAGGTTTGTGTTAGTTTTTAAATACCACATTAGGCTTCTGCAACATCTCAACCAGTAGTCAAAAATGAATTTACCTTTCTTCTTCTTAAAAAGTCTCCAAAAAATGTCTAACAAGATTAAGGGGCATATTGACCATACGCAGCAGTCTATTTTTCATCATGGTTTGATAAAACTAATTATTTGTATAGTATTGCAAAGGAAGGATAGGAGTTGGGGCCATTTCCTATTCTGGTTAGGCTTTTCTAATGAAAAAAAGACCCAGTAAAGAAAATCCTGATGAATAAGCATTTTGGTTTTGTTAAAAGGTTCAAGAAAGAGTTGGTTGATGATCTGGTGCAGGCTAGTGTTCAAGAGAATAGTCCAAGTCAAGGATTCAAATAACTTGTAGATGAAGAAGAAAGAGAAGCACTTGATGATAACCAGGAGAAAGTTTTGGAGAATGATAAAAAGCAGCAGAGATCTGTTTCAAATCATGAGGAAGAGTTAGTTTCAATAAAGCAAAAACAAGCTTCCATATGTGTGCAGGAAAGCACAACAAAAGCTCCTATTGTAGCTTAATTGAAGGGTGATAGTTTGCAGGTCTCAAATGTAAATCTTTAGAAGAAATCTTTTGCACAGGTAGAAGAAATAAAGTGGAGACCAAAAACTACAGCTAAAAACAAACTCATACTAAATATGAAAAGGATCCTAAGTGCTAAATTAAAGGAATAAAATATTACAGTGATTGAGGATTCTTCAACAAAAGAAGATATGGAAAGTGAAGAAGAGTTAAGCCCTCGGCAAGTTTATATTGAGGAACAGTGAAAATTTTAAGAACCCCCCCTAAATTTATATATATAATAAATGGGAGAATCCCCATGATACATGAGAAAGTGTGAAGGCTATTTTATCAATAATATAATATGTATATATAATTTATTGGTGAATCTTTCATGGAATTATAAAACCTTGTAAAATATGGGCGACTCTTTCATGGAATTAAAATCTTGTAAAATATTGGCAAATCTTTCATGGAATTATAAAATCTTGTAAATATTGGCAAATCATTTACAAAATTATAAAATATTGTGAAATAAGACGAATCTTTCACAAATTTAGAAAACCTTGTATAATATTTAGCGAATTTTTCACAAAATAAAAAATCTTGTAAATTTTGGCTAATTTTTCATTGAAAGATATAAACTTAAGTCTTGACAAAATTTGACTTACTAAAATTACCTAGATGATGTTGTATTTACTTTAGAATTGTCACGTACTCTTGCACTAGAACACCTTGTAAAGAAAATCAAATTTTCAATCTAAATTGTTGACTTTATTCATCACAACTACTTGGATACTACCAAGTTCAAACCTCCTTAGAGATAAAATGGAGACATGATTTCATAAATATTTGCAATTTACAGTAGAACATTTTATCAAAGTGTGAAGCTCATTTATCATACTACACTCAATGTACAATCAATTTTCACAAAGTATGTTGGGCCCAGCCATCCCCCTCAATCTAAAAAACTTCAATGGATGGTTGTATAGCATCCACATTGACATTAACATATTTCTAGCAAGAATCCCTCATTTTCTTGCACGGCGTTACAATGAAGGTGAATAAGTTGTATAAGAGAAGGATAATAAGGTACCTCACAAAACATTAAAACAAAAAATAACACATTTTTTTTAGTTTATAAACTTTATATAAAATATAAATGCTCATCATGTATGATTCGCAATAGGGAAAATTTTAGAAACATGTACCTCAACATATTTTGTGACGTTCTGTTGGATATTCTGAGCCTAAATATGACATCTCCCTGTTTGTAGTAACAATGATCCAATTTGGGTGTGTTATTTGGATCAAAAAATTATCCAACAATCACCATATCCTTGATTATTTTTCTAGTTAGCATGTTCATGACATTCTTGCAGTAGGAAAAGACAATTCAAACTTATTATTGCAGATTCTAGGTACTTCTGATCACCTCAAGGAAAAACACGTGAGATAAAGAAGCAATAAATATCTATTTCTAAGCATTATTTCACCCAATATCAGCCATAAGGACTATTGACTTGAATTTTGGTGTACCTTGTGTAATATAAACAAGTAGTTTCCATTTATTATGTCTTCTGCACGACATTGAGATGGTAATAAATTACCAGGAATTAATGCTCGATTATGCAACTAAATGAAAGACGCATAAGAGGCATCCATGGGAACTTGAAACTGTTATAAAACTCAACAAAAGTGAACTTCTGTATTGCTCAACCTTGGAAAATCTAGGTTGGATCCAAGATTATTTTGGAAAAATTTGTGGACATTTGAGGAGTAAACTATATTTTTGAGCAATTTGAATACTATGGAAACAATACCCTCTTTTTAAAACTTATTATGTTTCCATCTCATTAAATGAACAGAGAAAATAATTTATTTGGTGTTGATAAGGCTCAAAAATCCGCTCAAAGCAGACAACAAAAGTAGTGTAAAAGAGGTAAGGATTTTATAATATAACATTGATACTCTAGGAATAAGATAAAGATTAGGAGCTTTAGTAGGATTTATAATTATATTAATAGTTAAAAGTGTTAAGAAGTTAAGTAGGACACATGAACACAAGTTGGACACAAGTTGGACACATGAACCAACAACATGGTATATTTTTTGCCTTACTCTTTTTTAGACGAAATAGCTGGTCGGACACAAGAGTTTGAATAGGGTTGTGGCCACGCAAGTTGGTGGTATGGTACACCTTGGATGAACAGGTTACTATACCTTATTTATTCACTGGGGAGACCCTTGGAACGATGAGTTAAGCTTTGACCCTTGGACCTATGTGTCACATAAGGTGCACAGGGAATAAGGGTGACAGTAAGTATTATTATTTGTAGAAGAGCTTTATAATATTAAGTTTTCCTCCTTATTATTTATTTTTGGTTCTGTAATCTGGTGGTGGGGCTTACCTTTTTTATTCTTTCTTCGATAGATAGCAGATAGATAGAGACTAGATTACATAGATTGAGACCCAAGGAACAACCATGAAGCAACGAACCATGTTTAATTACTTTACATAGATCTTGCTTTAACCAACTACTCCCTATGATTACAAGGAGCTAGCTGCTACTGTAACTCCCTATGACGACTCCTGGCTTATCTTACTAATATGACCTACTACTCACTATGATACTCACTCATTATAACTAATTGATTATGAGACCATGGAAGTCATACATTCATTCATTCATTGCAAGTGACAAATACCAATACCAAGTTAGTTAAGTTACAAATAGATGATAGATACCAAGTTCAGTTTACAATTAGATGGATAGACGACACCAAGAGAGAATACCATTACAAGTTGTTCAGGTAATATAAGCATCAACAAGGAGGATCAATGAAGTCAAGTGGCATGATTAGTAGGTTAAGATAGAATATTAGGTTGATGAGGATCAATAAGAAAAGTTGTATATCTTTAACTATCAAAAAGAACAAAAAGCAGAAACAAGTTGTATATCAATGTAAACTATCAATAATAACAAGTAGAAGCAAGCAAGAATAACAAGTAGGAGCAAGTTGGTCATGTTAACCATCAAGATTAGAAACCTGGAGCTGGTGCAAGTTGGTAATGTTCACTATCAAGATTAGGAACCGGGAGCCAGTTGGTCATGTTAAGTATCAATAAGAACAAGGAGAGTAGCTAGTAGTCTATGTTAGGTTGGATAGATTAGGACTGGTTTATGTATGTTGTAGCTTGCACTTGGAAATAAAGATACCACCTAATGATTTATTATTGGTAGCTTGCTTCCCTATACACAGAGATGATGAGCTATGTAACTTTACCCCATATAGTATTTTCATTATAAACAGGAAATGAGGAACAACCAACTAGCCTATTAGGAACCAAGAACAAGTAGCAAGTAGTCTCTTTATCTTCACTATGCAAGAACAAGGAGCCAATAGTAGTCTATCTATCAGTCTCAAGAAAAACCAGTAGGAGCAAGTAGTATGTCGTTAGGTATGAAGCTTTAAGTATTTTATAGTAGGAGATAGAAATAAGATATCCTTTGTTGTTATGGAAAGGGTTTTTACGAGTAGTAAGCTCTAGGTAGTTTATAAGTTGGAAGTTTAATTGGTATTTAGACTTTATAGAGTATGGTAGGATGTATTTTGAGGTTTTATGAAGAGGAATAATATTATATGTATAAGCTCTAAGTAATAGTAGGTTGGTAGGTCTAAGGAACTCTTTAAGGTAATAAGTTTTTATTATCTATTTTATAGTATTATAAGGAAATAAGATTAGAGGCTAGAAATAGTAAGTAGATAAGAAATAGAATCCTCCCATATAGACTATGCAAATAAGCACTCATATATTGTGGGCAGAATTGCAGATGGTTTATGTGTCGAGCATGAAAAACCAATTATGATAGGCTAGGCTTAGAATGGATTTGCTCTGGTAAGACATCCTGGTCATAATGCAGGGGTAAAATTATCTATGGGTTTTCATCTTCAAAATAATGCATCAATTTCTATATTAGCATCCCAGTTTTTAGGAGCAAAGAAGGTTTTTATCGTTGATTGGAATGTACACCATGGGGATGGGATATTGATGATCTTTGAGGCAGATCAATGAGTTTTTCTATATATACTTACATAGACATGGAGAGGGTTTCTATCATGGTAGTGGTGTTGATAATAAGGTTGGTAGATCCAAAGGGTTAGAGATACTCAGTAAAAATTCCATGGAAATTTGGAGTTGGGGATATTGACAATATTTTTTTTGGCATTTGAACATGTCGTTCTTCCAATAGCGACGTAGTTTTGGACTTGATTTAACAGTTAGATGGTTATGATTAAATGCTATGAAGTCACTCCTAATTGTTTTACAC
This sequence comes from Pseudotsuga menziesii, assembly GCA_001517045.1. NCBI lineage: Eukaryota > Viridiplantae > Streptophyta > Pinopsida > Pinales > Pinaceae > Pseudotsuga > Pseudotsuga menziesii. The sequence goes on from LPNX010283381.1 coordinate 83,172, forward strand.
ACATGGCTTGGATGTTGATGTTGAGTTGACTCTCAAAGGGAAATATGCTTGAAGGAGGTTATAATCTACTTTCAATATCTGCCTCGGCTACAACAATTAAAGAGAATTTGATGTGATTTTCTAACCACATGCACTAACCCGTGGGTTAGATCTCTACTTTCAAACCCATGGAAAATTCCTATTGGAAGTTTCAGATTGTTGGTTTAGTTCAAATTGTAGGAGAGAAGTCTACACTGCTCACCCTCCCTCCTTTCTGTAAACTGCTCTATATTTTTTTAAGCTTGAGAAATGCTAAGCATGCTCATTGAAGCGGAATGAGAAAGAGATGGTTCATTCTCTAAATTGAGAATGGATAGGGGAGAAGCTCTCAGTGAAATTATGAACATTAAGAAGATGTTTAAGAGGATGAATTCCCAGATGGAAGGAATGAAACAGTCCATTGACCATATGAACAACCATATGGAGAAGAAGAACAAGAAGTGTGATGGGCTTGAAACCAAAGTTAGGGCATAGGAGGAAAAGATAGAGCAACCTTTCAATGAAAGATAAATGTGTTTCAATATGATCTCGAGTTTCACCCAAGGAAACCAATCTTATGTTGGGCATTGCACAATCATAAAAGAAATCAAAGAAGAGATAGTCCAATAGACTACTATGGGAAGATTTAAAGGTCCAAGCTCCTAGGTTCAGGCTCAAGCTCAAAATCACCAGTACATGGATAAAAACCATAGTGGCCATGTTTTCTCATAAATATGTAATGATTATATGTTTTTCAGATGCATATTATTACTAGGGAAATTTGTTGAGCAGTATAGTCGTATGAACTTTATGAAAATTTTGTATGCACTATGGGCCTATAACGATGAAGGTTTTGGATGTTATTGGTCGGATGTGTAAACTGTGAAAGCTTGAAGGTATACTAAGTAAACAGTTCATGTAAAGATTTAGAGAAGAAAACCCTAACTTGGTTGAAGTCACCAAATAATGGTAGGATGAAGAGAATACTTTCACAGAAAAGGAAAATCAGATATACCTAGTACAATACTTCAAATATATGCATCAATTGTTAGCTACCATGATTGTTAGATGCCATTATCTCACCACTTAGCTGAAATATGACACATATTCAATTGAGTGCATATCCTATCATTCAATATCCCAAACACTGTGAGAGTGATAAAATATTACCGAGGAGTGAAAACAAGGCTTTTACATTCTTTCCTTTTTATTGATTAAGTTTGTTCTATGAATTTATTTCCTCTAATGGGTTGGGACTAGAACCCTAGTATGCTCCTTGTACAAGTGTATTGTAGTGAATTGTGGGCTTCAAATTTCAAGAATCACTTCAATGTAATACATGACGATTTCATGGACCCTCTATACTCCATCATCTTCAACCAACTAGCTCCTAGACTTTCAAAAGAAGCTAGGGAAACTATAAAGATTATAGGGGATTGGTGCATCCAAGAATATTTCACTTATATTAGGGATTTTGGTGCTTCCTCTGCCCCATATTTACTTCCTCAATATGTTTTGTATAGTTTAGTTCTTAGAAGAAAATACGACTTGCAAATAATGAGTACCAAAATAGGACTTAAACAATGCATTTAATTCATGTTTGCTTTATCTCATCTTGTGATCTTTATTTCTCTTTTAAAGTGTTTTAAGCATAAGGGAATTTCTATCTTTGGTGTTCTCATCTTTGGCATTTTTTTCCTTTAGTGAACTTGTGTATTTCTTCTGTAGTGCACTTGTACTTGACATATTTCTCTCTAGTGCACTGTTGATTGATTTACTACAGAATTTGGGTTTGTTTTTGGTTCTATTCGATTCCCTGCTTTCATTTGTGAATTTCAACAGTTGGACTCAGTAAAGTCCATCATTGGAGACTAACTATTGCAAGAATGAATTTTGAAGGACCATTTATGACCTCAATCCAGTGCTTCAGTGGCTATGCCATGTTATAATGGAGGAAACATTACTTGCTCATTGTTAAACCTGTAAATGGCAGGAATAGTGTGCCAGAAGCCAATACTATAGGAATATGTTCATGATAGTGTGGAATGTTCTCAAAGCAGACAACAGAAGTGGAATTCGTTTTTCAATTCACTGGGTCATTTTTACCAAGTTTTGTTGATTTGTCTTTTTTATATATATATTTTTCAAGTCACCATCATTTTTACCAATGTTTGTTGATTTGTTTCAGGATTATATATATATATATATATATAGTCACTGGGTTGAAAAATCAGGAAGTTAGAATGACTTGTGTTCTAGGAGTGGTCTAGCAGTAACAAGAAGTGTTCTAGAATTACTTGTGTTCTAGAACTTATTTATGCCTAAATATTCACAAGTGAAGTTGTTTTACTTTTCTTCATAAAATTATAATAGTTGTTCTATTCTTCTTGTAAAATTTTAAGTGATTATGGAGTTGGAGGTGAGCCTAAAGAGTTAGACTACTACCCAAAGGTTGACCAAATTTTTCAAGCGTTGTCCATACAGTCAAATACGTTGTTCCCAACACCAAAAAAGGTGAAGGTAGTAAATAGGGTATTATCACACCGCTAAAGCATGAGGAAGTTGAAAAGGACAGCGAAGTTGCTTTATAAGCAATGCACTCTGTAACTCCTAAAGTACCTACCCCTTAGGTGATTGAATAGAAACCCAAAGAAGATATTCATGTAATTGAAGGACAACGAAAGGTTGCATTAATTTGAATTTAGGAATTGGCATAAAACTACAATTTGCAAGCAATGACTAGTAAAAGATTCCAAAACCAAACAATTAGAGACAAAGACGCTAGCTAGAAGTTTAGCTTATACTATTCATCTCAATGGGCTTTGTATTTCACAACGACAAAAATTCAAGCTATTGGAATGCAATAGTAAGCATCTTGGTAAGCAGACGAAGATATCCATTCGATTGAAGGATAGACAAAGGGTGATTATTTTAAATTTAGGCTTTGGAAGAAAATAGGACTTGTAAATAATGAGTACCAAAATCTTCTAATACAAAACAGTTACAGACAGACACCAGATAGAAGTTTCCATTATGTTTTTTCAATCAGAAATTACCATCATACTCAAATAATGGTGATCTATTGACCCAACACACTAAACTCATACAAAATTTGTATTTTTGCACTATTTCACATTGACAGACAAAAGAAATTCAAGACAAGATCAAACAACTATCTTCAAGAACTACTGGCAATTTAAAATCTAAACAGACTACAGAAATTGATGATAAGATGAGATAAGATAATTTGATGAATGTCTATCAAATGACCATTAAAAGTGGGTCAATGGAACTAAAAGAGTACATGAGTACATGGTGGGAGTGTAAAAGTAACTCCTATATCGACACTGTCAAAATCCAAGAGCAAACATTGTTCATATTCAACAAATTTTGTTTGTTTCCTAATTGTAGTTTATTTTCCCAATGGGTATTGGAAGTAGGCCACCTGCTCATCCCACAATGCAAATTGTGTGAAAAGGTTCACATCTTTAAGATATCCATTCTAGTCATATTAATTATTCTTCTGTCTATGAAAGTGGCCTGGATTTCAATTGATATAACATTTGTAGCATTTCAACTTACGTTGTTAAAGGAGGACCTTGCCAATTCGAACCAGCACCTAGTGGCACGTAACTAGCCAAATTAACAACAACATTGACGAAAATGAGTTCAGCTCACCCTTGGGCTAGATTTCTTAAGCCTCTTTTCATGAGCAATTCCTAATTTCTTCTCCCATGGTTTAGCAGCAACAGAAAGTGTTCTAGGATTATTTCTCAGGAAGTCGTCTAGAATGACTTATGGTCTAGAATGACTTGTGTGATAACACAACTAACCTAGTCAAACTTGATATTTAGGCTCAGTGACCCTCTTGGGATGTTTTCCCTTGTTTTGTGGGACCATAACCTACTCTTGAAGGAACCCCTCCCTTTTAAATAGCCCTAATAGGAGAGATTTGTGGCAGCCAATAGTGAAATCAAAGGTTAATTTGTGGTAAATTTATGGTCACCTGTGCATAGTATGGAACCTCCAGCCTCGTCTCTCTTCTCCAAGCTATTTGCATCCCTATTTTATGACCTCCTATACAGAAGTAAGAAGAATTACTCCAATTCTGGGTAGGACCTGTAACTAAAAACAACAGTAAACCCCCAAATCTGGGAAAGTTTGTGGATAGAAACAGTGATAAGATGGCCTCATATACAATTTAGGTGAACTTGAGCATATTTCAGACCCTTAACAACGATAAAAAACATTGAATCTCCAAATCTATGCATGATTTAGTCATCAAATGATCAAACAACCACAAAACAGAGGTCTGGGCACATTATAGCCCTTAATCAGAATCCCAAACATTCATAGAGAGGTATTTTATGGGTGAAACAATAACAACTCAGTATCACCATCAGATATGGGAACTTTAGACAATTCTGAGTGCAAACAATGGTCAAAATTCATATCATAGCCCCAAAATGATAAGCCGTAGCCACCTACAACAGTTCTGGGCATGAATTTATCCTAAAAGACAAATCTTGGATAATTTCAAACACTAAAAGCCTAGGCTGAGCCAATTCTATGAAATTCTGGGCACGTTGAAGCCGTATAAAATTAATTAAAAACCACAAAAGAGGGAAGATATTCATTGTTGACCATATTCTGAAATTTTTTGGTGAGTCTTTACATAGCGGTAGTTAAAGAACAGTCTTCAAAAATTTTCCAAACATGTGCATGAGATCAATAGCAGCCACAACAACCCTAAAAATTAATTAACTCCACCTCACTTTATCATCCTTTGCATTCAAGCTATGAATTATGGCTCTCTGCTCTAGTTTTGGTAATGCAAGTGGGATTGTGTTCAATTTTCCCTGACCATGAGACATTCATAGCATGAATATTGAACTTCTTAATTGATTTGCAATAGGACAGTGTGAGAACCTCTCATGTAATCAAGATTCAAAACTACCCTAGACATAGCTATGCCAAACCTACCTTAGTGAATAGAACAATATGAAGAAAACAAAGAAGAAATTGAGGTAAGTCAGTCCTCTCTTCCATTCAAGCTTTAGTCTCTCTCAAATCAATTAGAGTAAACACCATGAGACAGTCAAGGAAAGAATCTTGAACTTCGTAAATAGTTTGCAACAGGACAGTGTGAGAAGCTCTCATGTAATCAACCTACCTTAGACATAGATATTCCAAACCTGATTTTTGATAATATTATGTATGTGAAAGATACCCAATAAAATTTGTGTAACCCCAAATATCCACGGTTACCATCTAACCAACATCTCAATTAGTTGAAGTTGTAACTAATAGTTCCTCCTTAATTTTTCACTGCATAATACATATAGTTAGTTAGCTCATATTATATGATTACCTATGTCTATTACCTAGCAATTCCTATGATTCTTGAATCTATGATGTTACTATGTATGAATCATAAATCTAAATCAAAATGTTACAACTTACTAGTTTTTGTTTTTCAATTCATATTTGTCATTTGAGATTTCATTTCTTTGTTTTTCAATATAGAATTTAAATTTTAAATATAATATATCTATTAAAAAACTAGGATGAGGGTTCTGATTCTTCGATTCCTAATTTTAGGACAAGTGTCGCACATGCATCGAATTCTTCTACCAATTATAATCACACCCACAGTTCATGTAACTCAAATGATTGTTGTGTATGATCAATTAATTTGCAAAATATGTGTGGTAATGCATTGGTAAACTCATGTATGACAACTATATGAAAAAATAACTATGTTGAATAATGGCTCCCATGTTCATTTAGAATTGATTGGTTGAAGTTATGGTCCCAATGGAACTCCATCATGAGTTGTTAAGAAGTTGGTTGTTGAAAAGATTGGAAATCTGGAACCTATTTCTTGTACCTGTGTACCTCTTCTTCCTAGTTGTTTTCTTAGTGTATATGAGTATAATTTTTGGTACGAACTCTCTTTAATGAGTTAGAAGGATTCCTTGGTGTCTAAGTATTGTTTATCCCTCAAGCAGTGTTCAACTTGGAAGAATTCCTATAGCCTGTGCAAGTCAAATTTCATGAATTTAATTTTTAGGAATTATGGAGTCTAGTCGCTACTTTTATGAAGGACAGTAGCAACCTAGTCACCCTTTTTCTCAAGGAAACCCAAGAGCATGTCCTGCAATGGTATTTTTCTTTGAAGTTGAACAGTCCCGATCATGTCCTGTAGTAGCTTATATGGCCATCCTTTGATCAATTCTTGGAATAGGGTTAGTATGCAGAATAAATGCTTATGATTATGGTGATTTGATTATGCCACCTAATCTTGAATGTCACTATTATGCCAACAGCGTCAACCTTTCCTTTCTGCCCATGGTCTTCCATTTTGAGGATGGTATGGGCATTATCCCACCTCTGTCATCCCCTAAACACCCTTGTCCTTCTCTTATTATTCCTCTCATACCCTCACTTTCCTTTATTGCTACCTTAGGGCTACTCTCTTGCCACCTTTGCACCCTCGTTCCTCCATTTTGAGGCCAGTACAGCCCTCCTTACACCACCATTGGTCCTCATTCAACATTCTTTGTTTTATTTCAGGCTATTACAGCCTTGTTTAAAACCTATACAGTATGCAATTTCATTTGCAGACTGTCCTAAGCATTGTTTTAAGGTCTCCACCTGCATTAAAACACACCAATCATTGCATATGATTTGTTAACTACTGTTTGGTTTAAGACTAATTCTACTGCTAGTTTTACATGCTCTAAATGACACATATCAGAATTCTAACTCTTACATTTTTTATGTACAGTTAGTTTGATATAAAATGATATTGATGTTTGTGGGGAGTTTACATAAAATCCTAGTTGTTAGAACCTTTTTATGCAAACACATGTTGTATTTATACATGGACTACCATATTGCTAAAGGAATTAGAATGTGAATGATATGCATTTGTGAATGGTTTGGGATAACACATACTTCTGAATACATACATTTGTCATTTGTTATCAGTTGTCCCACTATTTTATTTATCAAACATATTGTTGTGATTTGGCTAACGAGATGTTGTCTATGAAATATGAGGGTGGATGGTCACACTTAATTAGATAAACTTGTTACTTGATGCCTTTTTACCCTCTTTGTTTTCTTGACGTTGATATACTAGTTGCACTTACAAGATTCATATTCGTTCATATAGTATGTTTTCTTCATTCCTTAAAATGACTCCATAAAGGCATTGATCACTAACCCTTTCAAAGAAGATATTATTTGGTGTTTAAGTGTCCTTGTAGACTTGTATTTAGGGATCTCCCCTAGGAGGTTACGACTTCCAAAGAAGTTTGGGGAAGTGACTAAGGTGACAGTGGTCATTTTGATCCAGATTTATGTAGGAACACAACATAATACAAAAATAACCATAGAAACAAATATGCAACAGAAATAACAGTTCATTTCATTAATCAATGACTAAAACTTGTTTACATACAGAATGGAAATAAACTAGATAGAGTGCTGGTAGCTTATCTTTCAGAAGAGATGTGGCTGCTACGTGCCTCTGAACTCTATGTTAAAATGAGGTTCGAAGGCCTATATATTATTGAGAAACAATGGAAACCCTACACATCCAAAAACCTAACCCTAGGAGGTGAAATTCCAAAATGTGGGCCCCGTTGGGTAACTTGGTACATCAATTTCCCGGGGTCGTAACTTTAGCATACTACCTCCGTTTGATGCACATGATACATCATTAGAAAGATCTGTTTAAGGACTACATCTATAATTGCCAAATATTGAGTCTAGAATAGACTTGTATTTTCCTGACCATTCGATGTCGAAAAAACATCGTTTAGGGCCTCAAAACGGCTCCGGAAGTTTAGGACCCAAAAATTGTCAAAAATAGTAAATTGTGCTATAATTAAGGAAACTAGAAAACTAAAATAAACAATAGTGGGGGTCCAATAGGAATAGGTGGGTGGCCACCAATATCCTCCTGGATCACACTTTCTCTTGCATATGCTTGTCGGTGAGTAGCCCTGCTAGTTCATCCGGTAACATCATGAATGAAATGTTAGACTAGTAAACCTTATTTTTGTTGTTGATATGGAGGTACATTACACATATAGAAAGAAACAATAATTGCAAACCCTACTTTATCCCCAATGTGATAAAATCAAAGAATGTTCAGTCCCGACCAGATTATTGATAGGGAAGTATGAATCATAAACCCCATAAGTTTGACTTCTTGCATATAGAGGATCTCTGTCCCACCAAACAAGATTAGCGATTGGAAAAGAGAGTGCTTTTGCCAATATCATTGAGATATTGAACATTCCAATATGTCACATTCATAAGAAACAAATAGCGCTGGGAATCTCCACCTCATTATCCTCAAGGAATCACAAAGTGCCAAAGGCATTACACACCGAAATACTCCCCGTGAAGAACTCCCCAAGGTGGTTTGCTTTGATCATCTAGAATGGCTATCCTAAACATTGGTTTTGTATCTCTCCTGAGTCTAAAGTAAGGCAATGGAAAATGAGCATGTCAGCTACCCTCTCCCATTTGTTGGCTCCCAAAGTGACCTTAGAAGCTACTAAATCCACTTTCCTACTCAGAACAACCACATATGAGGCCTTTTTAGTAGGAAACTTAGTGGTTGTGGAACTCACATGCTGGCTCTTAGCCATGTTGCCACTATTCCCTTTGTGTGACTACAATCCATGCACCTTCCAATGTTTTGGAAGACTAATAGGCTTTAGTGGTGAGAGTTGTCTGAGAGAGTTGGGTTGTTTTGACGTTAGACCTAGTCAAAAGTGGATAGTCTGAGATTTGATGGTCCAGGCTTTAGCAATAGAAACAACTATTGAGCAAGTTGATATAGTGGACTAGTTGGTAATGGAAACGGATACCAACCCAAGTGTAAATAAATTCCTTGAGGTCTTCTGAAAAGCTAACTTGAACACATATACAAACATAAATATGGCACTGAAATCTAGGGCTAAAAAAAATCCTGGGCTCTTTAAAAATAACTTCCTTGCAGGGGCTACAATTGCACAAATGGTTGGCCAGAACTACATCGATAGACCAAAAATTCTACCCAAACAAGGTAGGCCAGTTGGGCCTCTTCTATCTTGGTAAACCAAGTAATTAAGGGACCACTGTTCATGACTACAAGGAATTCTTACAGACCTAGAGGCCACAGGCACACACAAGGATTTCCTACACATGGGCAGGGTTATTAAATTGGAACATGAAGAATCTTTTGGTCAGGTTCCATTTGTAATGCATTGTGCAGAATCCAGATCGGAAGCTTGAAGTCTGAAGCAGAGTCGCAGAGTCTAGATTAGAAGCTTGAAGGCTAAAGCAAAGTCGTAGAGTCCAGACCCAGATTGAATTGATTCTTCATATTCCTGTGGGCTTGTGGCATTATATAGGTATTTTTTTCCCAAATTTGGGGCTGAAACGGTCAAGACTCAAATTCATAGTGATTGAAGGTAAATATCACTAGATTTTATGAAAATCAACCAATATTGGAAACAAATTGCTCCTAAGATCCATAAATTTACTTCCATCACTGAAAATCAATGGTGAACTATGGCAAACTATCAGTTTGTTTCTCCATTACAAAAAATCATGGGTGAACTAGCAGTTTGTTTCTCCATTACAAAAAATCATGGGCAAACCAGGAGTAAAACTTCTCCATTACCCGAACATCAGGGCGAACCAGGAGTAAAACTTCTCCATTACCAGAAAATCTGGGCGAGGGCACGATTTCGGGTATCCTTTCAATGATGAAATTTCTTTTTGGGTTGTTTACACTGTTGGATAATATATTTAAAATAGTTAGGGGTTTTATAAAAAATGGGCTAGTATATTAAAATTAAAAAAACCTTTTCTATGTTGAAAATTGCCCTCTACTTTTAGTTGACCCCTCTAATTTCGCCCATGGGACAAAGTTTTCCCCTAAAATTTTCCCTGCTAAGGAAGAGTAGTCAATTTCATTTGAGTTATCTCAAGGAAGAGATAAAGTTTCAGAAGAGCCAATCACTTTCAGTATTGAGCAAGGTATGACTTCAAAGATTCCTTTTGTATAGGAAACAATGAAAGACAAGCAGGAAGATGATCTTATTTTCAAGAAGTTTGACATTTCATGGATGACAAATCAAGGCTCTACATTACAGGGAGAAGTTCACATGGACTCAGAAATTGAGAACCTTAAGAAAACTGTGGAACAATACAAATATCAGGTTGGTTTTCTTAGTAAGACTAATGATAGATTGGTAATTACAAACAAAAGACTACAAGAAGACCTTGATGACATCAATACACACTTTCAGGAATTGACAGTTGTCTCTAAAGAGGTGTTGAAGAGAAAAAGGGAGATTCAGAGTGAGGTTGAAGGTTTAAATTAGAAAATTCAAAGTCTAAGCTAGCAGAATGAGTTCTTATTAAAGAGAATTAAAGGTTTAGAGATAGAGCAGGAACGAAGCAAGAAGCAGTCACATGATTTAGAAGGAATTTCTATGTTAGAAGAGGCAGCCAAGAATCTATAAATGCTTCTAGTGGTCAGGTGTCAAGTAGTTTAATGTGTTAATAGTTTTGTATTTTTTAAAATAAAACTTTTTTTGTAACTAGTTCGAACTCAGACCTAAAAGTTAGTTTTCACAGTTATGTAACTATTTTAGTTGGGAAAGGATAAAAGTGGGAAATAAAATGAAAGTAGGGTTCGAATTTTCATGCAAGAGGAGGCTTTAGAGCTGCTATATGTCAAGCTAAGACTCAAAAGTCTCATGTAATTTTGAAGACTGATTATGATATATACATACTTATAAGCCATTGTTATCTTTTATGCTAGTTTCATTTCTATTCTGTTTGATCACTCAATTTATAATTTCATTTCTTATTTAATGTGTTTATTGATGCAAGTGCTTATATGTTGTGGATGAAATCACTGCTATATTTATTATCTTCACGGTTTATATTTTATGTATTTGCATCTCAGTCTTTATCATTGTTTCATGATTCAGTACTTGTTTTAGTTTGTTGAGGATTTACCTTCTTGTTGATGAATTTTCAAACCAAAAACCATAAAAACCAATTTCATTTTGCTTTTGTTTTTGAGATTGTTCTAGCTTGTTCTTCCAGTAGCCCGAGAACTATTATCAAGAATATAGCACCTTCTGCAAACAGAAGTTGTTCCTTTGGTCTGAATGGTTCAGATCCAGAACAAATGAGTGAACAACTAGGTTGAGAACTTTCCCTAAATGTTATAGATTCTTGGAATACAACATTTGATGAAAGACCTATAAACCTATAAAAACACATCAAACATGCAACAACATCAAAGATACCAGAGAACTATCTATAAATTCATATTAGCGACTAAGGAATCCAATAATATATATGTGAGATCAATACAGCAAATATATGGGAAAGAAATCAACTTTGCATTAATGAATGAATGAAAGAGCTTACAACCATTTTTCCTTAGTGTTGATGCACCCCTTCACAAGACTAGCACCTCATCCCCAATAGCTCCAACTTGCTCTTCTATGCTCTCTAATGGATTAGGCCAAGATGTTAATTCAACAACATAACTTTACTTCTTTCTTCTCTCCCTCAACCATGGAGTATGCACTTGTATTTATAGGGCTCAAAGGGATAGGAATGGTTGACAAATTGGTGGGTGAGGTGGCCATGAGATCCTCAAAGGAGGGATTTCAAGCTCAACTGACCTAGGTGAGTAGGGATAAGGTTAGACACAAGGATCTTGTTCTAGAAGCTTCATGAAACCTCCTTTTTTTTAATTTTTACCAAGGGAACCACTCTTTATCCACCATAACAGAGCGGTTCTGGGTAGAACCACACCTTGCTTAAAAGTAAAAGGTGGTGCCACTGCTTATAGCTAACTGGATGCAGACGGTGCTGAAAAAGGTACCGCCTTTTGTCTAAAGGGAAGAAGCGGTGTTGTGTTTCTATGTGTTAAAACCAACATCTAGAGCATGTTTCACTTCAATTTTGGGATTTTAGGGAAAATATTTATGTTAGGGACCCTATCACATACTAGTGACAGAATTTGAGTGTAACAGAATGCCCCCCAAAGCATGAGGCTAGAGGGATACGATAGGCAAGAGATTTGATAGAGCAAGTTATCACTTCGAGGTAAGAGCCAGCTTGATCGGAGAGTGTCATCAAGTAGGCATCTGCAGTATATCAATACTCTGACTTATGAATAAATGTAACCTCATCATGGCTGCAGACCAATACAAGGTAGATACATGAGAGGAATGGACAATCATGGCTACTAGAATACAATGTAGATCCATGTGATAGAGGACTCAAACTTGGACATAGCTACCAGATATACACCATAGATCTATGTCATACAGACACAAATTTGAGCATAGCCATGAGCATACAAATGTGGATCCATGCTGGTACTTCATACAATATACTCCATCACAACCTGGGGAGAAAGCTATGAGCACTTAACAAATACCCAGGGTCTTCGTCTCGTCTTCCACAAAATACGATTCTATCCATGTGATTACAATGTTCTCACGTCGAACATGGTAGAAACCACTTGATTACCGGCCAATGATGTCAACCGTTAACAAGTGCGAGGGAGATCATCATTGATTTCAATGATTCCCAAGGTACCCTAGTACAAGCTACTGAGTGTGAATAGATGTTTTGATGTCGAACACCCAGTGGAATCTATCGATCAAAGGTCAATGATGTGAACCTATGTCGAGAGCGAGAGGATCCGTCATTGAGGCATATAGATCTCAAGGTACTATATTTGTTTCTAAGACTATTTCTCAGATGATGAGCTGATGTTGACAGGAATAGTCTCATCGAAGGAGGGCCATGATGAATCCCACATCGACGACATGAAACTCAGAACAAATTTCTTGGAATGTTGTAGATAATGTAACCATAGGACTGACTCAAAATACTAACACAAAGGTTGTTTCAACTGCGGGGGTAAACTTCTTTCTTTCCTTTAAACATTGGGCAGCACGACAAAATACTTGGCAGCATGACTAAATGAGACAGACACACAATACGATAGTGGACAATGCATTATTTTGAAAAACTCAAAGGGTGACAAGAATCCTGAAAGTGGATCAACATGTAAGTCAGCTGAATACCCAATTAACCAAATTAGTATGCAGACAAGTGCCATGTTCAAAGGTGACAAACAACTACCATTTGATTTGCAAAATGATTCCCTTCCCTTAATTTCCCCATCATGATTGATGAGTACCTCTTTTCATTTTTACGAGTCCAAAGAAGGTAACAAACACTCGCTTTAGCTCATCCGAAGATAAGTCCATTCCCATATATTTCATGAACCTAAGAAAGGAGGGGTTCTTCCCCAAAAAGGGTCCCCAATGGAGTCGCCATATTTGTTATCAGGAATATAGCACCTTCTACGGACAAAAGCTATTCCTCTAGTCTGAATGGTTCAGATCCAGAACAAATGAGTGAACAACTAGGTTGAGAACTTTACCTGAATGTTATAGATACTTGGAATACAACCTTTGATGAAAGACACATCAAACATGCAACAACATCAAAGATACCAGAGAACTATCTATAAATTCATATTAGTGACTAAGGAATCCAATAATTTATATGTGAGATCAATACAACAGATATATGGAAAGAAATCAACTTTGCATTAATGTATGAATGAAAGAGCTTACAACCATTTTTCCTTAGTGTTAATGCACCCCTTCACAAGACTAGCAGTTCATCCCCAATAGCTCCAACTTGCTCTTCTATGCTCTCTAATGGATTAGGCCAGGATGTTAATTCAACAGCATAAATTTACTTCTTTCTTCTCTTCCTCAACCATGGAGTATGATCTTCTATTTATAGGGCTCAAAGGGATATGAATGGTTTAAAAATTGGTGGGTGAGGTGGCCATGAGATCCTTAAAGGAGGTATTTCGAGCTCAACTGACCCAGGTGAGTAGGAATAAGGTTAGACACGAGGCTCTTGTTCTAGAAGCTTCCTAAAACCTCCTTTTTTTTAGTTTTTACCAAGGGCACCACTCTTTATCCACCATGACAGAGCAGTTCTGGGTAGAACCGTGCCTTGATTAATAGAAAAAGGTGGTGCCACCGCTTACTGATAACAGGATTCAGGCAGTGCTGAAGCAGGTACCACCATTTTTCTAAAGGGCAGAAGCAGTGCTGTGTTTTTATGTGTTAAAACAAACATCTAGAGAATGATTCACTTCAAGTTTGGGATTTTAGGGAAAATATTTATGTTAGAGACCCTATCACATGCTGGTGACAGAATTTGAGAGTAACAGGAACAATTTCTAGTACAAAAATATTTGGCGTCGTTGTCGGGGATTAAACTGAAGTATATCTTCCCTGGGATATCATCATTCATCTGATTTTGAGAGGTGAACAGAATCATAAAATCTTTCAGACTACTTTTTCACCAAGCAGTGGTTCACAGTGGCTACCAGAAAGATTGGAACAAGAGGGAAACCTACTTCACCTTTGCATTTGTGTGTCTTAGACCTAGAACAAGTTTTGAAAGAGGCAAGAAAAATTCAAAAATCTCAGTCTTCTCCTTCTCTGTGTATCCCTGATCAGTTTGACTTAGTATTACCTTTTACATATTCAGAAGAAGAAGAAAAAGTATGTCTTGGTCAATCCCTTCTGTACCAGTCAGTATTTTTTAGGTTTTTACTAATCCACAGTCTTGTAAGAAAGAAAAAACCGAGTCTCCTCATAAGATTCCCTTGTTTTAGTTTAAAAAGAGTAAAATCCCTTTTCAACCAGGTTCTAGCAAAGTAAGTAAACTCTTTCCTTCATCAAACCAAAGTAGCTCAAAAATGGTAGGACAACATCTAGATATGATGGATAGAATGGTAGCTGATAGATATGCTCCTTTAGTTCTTCCCCAGCCTCTAAATGCTCCCTTTGGAGGAGATTATCAGAAATACTTACCTAGGTTTAATGGTCAGGGTGAGAACATTGCTGAGGAGCATTGGGATGAATTTTTAAGTTATGCAGATAATCAAAATATTGAAGCTAAAGATGTGTGGATGATGATGTTTGTGCAGAGTTTCGATGGGGAGGTAAGAAAATGGTTCAGAGAACTGCCATCTAATTCAACAACTTATATAGAGGAACTACAAGATGTGTTCATGAGGCATTGGGGAGACACAAAATATCATACCTATTACATTACGGAATTTGTAGCTTTAAGAAGAAAACACGATGAAACTATAGTAGACTTTTCTAAATTTTTTAATAAGATGTATGGTAGGATCCTAGCCGAAATCAAACCTTATGAAACTTTAGCTCAAAAACAAAATAAATGTCGGCTAGAAAAACAACCTAATATGGGGGAGATGTTGTAATCTTCCTACCTAACAAAACAATAAAAAAGTAAAAAATAACAAAACAATAAAAAAGTAAAAATTTAATTATCCCCCCCAAAAAATGTGGATCATAAAAAAACACAATATGGGGGAGATGTTGTAATGTTTCTACCTAACAAAATAATAAAAAAATAAAAATTGAATTATTTGCAAAAAAAACGTTGGCCTTTTAAACAACCCATGGTTTTATTGTATATGGTTTAGGAGGACCTGGCACATGGTTTTAAAACCATGTGCAAGGCCTCCTAAAAAAACCCATAGTTTTATTCTACATGGTTTAGGAGGGCCTTGCAAATGGTTTTAAGACCATGTGCAAGGCCTCCTAAACAACCCATGGTTTTAGGAGGGCCTTGCATATGGTTTTAAAACCATTTATGGGGAGATGTTGTAATGTTCCTTCCTAACAAAATAAAAAATAATATTAAATATTATATGTTGGCCATAAATAATATTAAATATTAATAATAAATATATTATGTGTTAACCTTAAATAAAAAGATGTGTCTTTTGGTTTGAATCAAATCAATGGTATATATAGGACACACCAAAGTTTATAGCTCATTGAGTGTAATACCTAATAAGAGGTTTGCACCTAGAGAGATTTGATCCCTCTCGGCGCTTGATAGAGCCTAGGATTTGGATCTACACTGGTCTGTAGAGCGCCTCTCGGCGCAATAAATGTTTTAAATTTTTTTTATATATTTAATCATTTTTTTTTAGGCTTTCATGTAACATTTATTAGTTTATTATTAAAAAAATTATGGCTAAAAGAAATGGTAACAATTTGTTCTTTTGTTTTTGTTTTGTAATTATATGAAGTATGAATAATCCATTATTCATACTTCATATAATTACAAAACAAAAACAAAAAAACAAATTGTTACCATTTCTTTTAGCCATAATTTTTTTAATAATAAACTAATAAATGTTACATGAAAGCCTAATAAAAAAATGATTAAATATATAAAAAAACATTTAAAACATTTATTGCGCCGAGAGGCGCTCTACAGCCCAGTATGGGGGAGATCTTGTCACGTTACATAACGTTATGTAACATTACATAAAGTTATTTTTATTAATAAAAAATAAAATTTTAATTATAAGCCAAAATAAATGTCCGCTAGAAAAACAACATAATATGAGGAAGATGTAATCTTCCTATCTAACAAAACAATGAAAAAGTAAAAATTTAATTATGTGGAAAAAAAAATGTGAGTTAAAAAAAAACACAATATGGGGGAGATGTTGTAATGGTCCTACCTAACAAAATAATAAAAAACAAAAAACTGAATTATCCCCAAAAAAATTGTTGGTCTTGCACATGGTTTTCAAGGCCTCCTAAACAACCCATGATTTTATTGTACATGGTTTAGGAGGGCCTTGCAAAGCCTCCTAAAGAACCCATGGTTTTAGGAGGGCCTTACATACGGTTTTAAAACCATGTATGGGGAGATGTTGTAATGTTCATTTCTAACAAAATAAAAAACAATAATAAATATTATATGCGGATTATAAATAATATTAAATATTATATGTGGATCTTAAATAAAAAGATGAGTCTTTTGGTTTGAATCAAATTAATGGCTATATATAGGATAGACCAAAGTTGATAGCCCATTGAGTACAATACCTAAGAAGAGGTTTGAAGCTCGAAAGATTGGATTCCTCTAGGCACTTGATAGAGCCTAGCATTTGGATCTAAGGTGGTAATAAATGAATTAAGAATACTAATAATATAATGAATGAATTGATAAATGTTAATAATAAAAGGTGTCAAATTGATTTTCACGAACCCATCTAAGAACACTTGGAAAGAGAATTTTAATAAAAGATAACTCTAATGATTGAACTAATAAATGTTACATAAAGGTGTAAGAACACTCACACAAGATAATTTTAATAGAAGATAACTCTAATTAGTGAGCTAATAAATGTTACGTGAAGGTGTAATGAATGGATAATTAAATGTATAAGTAAATAAAAAATTAATTAAAAGAATTAATAAATGTTAATCATACAAGGTGACACCTTGATTTTCATGAGCCAATCTAACAGCACATGGCAAGAGAAATTGTGCTTGGAAAATAAAATAAGAGGTAAACCAATTGAGGGTAATAGCCACAAGTTAGCAAGTGCATTAAATACAATAGAACTAGATCCAAGAGCACTTTACAAGAGAAAGTTTGCTAAGAAATCAAAATAAGAGGAATAGTTAACTAGTTCAAAGACAGGTTAAACCAAAAGGTTGGAATTATCGGTTGATGAGCGTAGTCAATGATATTAGGGTTTAAATGTTTCTTAAATCAATGAAAAGAGAAAGAATTGACAAAAACATGCATGCCTAGTCCCAAAGAGAAGCTCCATATCAATTTGATGATACCAAGGTGCTACCTGTGAAGTGTTACATTGATATAACTGCACTACTGTTACATTGATCTAAATCGGTAAATAGAGCAGCTCTCTCCTCCTTTAATCGGAGATTAGGAGTATGGTCAAAAATAGTGAAAATTTATGCACTGGAAAGCATCTTACCATGAGTAGCGACCCACACACATGCTTGTACGATGGAAGGATTTCCAATCTATTATAGGATCTACTACTCTATGGTAACTAGGCATCGTTGAGATTTGTCTATTTGCAAGATCACAATGATGGCAGACTATAAGAATACTTTTTGTTATTATTTCACATGTATACCTAATATTTGGCGAGTTTTTGCCATATTTTGAATCCTTGAAGTGATGCATCATAAGCAGTACTATTGAATCGGTGGTATTGTGCTTGATGGATAGATCTATTCACTTGATTTCACAGAAAAGTCAGATCGCCCTATCGAAATTAACAAAGGCAATTTCTCGGTGCTCACCATTTGGTGACTTCCAATTGATGGTCACTGATTTTACCTACCGTTCAATATTCATCTTACAACGATATCCCAAGATATAAACCATCCATCATCACTATTAACCTTGAATTTGCATGTGGATACTATTGAGGGATGTGTGCAGAGTTACAGGATCCGGTGTCGTACTTTTTTTTTGGACCTTATAAACAATAGAGTGTGTATTGCAAACTCTGATATTATGTAGTGATACCCAGGTGCTTTGGGTACCTCTAATTTTCTGCTTGTTCTGTATTTATTTATGATGTATGTATGTTTGTACTGAGACTGTTACCTGTTTTCTTGCTTACCCTTGGGGTATTACAGCACTGACTGAAGATGTAAAAGGTTCTTTTGATTCAATTGAATAACAAGGAACTGCTTTTTTCGACTTGATAAAAAAAACTAGGATGCAGCAATGATTTGTCTTCACCACAAATCTACAAGAACGATTAAATTTTTGGGTCAGAAGTATACGGGAGATCAAGGCGTAGATATAGGTTGAGATGGTTGCTTTCAGGCAACCCTCCGTCGTTTGTTTAAGAAGCCCAGGCATCAGCTAGAAATAAACGATAGATCTACAATCAAGAAGCAGATCCATATCTGAATGCCAACGAAGGACAAGCTGAGCACTAAGCTTTCCTCCCCACCCAGGAGAATTTCATTAAGCAAAATAGAATTTCATAGGAAGCAAGTCCATGCCTTCACTTGTTAAATCACACTATTACACAATCTATTCTAGCTTCTTTGCTGGAATAAGAACCAGTCTTAAGGTTACGCCTCGAAGAGGATGATTAGTGTTCACTGAAGATTGTATTAATAATCTTGGCAAACGGAACACACTTTATTATTTATGGTTTATCTACTCGGACCCACTCAAGATCTAGTTACCCCTCTTATTTCTATATTGCCACTCAGATTCGTGGTATCAGCTGAATATTCAAAGATAATCAAGTTGCAGTTGTATTAAATGCTTTGCGAAGAGCTGCCTGAAACTTGCCAAACTTGCCAGATCCTATCCCTTTTTTGTGACCTTCCTGTATGTTAAGAAATCATGGGCACCAAGATTATAAAGAAATACGAAAAAACTAAAGAAGTAATTTTATTAATCAAAGGGTGCAGCTTTCATATTGAAGCGGGCACTTATTTATCTCATACAATATATTCAATAACGGTTGCATAACTATAATTTATCACAACCGTAACATAACTGTTTATTTACAAACTAATTGTAAGTGTTAATCTTCAACACACCCTCTTAACACTACAATTAAAAAAAATTTGATTGACATAATAACATAAAATAAAGAACTTCTAAAATGGATTTCTATTTTCTTCTCTACATATTCATATTTTTGCAGGTACTCCATTATGTTGTCTCATCACCCTGGTAAAGGTAGAATTCCCGAGTTGGATTTCTGAGTTCCTGGATTCCACCTCCCCGAACTCCCGAATCACAGATATCGGAAGTCAAATTACTGGACAATCCACATGTCGCATAACCTCAGCAACTAGTGAGGGATCATTCCCTAGACCACAACTCCCGAATTACTTGGACAACAATCCATATTGAGTTACACTCTATTAACTTCTTCATATAGTAAAGAAGAAATATGACTGTTCAGAACAGTAAGTTGTCTTGTATTTGTTGTTATCTTCAATTAAAACAACAATCTTTCTTTACATATATATTGCATGAGCAAAATTATATGCATACTATATTTTGTAAATAGAACTCAAATGTCTCAAATTAATTTGACAAACATATCAAAAGAATTTTTCACAGCAACAACTCCAGCATGCATAATGATATATCGATGAAATTTCCTGCTTTCATTTTGACAGTTCTAGCTTTTAATTTGATAGATACTACATAATGATAAATAGCAATTTCCCTTTGTGATGTAAAAACAAAGATTTTCCCATCTCAGCAACGACAAAGAAGTACTCTCTCAAATTTCTGATAAGATTTCCGGCCAAGTCAGGAAAGAGATTTCCACACCGCATTTTGAATGATGAAATTCCGCGAGGATGATAAAATTCCATTTCTTATTTTCACCGGTAGTTACACCAAGCATTGAATGAAGTTATGTTTCTTTTCTCCTGTACGAGTTGCCATCTACAAATTGTTGCGTTGATATATAGATTTCAAACTGCTTGATATACATATTTAAATAATAAATATTATGGGCAACAACTTCAATCCTTGCAGACAGATATTTTCACAAATATTATTGATAAAAATCTATACATTGATGCTATTCTAATATAGTGACCATGATTATAAAAAACTCATCTTCCAGCCACTCTTGTGAGAGATTCAGGGTTGTCAAAGCTCTGATACCATGTTAAGAAATCATGGGCACCAAGATTATAAAGAAATATGAAAAACTAAAGAAGTAATTTTATTAATTGGAGGGTGCAGCTTTTATATTGAACCGGGCACTTATTTATCTCATTACAACATATTCAATAACGGTTGCATAACTATAATTTATCACAACCGTAACATAACTGTTTACTTACAAACTAATTGTAAGTGTTAATCTTCAACACTGTACACACTGACAACAACAACAAAAATCCCCTGGCAGAGTCGAGTTATGACCCATCTCCTAGCCCTTAACCTCTTAGTAAGTTCCCTTTCTACAGCCCTAGCTCCTTCATCTACAAACATGAATATAAAGTTCGGGTTTTCCAGTCTCCATTTTTTTTTATGGAATGTGTACTCAGTAATGGATTATTTCGGTTGTTGTGTTTTATATTTTTTCTATACTTGTTGTTTTGAGACATGATTACAGTTTCTTATAGCTTGATTTATTTGATGATCTCAGGCTATCCGGGCACCTGCATCATCAAATAAATCAAGCTATAAGAAACTGTAATCATGTCTCAAAACAACAAGTATAGAAAAAATATAAAACACAACAACCGAAATAATCCATTACTAACTACACATTCCATAAAAAAAATGGACACTGGATAACCCCAACTTTATATTCATGTTTGTAGAGCCATGTACGTTCGGTCCATCCAACGGACCGAAGTCAACCATTGACCGGGCACCTGCATCATCAAATAAATCAAGCTATAAGAAACTGTAATCATGTCTCAAAACAACAAGTATAGAAAAAATATAAAACACAACAACCTAAATAATCCATTACTGAGTACACATTCCATAAAAAAAAATGGAGACTGGATAACCCCAACTTTATATTCATGTTTGCAGAGCCATGTACGTTCGGTCCATCCAACGGACAACGGACCAACAGCCAAGTCAATGATTGACTTCGATCCGTTGGATGGACCGAACGTACATGTTTGTTAAGGATGGTGGCTTGGATATTCGAGAATCTCTCTAATTCTTTGCTTGGATAGAAGGTAGTGTTGAAGTTTCTCTGTGTGTCTGTAAATTCATCCTCGCTTTTTTTACTGCATTTTCTCTAAATTTCTAGGCTTATTTGATACTCCCTTCTAATTACGAGCATTACCAGCAGCGTCTGGGGTTGTCGGCCTTAGTCTTTGGCAATGGAGGAAGTCGAAGTATTGGTTCTGTCCTTCATATCGGAGTCTTGGACTCCTGGATAGGGAACGTTTGAAGACTCCTGGATAGGGAACGTTTGAAGACGCACGTAGTTCAATTTTCTTTTCGGAGCAGATTACACGCTGCTCAAACATGCATTTATTGAACGGAATTGAGGGACACTGAATTCCTTGGAGGTGTCTTTTTCCTAAGTTTCATGCACCGATGAATCTCCTGTGGGTGACCCATTTCCACAAGTTACAGTCTTTCTGCTCTTCGATTCCTCCCAGGTGAAACTGGAAAGCTACCAAGTACTATATCGAGTGCCTAGAGATATTCCCGCCGCCCAAAATAACTAGACCATTTATTACTTCCCATTTTGGAACTCTGATTTGGTGTCCTTGTATATGTATTATGAATATGAAAGGCACTGCCACAAGATGAATTTGTGGATAGAATATGATAATCAAAACTCTAGTATTGGATTTGCCACGGCTGTTGTAACATGAGTTGATCCACAAAATTCTCTTCATTGCCATTGGATTATGTTCATGTTCATGGTCCCGTTGGAAGTTTTTCTGTAAATAAATATTCTTTTTTTATTTTTATTTTTTTCAATCCTCGGAGCATCTCCTTCTCTGTGTGAATTGACAAACCCTAGGGTTGCATACTGAACTAGTCATGGTGGTGACAAGTTTGAAACAAGTTCCACAAATGTGCTGCGCACACATGTTCGCTAAGCACTTTCCAATGGACGGAAGAAGGTAATGTACGTATCGTAAAGACAAATCCAAGTGGAAATATGAGCTTGGGCTTGTTATTTTTGTAGGGTTAAGCATTTCTTTGTCTATGAAGAAAACTGCTCACTAAATCAGATGATAAATTTGTCATGTAAAATTAAAAATGCTTTTGAATTTCGAAGTAAAATTTTACAATTAAATATTTTGTTGTTACCATTAATAATATTAAACAAATGAATACCGACTATTAAGTGTTATGGTTTCCTTTGACTATAAATGCAAATGCATTTTTTGTTTGGTATTCAGTCTATTTAATTACAAGATTCTGATTTTCTTGCAAATACTTTTTTTGGTATTCACTCAATTTAATTACAATATTTACTCCATGTTTTAGAATGTCATTCACTCCATCTAATTACAAGACTCACTTTATCATATTAACTCTATCTAATTACACTACTCACTTCCTTTAGATCATTATTTTACAAGATTTACTTCATTTAAATCATTATAGAAATATTATGTTGTCAAAAATGGGTGTAAAGAATATAGCAAAAATAAAGTGGGTAGTTGGTTAGATGTAGTATGGGTTGTATGCTTAGAGTAGTTGGAATTGATGGTTCTTTTAAGGTTACCTTATTTGGAATCTTTGGGAAAGAGGATTCAGCTGACTTTTGTGAATAGCTTGATGTATTATTTGGCATGGACACTTTGAGAAAAATGTGGTAAAAAGAAAGCTATGTCATGGATTTATCTCATTTTCTCTATCTCATTGTCCCATTTTGTAGGAAATATGAGATAGTGGTACTTATCAAAGATAATGCAAATGCATCTTTTCATAATGTTGTGGTTAAGTGCTTAGGATTGATTATCATCATTCAAACTTTGTTGGTGTAGAACTTTTGTTTATGTGTGAGGGAAGATGTTTTGATATTTTGGCATTAGTCTCCTTTCATCATAAAAAAATAGTTAACATCATTAGAGGAATTTTGGGGTCTAAAATGGGCCTCCTAAGGAAAATAATAAAATAATAGTTAAAATAATAAAATAATGGTTAAAATAATAAAATAATATTAATTAATTTTGGAGGAAGAAAGAAAAAAACTACTTTTTGTGTTCGTATTTTCGACATATCTCCTTGTGTTTTTACTCAAATTTCGATTGGGAGAGCTCGTTGGATGTGGAATTTGATTCCACATCCAACGAGTACCCACACTACATACTTTTGACGGACCTTGCTACCCCAAAAACAAGAAATACCTGAAAAAATGTGATGATGACATCATCATCACGTTTTTTCAGGTATTTCTTGTTTTTGGGGTAGCGGGGTCCATCAAAAGTATGCAGTGTGGGTACTCGTTGGATGCGGAATCAAATTCCGCATCCAACGAGCTCTCCCGATCGAAATTTGAGTAAAAACACAATGAGATATGTCGAAAATACGAACAAAAAAAGTAGTTTTTTTTAATGACAAATATGCCAATTCAACCATTATGGTTGACTTATTTTATTGAAATTCTATTGGTTCTTGAATTCCAACTCACAAAAACTTATTTTGGCACGTTTTCTTATAAGGCCCATTTTAGACCCCAAATTTCCTCTAATGATAATTGATATGGCTAAACAATTACAACTGAAAGTTTATAAGACACTTTTATCATTTTAATGTTTATAAGATTAAGGTGCTTATTGTGATTCTTCCTTTGGAAATGGTTAGGATGATGGATACCACTAATTAATGTGTTGTTTTGGCAATCATTTAACTTTGATTAGATGAATTTGGTATTTTCTTTGAATTTTCATGGAAAATAGATAAAACCAATGCATGTTGTAGTGTTCGGTTTTAGATAAACAAGCTTGGGTGCTTCATCACTTGTTCAGATTCATTTTCAATCCATAATCATGTATGATTTAAGTCTTTGTATCTTAGTCATTCAATAGAATTAATTCAATTATAAGCATAAGGGATGCATTTCATGTTTATGTTTTGACAAAGAAGCAAAGAACATATCCTATTTTAGCAAAGGAGGATGATTGCAAAAGCCTTGATATGCAAACAACAAAACAATGTCTCAAATCATCCCATGTAACATACTAAAAAATTCACTAATTAAAAAAAATATAGTAAATCACAAGATGAGTCCGCAACATTCCTAGATCTAGGCTAATGTTCTGGTTTGTGTCACCACCGCATGGTTTACGGTTAAATAGTCTTGTCACACTTATGCTTATTAAACGCCTCCAAGCCTAATCTCCACCCTAAGGTATGAAGAGGGGGTATGAGACTCTTTCAAACCTTATGCACATATATAGTTATATGTCTATTTGAACACCCATTTGAGTCATATTTTATCACCCATTATATTTGAATCATAGTTTATTACCCATATATTTGAACACCCATTTGAATCATTGTATATTAATCATAGTATATAACTCATTTTATTAACTTTGGTGATAGCAAGTTGAATTATTTACGTTGATCTTGGTTTTTTTATAAGTATTATTGTTGTTGTTATATAACACGATCACATTAGTTGTTTGCTTGTAGGGGGTGACTACAACTATCCAACTCTTGGGAGAGAGATACTCTTAAGTCACCAGTCGCATAATTATTAGTTGCAACATGATAAATGAAACATACATTGGAAGGTATGAAACATACATTGGAAGGTCCCACCGAGTTCGTGATATGAATCAAAATCCTTGGTACATTTGTGCATTAACTATCATGTGAATTTTTGCATGCTACGTCATGCTATGTGTAACTATGATATGGCAACGTGGTACTCCTTGTGGCTCCACGATGGAGTGTTGTATTGACCTGGTGCCCAGACAACCTCTCTCCAATTCTCAGGTGTATATACAACCACTATATTGAACCATTTCTTCAGCTCCACGTCATGCAAACTATAACAATACATTAAACATACTAGGCGTTTCCTAGACATGAAGATTTAATACATTAAACATACTAGACGTTTCCTAGACATGAAGATTTAATGGTTGATTTTTTTGGTGCTTATTTTGATGACTTTACCCTAACTAAATCCCCTTTCCCATTCTTCGGTATCGTTCTTTTGTTTGTCGCCTGGTGTTTTCGCTGCTCTCGGCCTCACACTAGTAGCGTTTTCTTATGTGATTGTTACCCACAGCCATTGCTCGTCTCTTTGGGGTTATGGCCTTTCTATGTTCCTTTCATAGGTAGGGTATGGGGATAACTCATCCCACTTTCTGTTTCATTTTCTACTTTGTTGTTTGGTGATTTATATGGTTGTTTCCTAAATCGGTTGGTTAAATGTATTTCTTTGTTTGTGCTTCTCCTGGTTTGATGCATGTGTACTCATTTAATATGTGTTTTACTCTCTTCTAATGATGGGTTCACTATGTTTGTGAAGAACCCATCAGCTAGAGTGACTAAGTCTCTCAAATTGAGCCACCCTGCATAGGTAATACGTTTTTCTGCAACTATTCATAGTCATTTTCTTAGGTTAGAGGTTATGCCTCCACTTTCTAGATTTTAAACTAGCATAATATTGTTTTGAAAAGAAATTGAAGGTTGTCCTGCAAGTCTAGGGTGTTCCTTTGTCGGGATCACCCATGGGCCCTGTGCTACATGTAATTGTTTATATTTTAGACTCATTTTTCAAGTCACTATTATTATGTTTTTGATTCTAGAAAAATACTCATCTCATTTTCCTAAAGGTGTTTTCATATAGGGTTATTGAAGGGTATCATTGATGTTAAAAAAATCATAGAAGCACCTATAGCGAAGTGAAGAAAACCCTAAAAGCATGATGTCAAAAAAACTCCTAGAAGCCCCTAAAGACACCCCTAAATCCAAGTGAAAAAGCCCCTTAAAATAATGATGATTAGTCCTTATGAAGTGAGTTAAAGTTGACTTGAACAATAGCCATGAAGATTCCTTAAACGAGCCCCTTAAATGGCATTTTAGAGAAACTCTTGCAAAGTATGTTATGTCATCCCCAAACAACCCTTATGTAAATTAAAGTGCATAATACCATGTTGTCCCAAATATAAAATTAAACTAAGAAGACAGGTCAGCTCTAAAGAATGGTTTGAGCATGTATAAATAAGAGGGAGGAGGGCCAAAAAAAAAAGTGGGATAATACAACATACTAACAGGATGACATACAAAGCATTTGCGTCCAACAAAATATACTAATGAAATAAAGAGGAGGGTTGACACGGGTTCTTAACATCCCCTCCCTCTTAGAAAATATTTTTCCTCAAATATTTAGATGTGGAAACTATTGTTGAATCTGAAGGAGTGGTTCCCATGTAGCATCCTATGTTTGCATGTCGTGTCATTGAATTAAGACTTCTGTGATGGACTGAGAGAGAATTTGATGAGTGCGGTTATTTAGGATGGCCTCTGGCTCCAAAGTGATGGAATTTGATTGAATTTATACTCGTGAGATTAGTTGGATTGAATTTATTTGTTTGCAAAATGGTTTTTAATTAATTTGGTTACATAGTTTATTCAGTTTTATTAATGGCGTTTTTAAAGCAATGTTTAATTAAACCGAAAAATTGATTTGCTAAAATTCAATCATTTACAAAATTATAATTTATTGAACTTCAACAAGTGTTACAAAACCGGTTTCTTAAAATTCAACCATTTACAAAGTTATGAAATTTATTGAACTTGCTCTATGCATAGAGCTATAAATATCCATCAATACTTTTTTATTTATATTATGGTTTACTGGTGTTACCTACAGAGCTATAAATATGCATTATAATCATGTTACACTTTATCAAAGATGAAGTGCTATCATTAATCACAGATGAAATAAAAAATAGAAAACAAAACAGATGGAGACACAAATTATAATAAAATATCACAGTTAATAAAACATTAAGAATTGGACACAACGGATCCTAGATACACATGTAGAATACCAACATGCATGAAACAAATACTAACAGACATGTACATGACATGAATAACATGCTAAGGATATCCGCATGACAAATTCAAGTGAGTTGTTAAATTAACCTGCATACCCCCTCAGCATGACACAATAAGTAACAATTATTCTCTCTCCAATCATGCTGTTGGTGTGCAAAAAAGTGATATTTTGGATGTTTTGGAAGAAATGTCATATTTTAGAAGTGATCCATTAACCCTCGTTGATCTAGTGCTTCTAGTAGATTCCTACCTAATTGCTTGCACCAATTCTTAGAGTTTTATTGAAGAAGGATAAAATAGTGCATCTGCCATCTCAGTGGTGCACTTGGAACCTTTGTTCGTCATTCTTGGATCTAAGATCACCTGATTTGGTTTGAATTTCAAGTTTCAAGACCTTACAGTTATGCTTGTTACTGTTCTCGTCATTATTGGTGTGAAAAATCAACCAACTCAAGTCTCTTTCAAACTTCTTGTTGGGGATTCGATGTTAGTTTCGCATCATGAGTTTGCTGATATGAAATTTTGTGATTTCATGGATATTTTGAAAGCTAAATAATATTATAGATATCACACATTCGCTTTCCTTGGTCTCATGTCTTCTCCTCACATGATCACATGATCATCTCCTCAGTAAAGATGGAGACCTATTGCATTCGATTGGAAACTTTCTCCTCACATCTAGAGCTTAATTTACCTTGCATGGTTCAATGTTAAAAGCTACAACATATCAGTTGCTTGGGTTTACCTCACATGGTTCAAATTCTCAAGCACCTTTTCTCTTTTTTGAGACTATCTCAGTTTCTCTACTTGGACCCATAATATATTATGCAGTTGTCTATGTTCCTGATTCAGTTGAGCAGTTTCATGTTCTTCCAAAGAAAAAATTCCTCTAGACATAATCATTTAGTTTGGAGAGGTTCATATGCAGAGTCCCGGGATACTAGTGCACACGAGGACTACCACACTGCATTACTGCTCCGTAAAGATGCATGTTGCAGAAATACTTTCACAAGTTTTTGCTCAAGAAGAATTTTTTTTACGTAGTATGAAAGCTTGATCCCAATTTTCCTGCTTATTTTGAGGGGGGGGTTCCCATGAGGTTTTTCCCATTTTCCTCAGTTTGTTAAGTAGTTCCTTTTATATTTAGATTGTATGGGTGACCTTTGGTGTTAGTTTCCAGAGCCCAAGTTGTTCAAAGTTGGGATTATTATTAATCCTCCCTTTGACCACATAGTTTGTTTGTCTATTTTCCTAGCTCAGGATGTCTTCATCATTCCACTAGTGCATGGGGGACACACCTAGGGGACATCTTCCACTTACGGCACTTGTTTGCATGATTTTAAGTGCCCTAGGGACCAATCCATATAATTTAGGAACCCACTCTGAGTGGCACCAATAGTGTCTAGCAATTGACCCTAGTTAGTGGTCAATTATGTTCAATTATGTTATGATTCCCATCAGTTAAATAAATCTTAGTCACTCTAGTGCTAGTTTGCATGATTCAAGGTAGGTAGGGAAAATTTGCTCACCTACCCACTTCAGTTAACTGGTTGTGAATTGTTTAAGTGATCCAAATTTGCACTAGTTAGCTCTAGTGGTGCTTTTTCCCACACTGAGTTAGCTCTTGAGTCAGTCCAGGTTGGTAGTTTTGAATCCTATCTTAGGTATTTGAACTCTCCTATATGTATAACAATTGTATTGCATATTATTTACTTAATATGAGGATTAGTACTAATTAATGGATGAATACCATTTATTTCAATTATTGGTCTCATGAGTGTTTTATTTTCCATGATTATTAATTTGAGTTTATCAATTGCTTCTCTCTCTCTTCTACAATTTTCCATTTGAATTATGTAGCCCTCATGATCCTATGCTTCATTGAATTTTACATGGTATTAATAGCCATATCTATTATATAAATATAACATCCATGGTCGATAAAAAATATCATTCGGGAGTTATTCTGTACATATCCACTTACATCCAACTAAATGTTTTCTAGAAGGAAGAGGTGCAATAGTCCATGTCTTGTTTTTTATTAATGAGTTATACTCAACAGTCATGGATTTCTCCCATTCAAGTTTATATTTAGCATATAGGTAGAGAGGTCATCGATGGCTAATACTTTCATCAAAAGAGTAAAGTCATATCTAGTTCGACGAGTATTGGAAGGAATACCAATTTCAAAACCTGCAGATTCAATATTTTTTTGGGCCCAAACAAGAAGAGGAGTAGTGCTAGGAACCACACTATTGTCTTCGAAACATTCAGGTGGAGTATTTGAAGAAGAAGGTGAACTAGGATCAAGGGTAGGCATAGAAGTAGAGGAAGGGGTAACATATATAGGAACAACAAAAGATGAAGGAAAATTCAAGGTAACATGAGGTTCAATAAACTTAGGAGGAGAGACTTCATTGAATTGAACATCTCGTTGTATGATAACACCTTAGACAGATGGATCAAACAACATGTATGCTTTGGAATCTTCACAATAACCGATATAAATACATTTGTGATACTTGGGCTCTAAATTTTTTCGGTTTTCATCTGGAATATTGATTTTTCTTCGATTCCATTTTTCTTCAAGA
This sequence comes from Pseudotsuga menziesii, assembly GCA_001517045.1. Lineage (NCBI taxonomy): Eukaryota > Viridiplantae > Streptophyta > Pinopsida > Pinales > Pinaceae > Pseudotsuga > Pseudotsuga menziesii. Next base: position 113,258 of record LPNX010283381.1, read on the forward strand.
ATAACTTGCAAAACGTCTTTGGTAGGGACTCTATTCAAAATATAGTTAGCAAACCAAATAATTTCTACCAAAAACCATTTATGCAATCCTTGAAAATAAAGCGTACATATATCCATTTCAACCAAAGTCCTATTCTTCCTTTCAATTACCTCGTTTTATTGAGGTGAATACAAAACAATCTTTTGATGCAGAATTCCATGCTTAGATAAATATGCATTAAATTCATTTTGTTAGGTTATAACAAGCAATAAAATATAACAATATGCGAGAAACTAAACATTGCAAGCAACAATACAAGATGACACACAATATACCCTAGAAACCCCATTCAACCCCATGCGGGGAAAACCACCACCAATGAAGATATTCATTACATGGTCAAAACCGGCCATCTAGCCACCGCTCACATTCAGGCCACTTTACAATGGAGCCTCCTCAAGCATTATAAAGGCTTCATCACATGTAATACCATGGGACAATACCATGGGCTACAACAAACCATGTGCCCAAACCCTATGGTAGACCTAAACCACCTAACAATCCCCCCTTTAAACTTGACTTGGAGTAATCACCAACTCCCCTCAAAGTGTTTTTTCGAGGAATCTTACATACACCCCCCTATCACCTAGGTCTATCTCTCGACTTTACCGGTGAGTTACAAAGGGTTATGCATGTCTTACGAGGTCTTACGACCATATTCCCATTTACATGCAAACCTCTCCATTACATTTTTTTATGTTTTCATGTGTCTTCATGGCGACTACACCATCACCATCCATTGCTTCATCCTCTTGCTTTCCATGCTTACTTTCTTGCTTGTCCTTTTCCACTGCTTGCCTTTCCATTGCTTGTCCACACACATTTTAGTTGATCTCGTTCCTACATATTCATCACTTTCTCCAATGTCGTAGGTGACTCGTCTATGGGGCACCCTGCTCTAACAAATCACCGCCATTATCTCCTATGGACATGTTGTTTCTCAACGCCCCCACACTTATGATATGAGAATCATTTTTCAACAATAGATTTTGAAATATATCAGCACCACTTTTCCTCATGAGTGCTTACTTGAACAATTACCATTCACCATGGCTTCACATGCACATGCTTCAAAATTTCCTACCGCATATAACATGCACCAACTCATGACCCAAGTGACACAACACGCCTCATGATGCATACTGTAGCTCACCAATGAGAATGGGGATTGATGTTTTTCCTCCAGACCCTCTTTAGCAGCTCCAACCAACCGATTTAGTGACTGGGTTTTCTTTATTGTTACTTCCACTACTTCTTACCCACGCTAACCGCTGCCAATATGCATGCACACATGCTTCTTCCCTCGGGCGCATCTAATTCCGAGTTAGGCGACATCTCCGCGTTGCAACAATAGCTATATCGACTGACTCTACTCGCACATGCGTCCTCTACTCAGATCCGTAACTGTGACCAGGAAACCCTCACGCACGAGCTTAAATTTATGGTTTTCTTCCCACGACCCTTTGTTTTTACTTCCGGCAGCTCCTTTGAGGATGGCAGTTGTTTGGAAGCAGCCGACACTCCATGTATCATGTCCATGATCTCTCGTCTCCTGCGAGTAGCCCGCACCTTCACTAGCTCAAAGCTCCATTCTATTAGCCGCCGCTGCTCTGCTCCACAAACACGCTCGTCCCCCATTCTCCACGCAGAGGATCTCTATCCCAATGTCTTCACCAATTGCTCCCCAAAACCTTCACGTTAAGTAGCAGGCGGCTGCTCTAACTCCTGCGTCGCCACACGTCCGCCCGACCTGCTCTACAGACGAGTCGTGACTTCACAACCATGGTCTACTACCAGTGCCAGCGTGATTTGTTGTCCACGCCGACGGCCTGTTGTGGCTTGCACCCGTAGATCCTATTGTTGCACACAGTCATGAGGCCACAATATTAAAAGGATCATAACATGCCCCTTCCTTTTCTTTCAGCTCATGAGGTTGTCTTGATGGGCAGAACCTATTTTTGTCCGTCCACGACTCCATTGGATTGCATAGGCATCTCAACCCTCACGATTTCTGGAGCTAGGGTTACATGGGAATGTTGGAAAATCGTAATTACTCGCAGATGTGTACTTGACTTCCAGCCGACTCTGTACGAGTCGAGATCTTGTCTGTCAGTACTGACAAGAAGGAAAAGTCCACAATTCGGCTCTGTAAACCAGTCGAATTTATTTCAGAAGCTAAGTTGTTAGGTAGATAGTTATTACAGTCTTTAATGGCAAGTGAGTCGGCCCATGCTGTAGCAATTTTCAAATTGCCTATAAATAGAAGAAGCAAATTGTAAATCAGTAGACAGATAGTAGACAGCAGAGGAACTCCGGGTGAGAAAGAGAAGTGGAAGCTCAAGCTTCTGTGCATGTGATTTAATCAACGAGCTGGAGCTCTACAGACCGACGAGTCTGAACGGACAAGTCTGGACCGACCATTTTGTAACCGACAAGTTTGTAGTACTTTGTTATTTCAGCATAGTTAATATATGAAATAGTTTGTGGTTGAATGCATGATTATTTGGTCGCACATGTTTCCAGATTTACTTCTGTAAATGTCTTTTACAGTTACTGATAAGTAAAAGAACAAGAACCCATAAAAATCTCACCCAGTGAAAGTTCCAGGTTTTACGGCACATTGGTCGACTCAAGTCTTCCTACATATTTGGCCACATGTTTCTCATAAGTTATTTGGATTTGTAAATGTGTCTATTTTACTTCATTTTACTCACAGGTGAAAAGCATTTGAAATTTCTTAAGTCTTTAAGACTAAGAAACATATTCTGCAGATTTCGACCAAAGTGAGCCGACTAGAGTGGTCGAAGAGCCGACTTGAGTGGTCGGTGAAAGCAGCCAACTTAGTCGAAGGTACGACTTGGTCGAAGAGCCGACTTGGTCGGAGTAAAAGTGGTCGAGGTAAAAATCGGTCGGACAAGTAAGTCGGAGTAATTTTGGTCGAGTGTAGTACCGACTAAAATTTGTAAACTTGTCTAGTAGGACATAAACAAGTTTCACCCGACTGGTGAAAAAGAAAAGTGGTCGGCGTGAAAGGTAAAAGTGAAAATTTGAAATTTGAATATTGACTGAGCCCTAAACGGCTCTGTTTTGGCTATCAGGGAAGCCCTTTCGAAAACTTGGCCACAGACTCTGGATTTCAATTGCAGTATTCATGCCACACCAAAAAACGGACCAATTTTTTTTTCTTCTCAGGGGCGGGAGGCCCCGAATCCCCATAAATCTTTATACCGGGGAGGGGGGTGGACCACTCTCGGGCCCCTATAGATCGCCTGATATTTCACAGGTCTCCCATAATAAAGCTCATTGAGCTTTGATACCAGTTGTTAGGTTTAAACCAGCAATAAAATATAATAATAGGCGAGAAAATAAATATTGCAAGCAACAATACAAGATGATACACAATATATCTTGGAAACCCCATGTGGGAAAACCAACACCAATGAAGATCTTCATTACATGGCCAAAACCAACCTTCCGGCCAAGTGAGTTAGCCACCACTCACATCTAGGCCACTTTACAATGGAGCCTCTTCAAGCCTTACAAAGGCTTCATCACATGTAATACCATGGGACAATACCATGGGCTACAACAACCCATGTGCCCAAACCATGTGGTAGACCTAAACCACCTTTGACTCAATCCCAAGTCAAGGTTAACCCTAACACATTTTTAGTGAATTCTCCCTCATTATTAGTTCTCAAAGTCTTAATACTTTTACCAAAAAAAAATTCAACAATGGATTTAAAAATTAAAATCTACCAAATGTTTAGCTTTTATGTTTCAAAAAATAAACCCAAGATTTGTGACTAAAGTCATTAGAAAGAAAATAAAATGCATGAGACAAAAGAGGTGTTTCAAGAGGACCACAAATATAGCTATGAATTTGTTGCTATAGTTCTTCAGCATGCCAAGCCTTACCTTTATCAAACATTTTCTTATAATGTTTACAAAGAACACAACTTTCACAAACACCTTTAGTAGAAGAAATTGAAGTTAAGCGAAGTACCATTTTAGATAGCATTTGCATTTTACCATAATTCAAGTGACCTAATCTTTCATGCCATAATTTATGGCACTTATAAGCTTGAGCAACATAGGAATAAAAATATTGAGTTTTACTTGAATTAAAACTAGTAAACTTATATTTAATCCAACATTATGACCAATTCAACCAAAAAACAATTTTGAAAATATGTTTGACATATTTTAACATATAATAAGCCAAACTTCAAATTTATATGCACTAGTAAAAATTAAATTGATCCATAGACAATCTTTGAACACTAAAAGAACATTAACATTACCAAAACCTACGAAAGATCTTTATGTATCATCTAGACATAGAAGTTGTTGTTACATCTCAATTTTTAAAACATATTAATGAACACTACATGTTGTTATATTTGAATTTTAGAGCATATATTACTAAATTTGAAAGCTTTTTAAAGCAGCAGCATAGAAGTCTAATTAAGATAAAACACACGGCCTCATGTGAGAGTTACCACAAAACATATTATATAATAATGCAAAATAACATATTGATGATTGCCTAAAAAGATTGAAAATTGTTTCGGAAGATAAATTTGAATTTAAAAATTTCGAAGCTTTATAAATTAAATTTCAAAGCTTCATAAAAGTAGCATGTCGTTGAGAAAATATAAAAATAAATTCAATTTTTGTTTAAAGTATGTTTTAGATTTTCTATCAATATCAAAAGATGAATTCATATAAACTTATTTTAAATCTGGATAGAGATATTAAATATTTAAATAAAAAGTTAAATATAATTTTTATTATTTATAAATAAATTATATTAGATTTTTCTAATTATTTTATAAATCAAAATTTAAAATAAATATATTAGTTTTATGTTTATATTTATATTTAGTTAATATAAAATAATATTATTTATTAAAAAAATTATATTTTAAAAAATAGTTATTTAAATTTTATATTTATGTAAGTAACCACATTTTTGTGACATGATGATGATGATGATCATTATTGAACCTTAAAATCTTGTTCCTGTGCCAAAAAACTTGCCAAAAAAGTTTCCAAAGTCACCAAAAAAAAAAAAAATTCACACTTAGAATAATTGTCTCGTGTAAACATGTTTTAGAAGATAAATTTGTAGCCACTTGGAAATATAAAAAAGATATAAATCTAAATGAATATAAATTCAAATATAGCAAACCTTACGTGCTGCTGCCTTGATATAAATCTTTGGTTTGATCATCTGTTCATATCACTGCTTTGATACGAATTTTTACATTAATCCTTCGATGAGATTTGTTCATATTTGAACAACAACAACATTAAATACACTACTGGGATCTGTCATTTTTAAATCATAATATGAATACACTACCATATGTTATTTTAAAATCATAACCATCATATTTATTTTAATTAAAAATTAAAATCAAACATACACATAGAGAGTAGACCCATCTCACTTCTAAATTCAAAGTGCAAACCTTTATTCAATAGTTTCACTTTTAAAAGGGTTCGCACATTATTGGTTCGTTTCACTTTTCAAAGAGTTTGCACATCCCTTTCACTTTTAAAAGGGTTTGTAGATCGCTTTCATGTCATGATAAATCTTTATGTTAATGCACATCCGTTTGGTTTTAATAAATCTGAATTTGAGTTGAATTTATGCTAATTTTAAGTAAGTACAGATTATATTAATGTATTTTGGTCAGCTGTTATATTAATGTATTTCTTTTTGGTCGATTGCGATTTCAATTTTACAAAATCCCATCAATGAATATCATACAATATATGACTCTCACACAACCTGAAGTGGACGACACGATGACTCATGTGATTTGATTAATGATTTTTATGGACAAAACAAACTGCAAGTGAACATAGCGTGTTCATATCGTAATGCGCCTGTCTTATCAGATACCAAGTGTGAGTTGAAAAAGGCAGATTCCGTGGCCCATGGGCCATGTCGAAGGCAGCAAGCTAAAGTCTAGATCATTTGCACCTAAATTTCAGCAAGTTTTTTTAGGTTAAAATTTCATGAAAATTGTTTAAAAGGTAGTAAATTATTATTGGAATTGTATCCTCTACGTACCCTAAGGGTAATCAAGGGTCTTGAATCTATTTTTTCAATAAAAATTACAATTTTAATACTGAAAATTTCATTTTCAACAACAAATTAGGTTAAACTTACCTATAAAAATGCAAATAGTCTAGAGATTAGCCAATTCCATGTCGAAATCACTTTTATCAACTTAAAGGAGAATTAAGTTGGGAAATTATTTTGACCTATTAAAAGCATAGTGGCTTTTTGTGCAAATTGTAAATCGAACTAGTTGTAACTTGTTGTAATCTCACAGATCACATAAGGTTACCAATAATACATACTAAAACATATAAATATACAGAGACAAGAGACAAGAACAGATAGGATAGAACAGAATACTTTATTATAATGAGTTCATACAAAGCACAGAACTGAACTGAGTTCTTGTGTGGCTCAACAGCCTAATATATACAAGTTACAAACAGTTACAAAATAACTACCTGTCGGTTCGGTGAACCGACACGACTGTTAGTTAGCCGACTTAATTAACTAGTTTAGTCGGCCGACAGACGTAGTCGGCCGACCGACGTAGTCGGCTGATCGACTAGTCGGTCCATCGACTTAGTCGACTGACTAAGTCGGTCTTCGTTCAAGTCGACTTATGTCGACTTGCTCCTTCTACATCTCCCCCACGAACAAAACATTTCTTCGTCCCGAAGAAACAGGGAGGTACAAAAATTGTTAGTGTTGGTCGGACCCTGCAAAAGTGCTACTGAGATGGACTGTGCAGACGGATAGTTGGTCTTCTCTGGACGCATACTTCGACTATTGCTGGTGCAGTGACGGCAAGCTGATGCTGGAATTCTGTCCATGTCTGGAAGGCTTTCTGAATGTCGATCGTTAGAGTAGTTAGACTCGACAGTACTGACATCTTTTCTGCCATGGGCATTTCTGCAATGTGCTCCATGTTGGGACCCAACATTTGGTTCTGTTCTTCTGCAGCATCAAGGAGTCTTTTCATCTACGGGAAGATGTTGTCGACCTTCTCTAAGTTTGGAAGGGCTTGCTGAACCCACTGATGAGCTTCTCGTTCTAGTTTCTGCAGTTTGCTATTCTCCATCACAATCTACTTGTCAATGGTCTGCCTCATGTCGGCCTCTGTCGACTTACGTCCCTCCAAGGCCTGAATACCTTGCCTTGTCTGCCTGGTCTGGTGATAGACTTGCCCATAATGAGTAGGCCAGTCTCTTAGCACTTCCTCAATAACAATGGATTCCTCCATATGGTCCTGTAAGACTTTGTAAGCCTCCGAAAATGCAGTGTGCTGGGTCAAGAGGAGTCGGGCGGTCTCTTCCTTTTGTTCTGCTTTAGTCTCTTGGAGATGTGTCTATATGGTCGACACCATGCCTTCAAAAAGCTGGTATGCCCTTTCCAGAGGTTGATCTGTAGCGTCTTCGACCGGGCCTAGAATGACAGATTGTGCAAGAGACCTGCATTTGCCGAGAAACTTGACTTGTTCTGCCTCCTTGTCTTTGAGCTCTTTACTTTTGGTGACCGTCCTCTTCTTTGACTCTTTGGCCAAGGATTTGAGCAGTTGGCCGACCTCTAAGTCGGTTAGCGAACTTGCATCTTTTAGGCTAATCTTCAGGCCGGATGTTCTATGGTGGTATTTCTTTTTCTTCTGGGTGTCTATCTGATGTTCGTGGGTACCTGCAATAGTTGAAGTTGGATCTGTGGTTGGGGGAACGGAGGCCGAGGGTTTTTCTGGTTGGTTAGGAGGTATAGAAGTCGGGGGTGTTTCTTTTTGAGGAGGGGGTATGGGGGACGATGGTTTTTCTGTTTGAGGTGGTATGACCACTTCCGGCTGTGAAACTGATGGTGGTTTTGGTTGTGAATCAGGAGGTGGCGGGGGTGGTGGAGATGATGGTGGTGGAGGTGGAGACGGAGTGGAGGAATGGTCAGGGGTCAAAAGGGTGACGGGACTGCATGGTGGACTTTGGTCGGAAGAGATACTTGCTTCCGACGGTGACGTGGGTAGGTCGTTCTATATCTTGGGAGCGACATCCTCGGTGACAGAATTACTGTGTCCTATAATGTCGCCCTCTTCATTGGACCTGATAAATGTTGTTGTTTCCTGGGCATAAACCTGTTTGTTTGCTTTGAGAGGAGCCGTTGTCCTTATTTTCTGCGCCGACTGGAACAGTGCAGGCAGCGTTGCGAAGAAGGCTTTAAGCTCAGCGTCCTTGTTGACCCTGGCTCTGAGTGCTTCCGGAATTGCTCTTTGATATTCTTCCATGGAGCCGCCCAACTGTTCTGCTGGACCGTGTTCTTCGACTACGCGCGTCGGAGATGGAGGAGGGGGGGTCGACACAAGGTCGACGACGTTTTCAGGCGTCTGTTGTGTTTTGGCTTTCTTGGGCCGACCTTCTGGAGTGCCGGCCTCGAGATATCGTTGAAACTGGGTTTCAACCGACACTTTATTGGCGCGGGCATCTTTGACAATGTCGATAGCCGTGGCTGCTAGTTCCTCATCATCGTCAGACGAGTCAAGAATAAGCTTGCGCTTACCCCTGCCTAATTGTTGTTTCTGAGTCTTGAGTCTTTTCCTGGCGACGGCTATCTCCTTAGCCAGCTTCCTGATGTTGCTTTTGGATAGGGCATACTCAGGGTCGTCACCTTCGACTTCACCTGTCGGTTCTTGAGTGGGTTTGACGATTGCTGGCACCGGAGGAGTTTTCTGTTGTACTGTCGGCTGTGTTTGTTCTGTTGGTTGTTGTTGGTCTGTTGGTTGGGAGTCAGCTACCTTTGCAGTCGGAGGTTTGATAGTTAAGTGCACCCGACTAGTGGTCACGGTCGGGGTATCCTCCGACACAAATGTACTAATGTACAGATTAAGTTTGTAGTCCTCCTCCTTCTCCTGGTCTGTCAGTGGTTCGATGGTAGAGAAGTTGACCTGTTTGGAGGCCTCCGGAATTGGTACCTTTGTTCCTGCCTGTCGAGTCAACTCTCTGAAAATCTGTTCAACTGTTGGGTAGTAGTCGAGGTCCTGTGCTTTGGGGTCTTGACCTCGCATGTACCATACTGATGTATGGTCAAGTGCTAACTGGATATGTGAGTCGGCAGGGAGGTTTCGTTGGATGTTTTGGGGCACCCTCCACCTTGTCATCCGAACCTTTAACTGCTGGAACCAAGTCTCCAAGAATACTTTCCCCTGTGCCAACTCATGCAGGGTGCCTTTTTGTGAGATGGGTTTGAAGCGGTGCATTTGGAACTTGGTCGGCTCCCGGAAGACTGGACTACCTTCCGAACAAAAATGATACATGACTATCCAGATAATCAGGGAGGGGAATTTGATGATACCTCTGGTCTCCTGACAGCGTTCATAGATGGTTTTGACCATGTCGGCGACATAGTCTCCCCATCGGTAGACTCTTCCGTTGGTGGTGATTGTGTCGACTGCCTCCAGCATCTCCAGTTTAAGGTCGCTGCTTCGACCAGCCAAGGTAAGGGTGATTGCGATGATTTTAGCCACAATCTCTGGTGTCCTTGTCGCAATCTGTCCTATCATTAATCCTTTAGAGTTTTTCCCAGTCGGTGTGCCTATAAGTTCTTGGACAAGTCCCTCCTTGATACCAATTGGGACAGGGTCGCCTTTGTTTGACAGACCCGTAAGCGTCGAAATAACATCCCCGGTGATGTCAATCGGCTGGTTGAAGTAGAATCGGCCGTTGTGGTAACGACTGATAATAAATTTAACAGCTGCTTCCTTCGTCCCACCGAAGCTGGCCATCAATGGTGCATTAGGGTACTGGAGAATGCTGCTTTTTCGGACTTTCTCAGCGGCCTGTGTCATTTTACTTCCTTCATATGCCCACTCTTGAATTTCTGCCCAGAGTTTCTGAAATGGACCCTCCTGGACTTTGGCATTTTTGATATGCTTTAGTCTTTGGACCAACAGTGTGTCCTCTGCTTGGAGCTCTTGTGCTTTTGCCGCAGCTCAGGTGAGTTTGGGTGCCATGATGTCGGACTGGTCGAAATTTTGATAGGGTTCGTGGGTTCTGGTCGATGGAGGATGTGATGGCTCTATGTGTAAGGGGTGTGGTGAATGAACCTTTGAAGGTCCATTATTTATAGGCGTGGGAATGGTGGAGTGTCGAACTGGTTGTATTAATGGCGGACTTGACAGTCCAACTGCAATACTCGAGTGCGATTTGGTGAATCTGGTTCGGCGCTCGAGGCCATTAATGTGTGATGGGACTCTCGAGGTCGACGGTTGGTGTCGGTGATGAAAATGGTCGGCATGACTGGTCGATGAGGATGGTCGATGAAAATGATTACGGTTGTCGAAGGGGTGAGTTGCTGTCATGCTGGTTGTTTATGAGTGTTTTGTTTTGATTTTTTTTTCTTTAGGATTTTTCAAACTTTTTATAGGTTTGGATTGACAGTTATGGTCGTTATATATATATATTTTGAATCAGTTTTTGTACCGTTTAAGTCGGGCTCCATTGACAAGCTTCCGAAATACTAGGCCCTGTAATGTTTTTAGTCGGACTGAACCATTGGGGTGGATTTCTTCGACAACATAGGGTCCCATCCATTCTGTGTGAATTTTCTTTGGTTTTCCTTTTACTCAACTGTTATAGAGTAATGCAAGGTCACCGGCCAACAAGTTTTTGTTCTTGATGTTACGGTCGTGACAGGCTTTTTGCTGTTGTTTTTGAATTTCCTGGTGTTGAATAGCCATAACTCTATGTTCTTCCATTTTACTGAGTTGGAACAGTCGATCCTTTCTTGCATGCTCGACATCGATATGTAGTAGCTGAGCTACAATAGGTGCCTACTGTCGGAAGTGTAGGGGAACGACTGCTTCTTGTCCATATACCAGTCGAAAGGGAGTTTGGTCGGTCGACTGTTTATACGCAGTCCTGTATGCCCATAAGACTGCAGGGACTTTCTCGTCCCAGTCATCTTTATCAGTATTGCATATTTTAGTCAATCCTTTGGTCAGTGTTTTATTAAAATCTTCAATTGCACCATTCGACTGAGGATGGTATGCTGTACTTCGTCTGTGGTCGATGTGAAATTGGTCGGTTAAGTTTTTGATGGTTTTGTTAATGAAGTGTGATCCCTGGTCGCTGATCAATGTGAGTGGACATCCAAATCGAGTAATAATGTTTTCATAGATGAACTTAGCATCTACCTCACTGGAACATGTTTCGATAGGTTCAGCTTCTGCCCATTTAGTAACATATTCCACCATAGTGATAATATATCTTGCACTTGATCGTCGGGCTGGGACAGGGAATGGTCCTATGAAGTCTATAGCACAAATTTCAAATGTGAGACTAGGGTTTACAAAGATCAGGGGCATTTCTGTGCTCGGCAGTGGTCGACCAAGTCGTTGACATCTATCACAACGACTAATAAAAATTTTACAATCTCTGTGAAGTGTCGGCCACCATAATCCAGATTGTTGGATTTTCTTAGCAGTTGTGTCGGCTTGAAAATGTCCTCCTGCAGGGCCATAATGTGCTTCGTGCATGATTTGGTATCGTTCATGGTCGAGTACACATCTTCTAAGGATATCATCTAGCCCCATTTTATATAGAAATCCGTTGATGAGGCTGTAAGGGGCAACTTTCATAGCTAGGATTTGCTTTTTCTTAGTGTTCAGGCCTTCTGGTGCCTGACCTGTTTCCAAGAACTGAGCAATCTCCTCCAGTTCTTCTGGTACTACTTCTATATGAAATAGGTGTGCGTCCGGCAAGTCGTCATCGACTCCGGTCGGTTCCTCTCCTGTGTCGATACGGGATAGGTGGTCGGGCCCGACATTGAGCTTCCCTGGTCGGACCACTACTTCAAACTCAAATTCTTGAAAGAGAAGTAGCCATCGACAAATTCTTCCATGATGAAGGGGTTTATTAACAAGGTATTTCAACGCTTGATGGTCGATGTAAAATATGAAGGGGTTGGCTAACAGGTAATGTCGATACTTTTGAAGGGAAAAGACCATACCTAGGGCTTCCCTCTCGGTGGTCTAATAGTTCTTTTCAGCCTTATTAAGTTTTCGACTGCTGTAAACTATGGGGTAATCCATTCCATCGTCTCCTGGTTGAGTCAGGATTGCGCCAATTGCTATTCCTGATGCATCAATATGCACATGAAATTTGGTCGACCAGTTTGGAAATTTAAGTATGGGGGCTTAGACCAATTTTCTCTTCAGTTTGTCGAAGGATATTTGGCATTCCTCTGTCCACTTAAATTCTTGATCTTCTTTTAGTAGCTCTTCCAGAGGGTAGGTCATGTCGGAGTAATGTCTGATAAACTTCCTATAATACCATGTATGTCCCAATAACACCTGAACTTGTTTAGGGTTTATTGGAGGCTTCAAGTCGAGGATGATTTTGATCTTGGCAAAGTCAACCTTAATACCATCTTTGCAAACAACATGTCCTAGGAGTATCCCTATGGGGGTCATAAAGATACATTTCTTAATGTTTAATGAGAGTTGTATTTGTCGGCATCTTTCTAACATAAGTCGGAGCCATGTGCAGTGATCCTTTAGGGTGGAATATATAGTCCAGTCGTCGAACTAGACGGCCATAGTTTTATATATGTATTCCTGGAAAGTTTTGACAACAATTCTGGAGAAGACTGCAGGTGCATTCTTTAGTCCAAAAGGCATAACCCTGTAAGCAAAAGAGCCAAATTCACAGACAAATGTAGTTTTCTTTTGGTCTTTATTTGCTATAGGTACTTGGTTGTATCCTGAAAATCCATTTGTAAATGAGTAGCATTCATGTCCTGCCACTTCATTCAAGATTTCATCAGCATATGGGGTTGGGAATGGATCGGTTAGGGTGACTTTGTTAAGCTCTCTAAAGTCGACACAAATTCTTAATCTGGTCGGGTCATGTTTCTTAGGCTGTACGACCATGGGACTTGCCCATTCCGACTGGTCAATGGGGTAGATGATCCCTGCTTCTAACATGTTGTCTATTTCCTTCTTAACTATCTCCTTATACTTATGAGCTAATTTATAAGGTTGTTTCTTAACAGGTCGGACATCAGGTTTTGTATCTATTTTCATCTCTCCCATTTCCTGTACTAGTCCTTTTAAGTCTTTGTAATCCCTTGCAAAGACATCTTGGAATTCTCTAAGTAAGTTTATGATTTCAGTGGTTTGGTGTTCATTCCAATAGTCTCCAATCTTAGCTAACTTTGGACGGTCGTCATTTTAAATGTCGACCTCCTTGGTTTTCACTTTTGCAGCCAGCCACTCTGGTTCTTTAGCTTCATTGATCGGCCGACTTCCCTCTTTGAACTGTGAGAATGTAGCAGGAAAGTCGGCTATAGTCATTCTGTCAATGTCGGGTTTATCTGTGCTCTCGAATTTCAAGATGGAATATATAGGTTTGTTAGTTTCACTGTGGTCAGGGTTCCATCTGAAGCTTTTTCCTGTGGTGTGTTCATTTTCTAAGTGCAAGTGGGTCGACTGAGGTCTGGATGTGCTTTGTATAGTATTACAGTCCTTAACCGGTCGATGGGTCTGGTAGGGTTGATTGACAGTCGGTTGGAGGAATTATTTGATTTGCTGTGCTGTCTCAGCCAATTTTTCGTTTTGAGGTGTAAACTGGAAGTCTTTGATAAAGTTTTCTCTTAATTCCTGCCAAAAGAAGGTTTCTCCCCTAGCTTCCTCCATTTTATACCATTTTTTAGGTAAGTCGTCTAAGGTTGAAGGAAACAAATGGGGCCAGGCTCTCTCGTCTTTGTAACCAAGTCTCCGCCACTCCTTTTCACAAGTCCTAATGTGGTCTTCTGGGTTCTGGCCCTGAGTGAAGATAGGGATTTGGGCTTCCTGTGTTAGCTTATTCCCTCCAAACCGTTCGACAAAGAAGGTTGAAGCAGTGGTTCAGGTCTGTAGTTTTGATTGATGGGTATCCCACCATCTAGTTGCTTGACCTGTAAATGTTTCCACTAAACTTTGCAGTCGACCATGTTCTCCAATATTTTTAGAGACTTGTTCGACATGCATGACTGGGGATTCCCTCTCCTTATACCGGGGTAGTTGAGTATTGTTTAAGTTCATGGGTTGTAAGGTAGGGCATTCTCTTTGTTTCTTTTCAAATTTTTTTGGGATAATTGATACGATGAAGCACTGTCGGGTGGGTTTTTTCTGTACTGTTTGAATAGTCCAGCACCCTCTTGCTTGCGTTTCGTAATTTTCTATCTCCCAGTCATAGAGTTCAGCGTCTGAATTATAGCCAACTGAGTCTGGGTTACCTAAGTAAAGCTCCCCTTGGGTGTTTGGTTCGGTATAGTCGGTATTGTTCTGGATCTGATAAAGTTGTCGGATATCGACTTCCTCATCAATCGGTTCAATCCAAGGTTGTCCTTGGGATGGATTGATAGGTACTATGACCTTTTGGCCATTTCCTTTGAGCTTAATATGTTCTTTGTCTAAAGAGATAGAAGCTTTCATCTTTCGACCCCAAGGTCGACCTACAAGGGCTGGGAAGGAGCTAGATCCTTCCTTTGGGTCAATAATTTCGAAATCAACCTTGGTTGATATTCCTTTGATGGTCATGTCTACATTTTTCCAAACCCCAATGGGTTCAATGAGACCTTGGTCGGCTAGTTTGAGATAAATACCTGACTCATAGAGTCGAGGTCTTCCCATCTTTTCCCATGTGTCCCGGGTCATAATATTTACCTGAGACTCGAAATCAAGCACCACTTGTCGGACATGAAAACCTTTGATTTCTAGGTCGACTAGAGGATCGACATCCTTTTTGTCTTTTTGATTTAGGTTGCAAATGTTCTTAGTTTGTTTTTCAGGGTTAGTACTTTTGATTTGATGCAATAAATCAATGAAGTGGGCTATCGACTCATCTGTTTGAATGAGATGGGTTAACTGCTGTGTCATGCTAAGTTGACTGTGAATAATGTCTTCTTGCTATGCAAGGTTTTGAAATATGTGTGATGCCTCTTGATAGGTGTGTTTTTGTGTTATAGGGTTTGGATAATCATTGGTGTCTTTGATCCTGGTAACTTGTGGGTTATCAGGCCCTGTTTTTGTACCTTAACGAGTGACAATATGCAGATTTTTAGTATGTACTACATCATGCTTTTGTACACAAGACAAGACATTAACATTCTTTTTCATATTAATTTTTTCCAACATAGTAGGACAATCCTCCAAGGAGTGATCGCCTACTCCACAATGCGTACAGAATTTCAGGTCAGTTCTGTCTTTGTACGGATAGTCTGCGCATCTATGCCCCTATTTATAGCAAATGAAGCACTGGCTGGGTCGATGAGTGCGTATGTCTCGATTCCCAATGAATCGACCTCTTCCAAACCCTTATCATCGATTGTCATACCGACGTTCATATCGCCGGCCGTTAGCTTGTTGCCCATTCTGATTGTTTGAATTGCTCTGCTCATTAGTCTATGCTACTGCATTCGTTTGGTAAACGGCCTGGTAGTTCTGTCTATTTTTCAGGTTCAGTTGACAGTCGGCCATGTTGTGGCTTTTTGTCTTGCAGATGGCACACCAGGAAGCCTTCCATTCTTCATGTTGTATGGACAGTCGGCTGTAGAATGGTCTCCACGCTCCTGGCAGATGTCGCAAAATGCGTTAGTCTGCACAAAACGAACATCTTGTTGGCTGTACTAGTGTCAACAAGTATCTTTTGAATGACCGGCCGTCGAACAGTTTGTACACCAGATCTCTTGATTCTTCAGGGTCAACTCTTTTAAGGATTTCTGGACATTTTCTAGCTATTCCTCCAGGCGGTGGTCTGTTGGATATGCAGGGATATCTTCGTCCATCTCGACCTGCAGAGCTTTAGTCAGCGCATCTTCATATGTCTTGAAAGTTTCCAGACTGATATGTCGGCGATTTTTTTGTGATAAGCCTGCAAGAAACCATTGAATTAGCAATTGTTCGTTAATAACATAATCTAGTTGACTCAACAGGTCCTTCCAGTGTTTGTCATAACCACGGACAGTTTCTCCTGGCTTCTGTTGGGTTGTTTTGAGCTTTTTGGCTGCCAGGTGCTTAGCGTCTGGGGTTTTGAAAAAGGATAAGAATTGCGCCTTTATCTCAGCTTTGGTCTCCTTGGGGGTCCTTTCTGTGAATGTCATGAACCATGTCAAGGCTCGTTTGTGTAGGGCCCCTGTGAACTGGGCCATCTGTCGTTCTTCATTCGTCACCTGGTTTGCATCCCAGATGGACTTGCAGACGAACCAATGTCGTCTGGGATCTTCATCCCCCTCATATAGAGGAATGTGGGCAGTTCCGTGACCCATGTCTGAGTCACTGTCACTGCTATCCGACGGCGGCGGAGGTGGGGGTGTGGGTGGTGGTGAAAGAGGTGGGGTTGTTGATATAGTTGAACCTGTGGGGGTGCAGATGGGGTTTTGGTCGACGAAACTTATGATTCCATCGGTGGTCGATTCTTTCTCGCTGTACAGTGGATTGTTGATAATTTGTCTTCTCAATGGCCCACTGTCACTCTGCGTGCTCAGGTCTAACTCTTCGGTATCTTCTAAAGTTGTATGTGGTAGGGGGGGTGCTCCTTCGTGTGTCGCTAGGAGCAAGTGGATACTCCGAAAGGAAGGTGCCATTTGAAAGGTCACCCATTTCCCTTCGACTGGTCGGCGTATGACAAGGTGTCGTCCCGGGTAGGGTTCGTCACCTAGTCGACTCCAGATAGTGATGTCACCAGCTCTCAGTTGGAGGTCGTCTTCAATAATAGTCTGTATTACTGTATGTGGATTGGCTGGGGATAGGGTTACTTCATCGGGAACCGTTATTTGGAGAGCTTCTTGCTGCTCTATCCACACTTCCTCTTCCTGAAGGGCTGTCTCTTCATCTATGCCTCCTTCTTGTCGGTCATGACCCGACTCTGGCGGATTCTCATCTCGGTCGGTCTCCCTAGGGTTTTGTTGTCTTCACAGCTCTTCGGCTCGTTCTCGTCTGGCTTCCCTTCTCTGTTGTCGTTCATCCCTCTCGATTTGCTTAATGTCTGACATACTTTCATACAATACTATTCCTTCGAGTCCTTTTCGGTCGACTGTTCATTACTGGCTTAAATCTAGTCGACTAGTATCCACTATGCTCCCTCTTCGACACACAACCAGCTACGCCCCCATAGCCTACCCGACGCTTTTTAGAAAGCTCGGATAATGCTGTCTATTTGTTCAGGAAGTATTCCCACTCCCTTTCAGCGATGAATTTCTCCCACTTCTTTTGCTTCTCCGCCCAGTTAGTGTTAGATGGCGGTTCGTACAATGGTGGTCGAAGTTCGACGATATGGCCTGCTCCTTTCTCTATCAAGAACTTGAACAGCAGGGTCGGTAAGGAGCACAGAAATTGGTCGGTGAAATCTGTGTAGAATTTAGCTTTTACAGTTTCCACTAATGTTCGGTCTTCTAGGGCTTGCTCTTCACAGAAGTCGTCCGCGATCTTCTCACACCACTCTGACAGATTTGTTCTACCCCCTCGAATAAGTTTCTCCAGCAACTGTTCTTCTTTAGTTGCGTCGGTCTTTTTCATCCAGGAGTTGCTTCAGTAGTTGTGGCACAGATTCAACAAACTTCTCGTGTGTCTCGGTGAAAAATCTGGCTTTGGCTTCTGCAACTGTTAGTCTATTCCTACGTGCGTAATTTTGTAAGTAATTGGCAATTTTACGCTCCCACCAGTCCTTGATCTCCTGCTCTGGTATCATAGGTGAGCATATATTCTAGACATGTACTACCGGCAACGGAACCAATGTTGTAATCTCACAGATCACATAAGGTTACCAATAATACATACTAAAACATATAAATATACAGAGACAAGAGACAAGAACATATAGGATAGAACATAATACTTTATTATAATGAGTTCATACAAAGCACAGAACTGAACTGAGTTCTTGTGTGGCTCAACAGCCTAATATATACAAGTTACAAACAGTTACAAAATAACTACCTGTCGGTTCGGTGAACCGACACGACTGTTAGTTAGCCGACTTAATTAACTAGTTTAGTCGGCCGACCGACGTAGTCGGCTGATCGACTAGTCAGTCCATCGACTTAGTCGACTGACTAAGTCGGTCTTCGTTCAAGTCGACTTATGTCGACTTGCTCCTTCTAGATAACTTCAACAAGGCCACGGGAGGGCATGTTTAAATTTAAGCATCTCAGTAGTAACAAGAAATAATAAATAACAAGACTAGTTGTCAAGGAAGCAAGTCCTTTGCATATGTGTTTGTCATTGTCTGTAATGTTAAACAACTATTTATAACAACTTACGACTTTGAATGCTTATTTTAAGTGGTTTAACATCTTTGGAGTTAATTCAACAATTTGAGTTAATGACATTTTATGCAAAATCATTTCCTTTATCTCATAAAATCCTAGGTTTTGAGTCTTCTCTTAGCACAGATCAAGAAACTCAATTTTTATATATCATTAGAAACTCAAAACCATTGAGGCCTTTCTTGAAAGCAAGGTATCTTGCAATTTAGATAAGGAGTTGTATCTTTTGAATATTTTTCCTTATACGAGTATAGATCCCTCTCTACCCAGGGTTGAGAGGGATCAAATCTAGACTATAGGTACAAACCCTTTTTCTTGTATCCAATCCAATACTCACCCATTTTGTCATTAAAATCACCTCTTCAACATATTATGTGTAATTGGATGGAAGGTTTCCATGGATTATCATTACACGGTATTGCACACTATTGCACAGTGCCATGGGTGATACGCCAAGGGGTATCACTTCATATATTTGATTGTGCAGGTAATATTTGTTGTAATTAATATGATATTGTTATGGCACTATATTAATGGTATCACTTCATATATTGTAATATTTGTGGTAATTAATATATATTTGATTGTGGAGGTAATATTTGTGTTAATTAATATCATATTGTTATCGCACTATATTAATATTCGTATTACAAGTACCTGCTCAAATTAGTTTCATATCCCCACAAATTAATTGGTGGAGTGAATGGCCCATGCATTTATGCATATTCTTGTAGTCTCTTGAAGCATTGGAAATGATAATATTGTTGCAATGATCGGGAGGGAAGGTAATGTTTGTATTAGGTCATTAATTATCTATATCCCCTAGGTATTAATCCATATTGTTGCAGTCTATGGATCCAGTGAAAATGATAATATTGTTGCAATGGACATGCACTTAATATTTGTATCATAGTATTATTTGCATTACATTGATATATTTTGTTTTCATTACAGGGATATCTAGATAGTTCAGGTATTATTTGCATTACAGAGTTGGTTGATATATTTTTCATTTCAACAAATGGAGAAGTGCACTTATTTTTTTTTTCTGCCCCAAATGGAGAATATGTTTAAACCCTTTAACAACCCCATCTCCACTTTCAACGTGATAGCAATGTTTGAATATGGTTATAATATTTGAATGTTTTAATATTTATGGTTTTATGGAATTAGACTAGATTTTAGTATTTTTGTATATGATGGTGATGAGTGTGAGATAAAATGTTAGAGTAGTTTGTGTGATAGAATGCTTTGAAATGTAAAATTTGAGAGCTCTAGGGTAAAACATAATAGTTGGAAAAATAACCACAATACTACTACAACCTCTTTTCTAACCGCTATGTGGATTTATTAAAAAAGAAACCAACATTGTCTTAAAACAACACTAAATTTTTAGAAAGAAAATTGAAACATAATTGAGTGTTAGATTTAAAAAAAAATATTGTCTTCTTTAAAAACAAATATTATGAAATCATAGTTTGTTTATTATCTAACCCTCTAAAACATTTGTAAACAATATTATTATTATTATTATTATGGAATCATATTTGGTAAATGAATAATATGAAACCATATGAAGCTAATATTAAACTTAAAGAAGAATATTAGATTTAAAAACTTGATTTAATTTATTTTTTAAAATCTAATACTAAGTGTTTTTCTGTTTTAAAAGAAATATTGTGGTTGATTCAAATTTATTTTTGTGAAGTAATTAATAAGAACATCAATGAATAGATTGTAATTGTAAGAGGAAATATGAACCTCAATAGGCTTTATATATGAATTTATAATTAGTTATTTTAATATTTATTTTATTTTTAACAAGTTTATCAATTTTTTGGTATCATTTAATTTTTTTTATTTTTTATTTTTATTTCAGATAATTATAAGCCTAAAATTACAAATCCCCTACTACTGATTAGCTTTAAATTTGGCTTTCTTTATTTGCTTTTCATTAATTTGAGAGGCTTCAAGATATAATGCTTTATTTGCTTTTTCATTAATTTGAGACTATGTAGCTTGTTAAAAGATCAATATGTTTGGCAACTTAAAGAATATTATAAGGCTTTCGAACGAGTCACAAAATCTTAAAAACAAAAAATTTATTTTAAACATAAACCATTGCCTTTTTTTACTTTTCTTTTTAGGCTTTATCTACTTTTTAGGCTTTATCTACTGACTAAGAGTTAGTTGAACCCTTTTTCTGAACAACCATTTGTTGAATGTATAGAGACCTATAGCGTTAGTCTAGATTTGCAAATAACACTAAAGAACTAGTTACAGTCAGCTCTACACTAAAATACCAGTTATAAAACTATTTGCGTAAGAAACAAAATTTCAGTATTGCAAATAACACCGGAGGACAACGAAAATAAGCACCAAGCTAATCAATCTAACCGATCTCTTAGAGAAATTATTTGATGATCAAAGTAACTCTGTGTTTTCTTCCAGAATTGGTGTTTTTTTAAGAAGCATTGATGTTTCTCCCACAAGTTGGATGTCAGTTGCATGGTAAGTTTTGGATTTTTTTTAAAAATTATTTGATGATTATTTATGTAGCAGATTGCATCAAATATGCTGATCTGTTATGAATCTGAAGGCCCATTGTGAGGAGTTTTCCTCACTACAACATTTTTTCATTTTAGTTCTAATTATTTCATTTCTTACAAAATATTAATCAAGATGCATTTAAACATAACAAAATACAACCACCTTGATTTTTTTTAATAAACTAATACATATCATATATAAAAATCATAAAAAAATATTAAAAAAACATTTACAATAAATGAATTAATAAATGTCAAGGACACATTGATTTTCATGAGCCATCTTATAAGAACACTAGGCAAGATAATTTTAATAAAAGATAACTCAAATCAATGAACTAATAAATGTTACATCAATGTGGGCAAGATAATTTTAATAAAAGATAACTCTATTTAATGAAATAATAAATAATAAATGTTACATGAAGGTGTAATGAATGGATGATCAAATGTATAAGTAAATAAAATGTGACCCATTGATTCTCATGAGCTAATCTAAGTACACATGGCAAGAGAAATTGTGCTTGGAAAATCAAATAAGAGGTAAACCAATCGAGCGTAATAGCCACAAGATGGCAAGTGCATTAATTACAATCGAACTATATCCAAGAGCACTTTACAAGAGAAAATTTGCCTGGAAATCAAAATAAGAGGAATAGTTAACCAGCTCAAAGCAAGGTCAAACCAACAGGTTGGCAGGACTAGTAGGTTGGAATTATCGGTTGATGAGCGTACTCAATGATATTAGGGTTTAAACGTTTCTTAAATAAAGGGAAAGAGAGAATCGACAAAAGCATGCAAGCCCACACAGTAGCTCCATATCAATTTGATGATACAAGGTGCTACGTGTAAAGTGTTACATTGATATAACTGCAGTGCTGTTACATTGATCTAAATCGGTAAATAGAGCAGCTCTCTCCTCGTCGGGTATGGTGAAAAATTATGCACTGGAAAGCAACTTACCATGAGTAGCGGCCCACACACATGCAAGGAATGATTTCCAATCTATTATAGGATCTACTACTCTATGTTAACTAACCATCGTTGAGATTTATCTGTTTGCAAGATCACAATGATGGCAGACTGTAAGATTTTTTTTTGTTATTATTTCACATTTATACCTAGTATTTGGTGAGTTTTTGCCCTGTGTTTTGAATCCGTTAAGTGATGCATCATAAGCACTAGTACTATTGCATGGGTGGCATTGGGCTTGATGGATAGATCTATTCACTAGATTTCACAGAAAAATAAGATCGACCTATTGAAACTAACAAAGGCAATTTCTCGGTGCTCACCATTTGTGAGCTTCCAATTTATGGTCTCTGCTTTTACCTACCATTCCGTATTCATATTACAACGATAGCCCAAGATATAAACCATTTGCAACGATATCCCAATTTGCATGTGGATGGATGGTGAAGAGTTACAGGATCTGGTGTCATACGTTTTTTGACCCCATAAACAGCATATTGTGTATTGCAAACTCGGATGTAACAACGATTTGTCTTCACCACATATCTACACCAACGACTCAATTTTTGGGTAAGATATATATGGGAGTTCAAGGCGTAGATATAGGTTGAGATGGTTTCTTTCAAGCCACCCTCAGTCGTTGTTTAAGAAACTCACGCGTCAGCTAGAAATAAAGGATAGATCTACTTTCAAGAAGCAAATCCATATCTGAATGCTGCCAACGAAGGACAAGCTGAGCACTAAGCTTTCCTCCTCACCCAGGAGAGTCTCATTATGCAAAATAGAATTTCATAGGCAGCAAGTCCTTGCTTTCACTTGTTAAATCAGACTATTGCACAATCTATTCTAGCTTCTTCGCTGGAATAAGAGCCAGTCTTGAGGTTACGCTTTGAAGAGGAAGACTAGTGTTCTGAAGATTGTAAATAATAATCTTGGCAAACTGAACACACTTTATTATCACTTTCAGACCTTCGAGAGCTAGCAGTTCATCCAGTTCATATTTCATCGTTTGAATGACTTTGCCCAATCGAGTTAAAGCCTCAATGGCGTTCACCGTAGGTATAGAGTGGAAGATGGAGATTATGAATTAGTTCCGGACATCCTATTTGATAACTCTCTCTGTGCAAGAATAAAGCAGGTATATAGCGTTGTATTCTCTGTTTGAATGAATAAAAGTACAAATGGGTTCTGTCTTAGATGTAGCTACGCTTATTACAGTGACTAGGACCCTTACCTTCCTTATAGGCCGCGGTCAACCAGTCGGCTTATGAGGCAGTGGGAATGGCAGTGGTAAAGTCTATCATTAATTTTATTCTAGTTGTAATTAGATTAATGAGGAAATGTTCAAGGCTATAGTTCGTTAATCTTCTTCCTGCGCACAAGAATGGTTAATCCCTTCTAGAAGAACTGTCTCGGTGTGGCATAATGGATAGTTTGGTCTCTGGGAGGCTTGCTATGCTCAATGGAAGTCCCGCCCTCATGAATCTAGCTTGAGGAAAGTATACTCATTATTAATCATTTATTGGAAGCGATGCTAAGCTAAGAAGTGATAGTAGTTAGCTATTCAAACAAGCACAATAAACTACTATTACTTTTAATACACTACTATTACTAACTATTAGGGAGATGGAAAAATATAAATCAACAAGAGTTTCTATGATTGCTTAAAATATAAAGCAACCAAGGCTTCTGTGACAAGAGTTTCTATGATTGCTTAAAATATAAATCAACCAGGGCTTCTGTGATTGCTTTACAAGCCAGGAGAAGTTGAGGATGAAATGCAAAT
Organism: Pseudotsuga menziesii; assembly: GCA_001517045.1. Classification (NCBI taxonomy): domain Eukaryota; kingdom Viridiplantae; phylum Streptophyta; class Pinopsida; order Pinales; family Pinaceae; genus Pseudotsuga; species Pseudotsuga menziesii. The sequence goes on from LPNX010283381.1 coordinate 136,953, forward strand.
GTTGAAAACATAAAACAATTAAAAAATATATGAAACATAACTATATTTCTTACATAAAAGTAGCTACAATACCTGTAGAGTCACCAGGAACCATCTTTATATGCATAAAGAAGTGTCCAAACAAGTAGCTACCCTTGGATTGGAAGCCACGGCCTATCACAATGCCATGAAATAGCAGCGAAATCTTCATGCTCAAAGTATAAAGGCTAATGAAATGCTCATGCTGGAAAATAGTGTGCAAAATGCTGGTGGTCTTAGTCGAATCAGCTAAGAAAAGCTCATAAACAGAATATAGAAATAAAGCGCTAAAACATATAACACTAACATTAAATTTCCCCATAAGAATATATTTTCACACCGATGGCTGCCATTGCATATATCACACTGTGTCTATATGTTACTGAAATTAGTAATTTCTCAATTAGAGATTTATCAATGAAATTAATAGAATGTGAAAATTAGTAATTTCTCAACTAAAGATTTATCAATGAAATTAATAGAATGTGAGATTTATCAATGAAATTAATAGAATGTGAGATCAAAAGATATAGTAATACATAGTCTGAGACCTTTCAGAACCTTAGAAATTAATTAAATAATGGTAAATACCTTTTGTAAAGAGCATGAACACCATCTCTTTACGAGATTGTCAGTACGTAACTAATTTATTCAATAACAGGATTGTAACACAAAATTATAGCAAAGAAAGTCTACTATGACTATCCTAAAGGAAATTCACAGAAAACCTTTGTTGATGAATCTTGAAAGAAAGCATAGAAAGCAAGGTTAAACGAACCATGGTTGCGATCGAAATCGACTAAAGAATTAGATACGGGTGGGACACTCATCTCAAAATTAGGAATTGGGAAGGCTAACCTTAATTATCCTATGTAAATAAGTTTTTTTTATTCAAAACAAAATGGAAGAATCCGAGAATCTGATTCGAGTGCTGTTAAGCATAAGGCCGAATCCGGTAACTAAAAAACGTATACATTTCAAGAAACAACCTACAATGTCTGAAAAAAAAGGTAGGGCGAATCCCGAAGAATCAAGAGGGGATGTGAGTCGTTTTATAATGTGAACAGGCCATCGGACATGTGTATAATAACAACTGTGAGTCGACATGAGCAGATGCATTAAAATTTTCACTTTCAATCTAGAGCTGCGACCCTTGCCAAGCATTAAATATAAAAAACCAACTCAACGCAAAGATTGGCTGGTCCTCTGCATAGATGTCGCCACTGCTATTGTTTACCATAAGTTTAAACTATAGGACAAGGAAATGCAAGGCACATTATTGTTCTGTCTAGAAAATGAGTTCGGAAAAATATTATTCGCAGCTCTCGTCAAGTAACCCCGGGCGGCGTAAGCTAAAATGAAAAGTATGAAAACTTTGGTATCTTTGGTATTCTATGTTTATGGGTCAACTAAGCTAATCCTTGTTCTTGCATATTCATAGTCCAAGAAACTTCAGCCGATTATAAAAATGCAAGGTGTTGGGCAGCATAATTCAATGGCTAATGCAAGTATTAATACACTTATTATTTTCTATCACTAGATAGTCATAATTGGGTAAATTTTCAGGATTCATTGGTAATGAATACTCCACAAATGACAGTGTGCCTTGCTTAAATGAATGAGAATAAAATTACAAATCTTGAAAAGGAGAAGCAATAAACTTCAACTAGTGGATCTCATCCCTCTTTCAAAGACAAAGTTGTAGGTTGCGTATCGTGAGACTGAAGAAAGACCTCATTTTAGGACAAGATGGAGAGTGGTTGAAACCAAGAGTAAATTCCTATGACCACTATCCTATATATGATAACCAAGAAGATAAGAACATCGTCAAAGTTCCTAAACCCTCTCATCTATTATGGTTTGCCCTATATTGCATCATCAACACTGAAGCTTGAGAGTAGGTTTTGTATCCATCCGCACCTCTTCATTCAAGAATACAATAGAGTAGGGTGGTTTTATCGGAGAGAGTGCCTATAAGACTGGAATTAGGTTTCGCATCCGAGCACCTACCTTCCTTCCTTACTTATTTGGTTGGAGGGAGGGGGATAGTTTAATATATCTATACCATGAATGGTTCCACTAGCGGAACAAAGACGTTCTAGTCCCGGTGTTACTTATGAGAATCTCATGTTTTACTTCTTCAAGAGTTAGTTAAAATATGATGTAGGCAGGTTTGAAAAATTCTAGTTAAAATATGATGTAGGTAGGTTTGAAAAATTCCCACCTTTCTCTGTCAATGCAACAGAAAACAATTAAAAATAGTTTTAAATTCACAGAAAGCCAGTCGTTTCAAGTGGATAGTCCTAAGATCAACGCTCTCCAAGGGGGTCATTTTCCTCTGTATATTCTGGACATCGACTATATATATATATTCTTTAACAAATTTGAACTAATCTCTATTCATGGACTTGGGAGTCAAACATTCCAAGAACAATTATATAAATTTCAAGACAAGGGAAGAGCCGTCCTCTCTGGATTTAAGAGTTTAGTAAACAAGTGGATTTAAGAGTTTAGGAAACAAGCGATCACGAGAACCACCGAATTACTCCTCTTCCCTATGTATTTATGGTCTACACTTTACCTCTCTCTATGCAAGAAATGGATTAATATATGAAGATCAAGGATGTAATGCGCCCAAACATATTCAATAATAGTTAATGTTGGGGTTAGAGCTAGTCTCTTCTCCCACGATTTACACTCATTTGATCCCTTTCCATTTCACACACTGATAAATGTAGGTATAAAAATATTCGTGAGTAAGAGATGTAACTCTAAATAGAAGATGTATGCTAGGTTAAGTACAAAACAAAATTTATAATCTAAGAAAAACCTCAAGTAGATTCTTCTTCCAAATAATTGGGTTCTATCATCTTGTTGATGTCTAGAAACATCCTAGGTACCGATAGTAGGGATTCTGCATGGTGAACAACCCAAATTAGATCATACACCATTTGGTGTGGGGAATCCGTCTGGTTTACGGTCCGGCTACTGTAAATTATTTTGTTTAAATCTTTTATTGGTTATGGCCCAGTCCACCGTTTAAGTGATTTTTTGCTTAAAGAATGAAGTGCAGATGTCTAAGATAAATGCAGATCTAATCTAAATATAAAACTAATCAATTCTATCCCTGCATGGAGAAAATTTAGAGTTCATAGTAATATACTGAAAATGTTCATATAAGTCTAACAAATAGCTGTACAACCACAATAATCACATTCACAACAGAAAGAATACCAAAGATAACTATGACATAATTAAACCATTTATTATCCTGTCATTACATAGACATTTATATAGACAACAGACCATTCATGACCAAGGAAATAGTTCCAGGAGGTTATAAAAATCTAATTGTATGATGTACAGAAGCAAGAAGAAAGAGTTCTACAGTATGCATTCCACATATTCCGATGAAATCTTTGTGCATGCATTTGTTGCAGAAAAATGATCCTTCTTATTAGCAAAGAGTTACAAAATAGTCCAACATTCTTTTCATCGGCCAAAAGTCCTTCTATGGTGCTCTGCACCCCTATTTATTACAATATGAGTTGTCACCCTAGAGATTCTCTCCTATTCGTACACCTATCTGAATACAAATGATTTCATAAAGAAATAAAAAATTATACAGGACTTACCCAGCTGGAAAAACACGGGGCGAAAGGTCCCTCCAGCGCTCAATGAAGAGTGGATTTCAAATCTGCGGTCAACCCAATTTTAGAAGGGGTTTCTCTCTCGTCTCCCACAATTAACTCCCTTGCTAGTTCAATGGCGAAATGGCTGAAGGACCATAAGATCTAGATTAACGGTGGAATTCAATTGTCATAGGGTGAATTTCATAAAGTATCGCGCCCGTCAGGATTTTCTTCGACAACGTTAGTTCTCCCAACGAAATAGCTCATAGCTGTTGAACTGTTTTGTTGATCAATCTCCTTTAATCTCCATCATTCAAACTCTAAGCATTTACCATATTCCACATATTTCAAAAGTTCATTTATACGCACATGTTGAATCAACAGAACTTCTCTCCTTTGTAGATCTAATTTCGATTAGATATCCTCCGTTGAAAAGTGTTGGCCTTTAACCAATTCCGTAGATTTCAAAAGTTATTTTCCATGAGCATGTTGAATCAACGCAATTCACTTCCATCGTAGATCTGATTCCACCTTTGATCTTAGCCATTGAAAATTGCAGGTCCTACCACATTCTGCCGATTGGGAAATCTATTTCTCCTCACATGTTAAAACAACGAAATTCTTCAATACCATAGATCTTGATCTGTCATGAATCTTAACCATCCAAAGATGCAACCTTTATCGATTTCGTAATCGCCCATCATGACTTGGTGAACAATAATACCTATGATATTTCCAAAGACTTCTTAACTTGGTTTAGCTCTGAAGATATTTCCATGTCTTCTTCTCTTACATGGACTTCTTCTTCCTGTAGAGTCTTTGATGCTGAACCATCATCTGAATTAACCTACTTGTTTGTGCAAAAGGCTTCAGGTATAGACTCTGCAATGCCTTGAATATCAATAAACCTCTCAATATCTGCACAATACTGATCCTTTGATGTATGTACAGTTTCTTCACTACGAGCATCATCTATCATTACAACTTCCATGGCATCTTCATGTGCTAATATTTTCTCTGTCTGTAGCTTCTTTCTTAGCCTGGTTCTTGGCTTCTCTGTCTTCAATAATTGTTTACGAATTTCACTTTTTGAGGCTATATTTTTAAGCATAACACTCAGTTTTTTAGGGTTTTCATTTGTGTAGGAAGCTTCAGGACATAAACCTTCTTGGATGGGTTTCTTTGTAGTATTCTTTCCTTCTTTTTCAACAGTTTGAACTGGTTTTTTAGGGCTTGTTGTTTGCTGGTCTGAATCTTCCATCATCCTCTTCCCTTTCTCCTTAGGGTTGTCCTTAAACCCTAGCTCTGTCAATAGAGATTCCCATGTTCTTCCCTCCTTATGCAACTGTGATAAGATTAATAGCTTAATCAAGCCCTGATGATAGACAAATTGAGCAGTATGCTCGGGATGGCCCTGAACCCTAGAAATCATCTTTTGAAGGCTTTTTAATAAATAAAATGGGAGGTTAATCTGTATACTTCCATTAATGTGCATCAACAACATTAAATGGAATTTAAGCACTCTGTCATACCTGCCATTGCATGTGATATAGTTTTGTATCATCTCTAAAGGAATCATCCAGCTTGGCTTCATTTTGCTAACATGGATACCGTTTTTCCAATCTAGCTTCTCAAATCCTGGCATCAAAAACTCATTGTAATCTCCTTGGATATCATGTTGTTTAAAACATTTCTCCCCGTGTGCAAGAACATCTATTGACGAAGCAATAGAATCCTCGTTTACCCTAACCGTCAAGCTTTCCAACTGAACCTTTTCATCTCTAGAATTTTTAATAAATATCATGGTTACATCTGAGTGGTAACCTTGCAATTTCTCACAGAAGTTAAACCATCCGGCCTTCTTCATTAATTTAGCTGACCTGGGAAATTTCATTATTCAGTCTGTATTGTTTGGCTCTAACCTGCAAATGAAACCTCCTGGCTTTCTTTTTACCACAACCTCTGGATCTTCTTCCTCTGCTGTCTTCGACTTTTAAAACCCTTCACACTATACTGCTTTAAACATGGATTTTTTTTGCTGCAACCGCTTGCTTTGAGATGCAGGGAAATGTATATGATGTAATCCGGCCCTTTTAACATAAAATCTATCAGAGTTTGAAAACAAACCCTAGCTGTTTCAAACCCTAATGTTGTTGTTCATGATCAATGAACATTGACAGTATACAAACAGCTCTCTGAATGTCCTTCTCCAGTTAACCAGCAAAATAATGAGACAGATTTTTAGGGAAAAGGATGAATTAAGTCGACTCTGCCATGATTAGTACTAACATTCATTGCATGTAGTGTTTAAATTTCAAAATGAGAACAGGTGTACAATTCCATAAATGACACGATAAAACCCATCATTTTATGGACAGGGGTGCCTTTAAAGCATATTCATACCGAATGCCAAATGATCATGAAAATAACCATAGTTTATTACCCCTTTATATTCCATGGGACTTATAAATAACAAACTTTTTAATGAAATATCCTTTGAAACTCTACTGCTAGTAAGTGAAATGCTGCCAATTTGGATAGTGCTGCTAGTTTTAACAATCCACTATATAATATAAAATCTCTTGCACATATATAGGTTCATGACTAATGAGTGAATATTTTGATGATTTGGAAGACTAAAAGAAAACCATAATAACGTTTAATCAAACATAAGGTGTAAAACAAAGCAACAATTTAAAAACAAAAACACATCACAATCAAAGATCTTAAGGTAAAAAGGGCAAACAACCTTAGATATAACATCTGGCTCCATCTGGGGACAAAGTTTTCGTGTGAAACTTTGAGAACATGTTGACCAGTGCCTTTAGAAACCTGCTAAAGTCATTTCTTCTTATTGGGTTGGAGTCTTATTTGAAGCAAAAATGATATATACAGTGAATATGTACAATAACACTTTGTCTTTCAATATGTGTAAAAATGCTTTAAGAAACGTCCATTGACTGGACCTGCAATCTCTTCACCTTTCAGATTCTGTAAGACAAAAGTATTGTTTCCAAGGATTTTTATCACTAAAAAAGGCCCTATCCATAAATTTTCAAACTTC
>LPNX010283381.1:151166-156255 GCA_001517045.1 Pseudotsuga menziesii
ATCATCGACATCATGAACATCATGAACATCCTCATCATCCTCATCACCATCAACATCATGAACATCATCATCATCATCATCATCAGTCATCATGCCCATCAACATCGTGAACATCATCATCATCACCATCAACATCATGAACATCATCATCATCATCATCATCAGTCATCATGCCCATCAACATCGTGAACATCATCATCATCATCCTCATCATTATCACTATCAACGTCATCATCATCATCCTCATCATCAACATGATGAACATGATGAACATCATCATCATCCTCATCACCATCAACATCATCATGAACATCATCATCATCATCATCCTCCTCATCATCACCATCAACATCATGAACATCATCATCATCATCCTCATCATGAACATCATGAACATCATGAACATCCTCATCATCCTCATCACCATCAACGTCATGAACATCATCATCATCATCATCATCATCATCATCATCATCATCATCAGGCATCATGCCCATCAACATCGTGAACATCGTCATCATCATCCTCATCATCATCACTATCAACAACATCATCATCGTCCTCATCATCAACATCATGAACATCATGAACATCATCCTTCTCATCATCAACATCAACATCATCATGAACATCATCATCATCATCCTCCTCCTCATCATCACCATCAACATCATGAACATCATCATCATCATCCCCATCATGAACATCATGAACATCATGAACATCCTCATCATCCTCATCACCATCAACGTCATGAACATCATCATCATCATCATCATCATCATCATCATCATCATCATCATCAGTCATCATGCCCATCAACATCGTGAACATCATCATCATCATCCTCATCATCATCACTATCAACATCATCACCTTCATCATCCTCATCATCAACATCATGAACATCATGAACATCATCATCATCCTCATCATCATCATCGTCATCGCCATCATTAGATCTATATCTATTAAGTGAACTATATATGTTATTGTAACATAATATATAGGTATTTATAGTTAGATCCAATAAGATATATTTCATATATACGATTACATGTATGAGATATATAGAGGAATTATATATGTATGTAAATAATTTTTGTGCAGATCATCAAAGTATATAAATGTTTTGCTAAGTTTTACTGTTATATTTATATATAATTTCAAAATATTTGTTATAATATTGTTTTTCTTACTTCTTAACTTATAAAAATTTAATGATTTTGAAATATATTTTCTAAAGTCTTTTATATATATTAAAATTATTTAAAAAAATAAATGATATTTATTTAATCTCATTAGAGAATGGCTATATATATGTATGTAACTATTTCTCTTAAATAAAAAAAACTAAAAGCTATTTAAAAATAAATATAATATAAAACTAACAACTATTAAAAAAATATAAAATATAATAAACTTAATATTAAATAGAATTTCAATAAGCTTGAAATTAATACAATATTAATTTGCACACATTTAACAAACAAAATATTTCTAAACACTAAATTTTAAAACTGTAACTTTCATTCCACAATTTTTACATGTATTTTCTATACAAATACAAGTAAACATAATAAGCTTCTAATAGAAACCACCTTAAAAATAGATATAGTTCACTTATTTCATTTATAATTAATCTCGTTTAGCCGTGCACCCACCCTATTAATTGTGATTGACAATATCGCGTGTGCGTTTTGGCTATATAAATCGCGTACGCATTTTTACTAGGCAAATCGCGTGCACATTTTGTGACTGTTAAAACAGTGAATTGTCATTGTTCGAGAGCAACTTCATTGCGTGTTTCTCTAAATTTGGAATTACCGTGCGATATCTTTCAAGAGCACAAGCCTTTCTTTGAAAATACTCACAATCTACACCATCTCCATCCATCTCCATCATTCTTTTTGTTATGCAGGTGCAACATTGAAGACATCTTCCATGGTTGAGGATCACACAGGATAAGATATCAAGCTTCAATGTCATTTCATGGTGATGGTGGATATAACTTTCATTTGCTTATTATTCAAGAGAACCAAAGGTAAATTTTCCCATTCATTGTTGTTTTGATGGGAAATATGAACAATTGAGAAGAAAGATTGAAGCACCTCGAAGGATTAATAGTTATATTAAAGCAAGTGAAAGGTTTGGAAGCTTGTAATTGAGGAGCAACAAAAACAAAGTATATTGACATTGATCATTGTGGTGATGAGGAATGTATGTAACCGAGGAAGAAAATCAGCAAGGAAGAAGAGACCTCAAGAAGTCATCGAAGAAGAGAAAGAAAAGAAAAGAATAGACATGATGAATCAGAAGCTTTCTTTGGAAACTAATCCAAATCCAATTATAGAGGATACAACGGTTCATCCTATTAATCCAACACAAGAAGAAATTATGCATTCACTAGAGGGACCATCTCAAGACGAAGCTCATGAAGAGGCAGTGTACATGGAGCCTACTATTGAAGAAGAAAATATTAATCGGACCATCGATGAGGATGTTGGACTTCCACCATCCAACTACCAGGAAGAGAGTGAAGGACAACAAGTTGCTATTGAAACGCCAAAGCATATTGTTGATGCACTAGATGATAGAAATCCAACCCCCTTACCTCCATTAGAAAGCACACATCGAAGAAATCCGAAGCGTATACAAGTTGATGAAGGACTCCTCAATTCCATTGAGGGTACGCTATCTAAACGTAGTATTGCTTATCAAACTCAACAGATACTAAATAAATATTTTGATTCTAAATGTGATGGAGATAAATGTAGATTATTTGTATCATTGTTAAAATCTAGGGGCATGAATATTGTTAGGAAATCGTTAGGGATAAAGATGATAAAAGCTTCTGGACCAAGTTCTCATATAGTTAAAAGCTTAGTAGATGCCTTTGGTAAAATTGGTAATAACACACGGTCAAAGGACCGCAATGCGTCTCATCGTGTGTTGTCACAAGCAATTGTGAATAAGAACACCAGGGTCCTTGGTTTTCTCAAGCCTACATCTAAACTAGTTAATTTGAATGTAAAAACCCTCCGTAGGTATTCTATTAGAAGAGAACATCTCGACACAACCACCCAGATAGATTTTTGGGCCTTTATTGGTCGATTGCCACGTCGTGACATGAAGCTAGTTGATGCAGTAAAGGGACTAGTGCAGAGTTTTTGGCATGATAAAAAAAGTCCTTCTTCAAACCGGAAGGATGTACTAAAACTAAGAAGGGGTTCAAAGGACCGTGAACCACATATTAAGTATCTTCTTGATATAACACAGACAGAACTATACGAGAAATTTAGGAATGAACATAGACAATTGAATTTGGGGCAAAGATCTTTTGAGAAATGTAAGCCCTGGTATGTTAGAATAAATACTCTTCGTAACACTTGTTGTTGTAGATACCATGTAGAATATGAATATTACTATGAAACATTTTTGTACATTCATCATGAGTTGCATACTAACCATGTGCAGGATTGCTCCTTGACAATACCACCGACCTCATCAAGAGAATTCATTCATAGTATCATGTGCAATAGGCCCGAGGGGCAAACTTACTATGCAAAATCCTGTTTGGATGGAACTTGCTCCAACTGTGATGGAATGGCATTATTGAGCCAACGTATGCACAAGACTGGAGACAATGAATTTGGGAATATGGTTACAGACATGAAAAGTTTCAAATATATTAGCTATGAAATAGTCCTAGGGAAAGAAAGCAAAAAAATACAATTGGTGACATCTCAGGTACATGCATGTATCTATAAAATTATGTTCAGAACAGTTGCATTTCATTCCTTACTTACAAAAAAACCTGATATTGAGATCATTTTGTGTCAATAGGTACAAGTTAGTGTCTTCGTCAAGGAATTTATTGAAAAGACACGTCAATATGTTCAGCATGTCCACTTGGCACGATGGCAGGATGAGAAGTTTAGAATATGCAGAGATACATTTCCTCGTGGTACTATACTTTCAGTTGTTGATTTTGCCGAGAACTACACTCTGCAACCTCAAAATGAGATCCAAAGTCAGTATTATCACTCTAAGCAGGTTTCCTTGATGGTGCATATCACATATAGGGATGGCACGAATAGTAGTGAAGAGCAAAGAAAAATTCTAAAGGAATATCACTTCTACATAAGTGATGATAGGTGCCATGACTTCCACTATGTACGTCATTGCTTCATCATGTTCTATGATCATTTGAAGGAAAGGAACATACAGATGGATCAACACTGGATTTGGTCTGATGGATGTGCTGGTCAGTTAAAAAATGTACACATATTTCAATGGTTGTGTTCATTGCATAAAAACTACAAAGTTCCACATATGTGTAACTATTTTAAGACTGGGCATGGTAAATGAGAGCATGATGGAGCTGGAGCATGTGGAAAAACATCCCTACGAAGAGAGGAATTGAAATTATCTACAATATCTACTATTCGAAATTCTCAATCTATAGTCAGGTGGTGCACGTCAGTAATGGGAGAGGAATCAGCTATGCGAGCAGAATCCACAAGAAAGAGACATGTGGAGAGATTTTTTTGGGAGGTGGTAGACATAGATCGTTCACATGCATGGGAATGCAAGACTGTTCCTGGCACTTGTGGCTTTCATTCGGTTCAAAGTTCTGATAACTCGGTATTTGAAATTTGGACCAGAAAACTCGCTTGTTTTTTCCCGCCTTGCTGTGATGGTGACTGGGATGTGTGTGAATCATTGGATTGGGTTGATGGATGGGATCGCATATCACTTCCACTTGATCAATGTGCAATTGTTGAGTTAACTCCGTTGGAAGAAGACCAATCGTCTATTTCTATAGATTTTGATCATGTATCAGACCTTGTACAACCTGGTATGATGCATTTCCTTAACATTTTTTTGTTAAATTTACGTAGTCTTGAAACTCACATTAATGGCCTTGTATCACACGAAAAATATTTGATCATATGCCTACAATCATACTATCCAGGACACATATACACAGTGGTTGCCTCAAAAGATAGTGAATGGGGTGGTGATTACTGGTTGGCACGCTGTATAGAGGGAAAGCAAACCCTCATTATGTCCATGGCTGATGATG
>LPNX010283385.1:11097-66732 GCA_001517045.1 Pseudotsuga menziesii
CTTCGAATCTTTCAGATTTGATTGGATAGAAAGTAGACCTCTTCAAATGGAGCTGTCCAATGTACTCATTTTCTGAAAACAGTGGAGGGAAGCTCCCGGAACAGGAAGCTCTAGTTTTCCAATTTCTTCTGCAGAAATGCCTGTTACTGTTTCTGTGATATCTCCGAAATTACTGCTCCTCTGTGTCTGAAATTTTGCACTGAGGTAACCTCACATGTCCCTGATCCAACACCCTAGGTTTCACCAGTTGGGATTTATGATCATTTGCCCAAGGTGACCTGTTACAGGACTGTTCAGAACAGTGAAGTTGTACGACATGCCACATGTCACTGGTTCATCTTCAGGTCACTGGTTCATCTTCAGGTTCGAAAATTCGGACCACAGAAAGTACAGTCCGTGCTCTTTCTGGAACATCTTCAGGAATTCCATTTGGACATCTGTAGCCCACGCTACAGCAATTCTCCCTAGGTGTCCTGTTTAGGGATGAATTCTGGAAGAGGCTGGAACCCTAACTTGGAGGGATCATATCTCCCAGAATATAGCGAATCTAAGGCTGAATTTTGGACACAGTGTAAATCAGGATTTTATCTTCGGCCTCTGCAATTTTCAACTCCTGAGCCTTCGCCAATCTCAGGATATAGTGAATGTACCAAAACTTAGTAGTTTTCGTATTTAGGGTTTTTCTAGATCGGGGTCAAACTAGGGTTTGACTTTCTCGGAGTTTCACCCAACCAAATTTCTTGATCCAGGTCTCTAAACTTCGATTTTGATGAGGAGAACAATCTTATGTTGGGCTCACTCAAAAATTCTTCTTATGTAGAAAGCCCTAATTTTCCGCACCAAAACTGAAAATGCTCGAAATCAAATTCCGCTTCGACAGAAAGATGCGCCCTCCAATGGAGAGTCAGTCTAGCCTTCTTTTGTTGATCGATCATGGATAGAGACCCAAAAAATAAGAAGCCCTAGATTCTTTAGCTGCACAATGTCTTCTTTCAGGGTGGCTCTGATACCATGTTAACTTTTCATATGCTTAGCGAAGACATCGGCACTTCATTTCATTTTCATGACAAAAGCATATAAACAGGATCACTGAAAGATAAATAAGCACAACCATACAAAAGGAACACAAAGATTTATCTTGGGAAAACCCTAAAGGGAAAAACCCAGCAAAAGCTTCCTCAATATAGATGCCCCAAAAAGATAAAAGATAAAAGATAAAACCAGCAAGGAGATCAAAGCCTGATCCTCCTCCTTCTCCAGCTACTTCCCTTCTCCACTAATGCGCTACACAAGTGAGAGTGTGTGTGTCTCAAATGAGGAGCACCACACCTCTATTTATATTCATCCGTTTACTTGAATTAACTCATCCGACATGTAGGCTCGAGTTAATCATGTAGGCTCGAGTTACACATGTAGGCTCAAGTAACCACACTGGGGTGCTAATGACCCACCTTTACAAATAGAGGGGACAACCTCATGACTCTTATTAGTTCTTCCGATTAGAAGCATCGGGGTACAAGATAATACAAGTGGTTCTCCCGGTAGGACCATCGGGGACCACAAAAGATACATATAGAATATTCTTCGAAGTAACAATATTTCAACACAAGTGCCTATGTAAAAAATGCAGATTGATAGAGAATACGAGGAGCGGTCACAATGTGATGCGCAGGTTCTTACCTCCCATCTTAACTCTCGCATCTAAACCACACACAACAAGAAACTAAAACTAACTATCTAACCTATCCCTAGGGAGCAAGATTATCATTTATCAATGAGTAATGTGTTTCTGCGCATGCATTAAGAAAAATCATAGATAGCTGTTACTTATTTCAAAACACATGAACATTAATAGATATATGAACAACAAGATAGCTCATTGTTTATGAAAAGCCTTCATTACTCACAGTGGAAATTTCATAGAATAAACTAGAGTGCATTCATAACAAGAACATAGGTTCAAAGAGTTAGAACGATCTCACAGTTAATGGACCCAAGCTGAAAACGAAATAGTTCACATTCAACAGATCCATAGCACAACATTTGAAAAATTCCACCAAGCTTTCTCCAACAGGAACTTGTAATTCTTTATTGCAAAAGGAAATAGTTCTTCTTACAACATACTCTCACAAATCTATCTGGGAAAAAGCCTGTTTCTACATCTAACTCTCCTATATTTATACAAAACAACAAAACGTTTGGGCTCCCCCTCAACCGTTTAATCTCACAATTTTTTCTTTTAGTGAGTGCTGTCCAATACGTTACATTAAATTAAAATTTAATAGCACTTTTATAAAGAGAGACCAGCTTGGTTGCTGATGAACTTTTCCCAAGCCTGGGCCTTTGTTGCTATCGATCTGTTGAGATCTCAGACCCTTACTTTCTTCTTCTCTTTCTTCACCTCTGCTTCTTCATTTTCTTTCTCTTCCTTCCTTGCTGCCTCCTTTCTTCTGCTTTGTCTTCTAGACATATCTTCTCTACAGCAGCAATCACCCTGTCATGAATAACCAAAAAACTGTATCAGTCCATTTACCTTCTCCGTATGCATTCTATAAAATAAACTATATACAATGTTAATGCATGAAAAGAAAAAAAATGACAAAACAAAGAAATCCTGCGAGTTTGTGTCTTGAAATCCGCTAAATCCATTGTCCAAACTAAAATCACAAGCTCACTAAAAAGACTGTTTACCTCAATCTAGGCCACATCTGGACTAATTCGAAATCATGAAAGCATGAATCATAACAATGTACCGCCAAATCTGAACCTTAAATTGTGCTCTTCATCTCAGAGAAACTTAGACTCGACCAAAACCCACGGAAAAACCTCGCCAACATCAAATAGAGTAAAAGCACACAAAAAGACGGGAAAAACCTTCTCGGCGAGCAGAACTACTAAGCATCGGGCGAAAACAAAACTCTTATCGACGGGTGGAAGCATTATAGCATTGGATGATCAGTTCACTCAGCAACCGCACCGGCGGAAGACAATCAGACTATGGCTTCCGCAGCAAAATAAAACACTAAAAGCTGCCGTACATGCATCGGAGATCGAAACACTACCCACTAAACACATCGGCATCGGTGAGCGGGAGGACTAACCATAATGTGTCGACAGAATAGTTCACTAGAAAGCCGCAACGACGGAAGACAAACTAACTATGGGTTCCACGACCAACTGAAAACTTCGGCGATCGGAGGTTCTAAGGATTATGGATCGGCGAGTTAAAGCTTAACGCTGCCGTCGTGTCGGCAACACAAAGGACTAGCCCTCCGATCAATCATCAACACCGCTTCGATAGCGAAAACAAAAACATCGCAAAGTAAAAGGTTTGATCAATAAACCTAGTCATTGGCGAAAATCAGAACAAACCATTGGCGAACGGAACAACTATATGTCGGATGGTTAGTTCACTAAGGAGCCGCAACGACGGGAGTCATATGGACTAAGGGTTCCGCAGCAGTAGAAAACATCGGCGATCGGAAGAACTAAGGACTAAAGGTCGGCATCGGCGAGAGGAAGGACTAATGCATCGGCGGGATAGTGTACTACGCAACCGCAACGGCGGGAGATGGACTGACTATGGCTTCTGCGACAATAGAAAATCGTCGGCGATCGGAGCAACTAATGACTAACTCATCGGAACCTCGAGACACAAAATACTCCGCAGTGTCGGCGAGACAAACAACAAGGACTCCAAAACGGCGGCGTCGTTAAAGACTAAAACTCTGACCGCTGATAAAACAAAAACGTCGAAAGTCAAAAGGTAAAAGTTTTTTAAAAAATAAACAAAGGAGATAAAAACCCATTGGTGAAAGTAAGAACTGTCCATCGGGACGTTCATTACTTACCCTCTGCAACGGTGGCTGCGTAGAGAACTACCGCCCTGATTCATACATAAATAGACTTTCGATAGCGAAAATTTATCGAAAAACAAAGCATTAAGTGTTCAAAAGACCTTTAAAGTTGTGCAGCGGTAAAATTAGTCCGTTTCATCTCCGAAACAGCGGCGGCACATAGAACGAAAACCCCGACTCAATCTTCAACAAACCTCCAATAGTGCTAAAACAAAATCATCGACAGAGCAAAATAAACAAACTCTATAATCAAAAGCTTTGGCTAGACAAAGGCAGATTTAGATCATCCAACTTCCTAAACGAAGGAAACAATTGACCTCAATTCAAACTCAATAAAATCCAAATTTGTAGTAGAGGGAAAAAAAACAGAGTTCAGGAAACCAAATAAATCCAGGCAAGATAAAATCAAAAGGAGGGTCCAAAATTTTTCAAAAATTTGGGAAAAAAGTTGCAGCTGCAACAATTTGTTACCATCTTGCAGTATTTGGCGGAGAAGTTTGAAGATGAGATAGTAAATAGGGCATTGAATGGGTGTTCCCACCTTAATGGGCAACATTTTTCGAGGGTGTTTGTGCTCGAGAAAATCTTCCCTCTCAAGAAAGATTATGTGATACTGTATCTAGGAGGAAACTTGGATGGAGTCTAAGGCTAGTAGGCAGGGAGGTGACTATGACCATGCCCTAATTGGTCAAACAAAGAAGGGCAGAGGTGAAGGACTCAACAAGGGTAAGATGAAGAGTGAGGAGTCAACCTCACACCTAGGGAATAAGGACTTTAGTAAAATCAAGTGCTTCATATGTCATAGGAATGACCATTATGCATCACAGTGTCTGGAGAAGAAGGGAGGTAAAGGGAAACAACAGTAGAATCGGGTAGCAACCTTAGTTGAAACTTAAGATGAATAAGGTTGCCTCCAAATTTGAGAATGATTTTTTGATGGTATGTTGCCTTTCTTCCAACACAGTTTCGAAGAACGTGTGGTATGTGGACAGTGGAGCATTGAGGCACTATTTTCAACTCTAAAGGAACATGTCTTAGGAGTTCAAATGGAGCTTGGTGTTGATGCCAAGTATCTAGTAGCAGGAGTTGGTGCCGTTACCGGTTGAAATGGCAGTCCAAGCCACTAGTAATCATGTGAGGAGGAAGTGACCACTGTCACCTTAGTCAACTTCTCCCAACTGCTTTGGAAGCATAACCTCTCCTAGGGGAGAGAGCCCGGTTAAAACTCTGAAAAGACACCAAAACATCGAAGATATGTCTTTCGAGGATTGTTATTGGTCAGTGCCTAATGGAGTCAAATCAAAGGGTGTGTGCTATGTATGCTTATGAAATATACTAGTATGGTTATCAATTTTACTTTAACAATGCAATCATTATGTCAACCCTTGACACAAGAATCTGACAACATATGAGTCACAAAGGCAGTGGTAGCCATGCTTCAGTATTTATGAAAACATTTCAGACTTGGCAAGAGTAACAACCATAAATCCTATATTCACCACATTCAGTATGCATTTCTTAGTGGCATGATTACAATTAGTTTGACACTTATTTGTAAGATATGAAACTAATATTATCCACAAGTGATAAGGGTGACAAGCAACTATAAGTATTTGTCAATTTGTATTATAAAACAATCTACAGTAGTATGTATCTGTTGTCCGCTTAAGTGTTTATAGCAGCAAACAATATATATCAGTCATGCATGCTAATGTTATGATAGTTTGACTATAAGATAAGAAATCACACCATAGTTTGCCAATAATCATACAATCATTGCAACTAAGACTTTGCCAAACTATTATGTCAACTTCATACGATTTTGCAGACTGTATATGAAAGGTAAAAGATGCCAAAACAACACACTTATTGGTTTAGAATATACTAACAATTTAACTAACCTCCTTGCTTGTTTATGTGTAGGCCAAAGGAAGAGGTAAAAGAGAAAGTATAGAAGGTTGTAGAAAGAAGAGGGATGCCACTGTAAGGGCAGCTCGTAAGGATGAAAAGGGAGACCTGGGAGGGAGTGCCTAGGGTTTCCTTAAAAGGCAGACCTGAGAAGGAAATAAGAAAAGGCGAAGGGACAACCTAAGGTTGAAAGTGAAGGCTCGGTGGTTAGCAAAGGTGGATGGAAGTAAGGGAGGAGACTGTGAGGTGGAGGAGGGCAGCTGCAGTAGCTTAAGGAAGAAGGAGGGTTGTTTCTAGCAGGCCCAAATTAAAGGGAAAGCCCTAGGGCAGTCCTAAAGGGATGGACCTGAGGGTGAGGAAGGGGAAAGGGAGGACACCCGAGGGTAGAAGTAGCAGCAACGAGGGCTTAGGAGGGGACTGTTAAGGTAGCGGAGGATGAAGGAAGGGGGAGGCTGCTAACAACAATGGATCCGAGGTTTTGGGAGCAGTCAAAGGACTACCTATAGGACAAACCCGGGGTAAAAGGAAAAGGGGAGAGGCCTAGTGAGGTAGGGTGGAAGCTTAGGGAAGGAGGCGAGGGTGTTAGAGGGAAGGCTGCTAGGGCAACGAAGATGAAGAATGGGAGCAACAAGGGTCTAGGAAGGGAGCAACAACCTGGTTTTAGGTCTGCGAGAGTTAGGGAAGGACTAACCCTAACCTAGTTCTGCACTAACCAAACGAACTAACCTAAAAACTAAACCCTAGGACTAACTCAAACTAACCTAAACCAACACTAAACCTAACTTTGGAGGATAAAAAGGTGTGAAAACTAAGGGAAACTAACCCTAGCAAAAGCCCTACCCAACCTAGGGAATCTAGGGAGGATGGCTAACCTAGAGAGGAAGAGATCCTAGGTCAAATAACTAGCCTAGAAAACTAAGGTAAAAACCCTAGAGGACCCTCACAAGGAGATGTGCCTCAACTTGCTAAGGTGACAAGAAGGATGGTAATGGGATATCCTAGGAGAAAATACAGCACTAGGGCTACCATTTAGACTTGAACATGCATCATCAACCACCATTCAAACAAAGAGATAAGAAGCGTGACCTTCTTGTGCTCATGTTTAGCCAACAAATCAAAACATCACCTAACAAAGAATTTCACCAAAGAATTGCCAAAAAAAGCTTTGCACTAACCCAAAAAAACCTCCTCAAGAGGAGCGCATCTCTCCAAAGAGCCCTAGCAAGGGTAAAACAAATGCATAGTGTATTATCCTACGAGTCTTGTTTTTAACATGAAGTGAGGAGATCTATTTATATGATCTCACACTCACTTTTTACAAAATATCCATTTCTACATGCCTTAAAACATGTCAATTTGAAATTATAAAATTTCTAACTTAAAATCAAAACAAAATAATAATAAAATATGGCCTAAGGTAGGCTACCTGGGGTATTTGTACCCCCAGGTGCCAAAATGTGCTCAAATAAGCGAATCACTCCAAATGAACGGCTACAGTGAGCTGGCGGGACGGCGTTATACCCCATCTAACCCCTAGAATGCTATAAAATCCCTCAAAGCATTGCTTAAAGCATCGAAAGGCCTGGCATGGAGGATGGCTTCCTCTGAGGAGATAAGGCTAAGGAGAGTAGTTGCCCACTGACTGAAGGGCCATGAGGGTGTCCTAAGCGGCTGCGAAGAGAGACAAATGTCTCATAGTTGAAGCAGAGGCCACCAGAGCCTGTAAACATGATATGGAGCCATGTGACCCAGTGGTAAACCCTTGGGAGCCCCAGTCACCAACCCCGAGGTAAAAAGCCCCATCAAAGGGCAGTCACTAGTGCCAATAAGCCATAGTACTCCTAAAGGATGGACAAAAGGGCCCAACCATGACCACCATTGCTCGATAACACCCCTCCTAGTCGAAAAAATTGGCCCTCTCTCCTTGGGGTACACCTAAAGCTGCATTGGGTACAGGTGTAGCGTAACAGGTACCATTCCTTTCCAACTCCAGTTAGGTAACTCTTTAGACTTTGATGATGTGTTATTTGTTCCATATCTTCGGACAAATTTGCTTTCAATTTTGATCATGGGAGATAAGGGCTATGTAGTAGAGTTCAAGAATTAGCAAGTCCTCATAAGATTGAAGGAGTATAACATATGATCAACTCAAGTGATTGGGGTTACTGAAGGCAATTTATATAGGTTATAGGGTAAACTTGTTCAAGCCCTAGCGCATAACACAAATAACTTGTGCGAGTTATGTCATGAGAGGATGGGGCACCTACATATTCAATTGTTGCCTATTCTGAGGGAGATTGTCACAGGTCTTCTTGAGTTCAGCATTGAGTAGCATGGTGTATGCAGAAGGCATGCCAAGCCTAGTTTTCCAAGCAGTGAGCACATGTCCAAGGGGATTCTAGATCTGGTGCATTTGAGTGTGTGTGGACCGATGTTAGTAACATCAATCATTGGAAGCATGCACTATGTTTCTTTCATTTATAACTTCTCTTGCAAAACTTGGATTTACTTCCTAAAGACCGAGAATGGGGTCTTTAGCAGGTTTTAAGACTTCAAAACTCTAGTGGAGAGCTAGATAGGGAAGAAGATCAAAATTTTGAGATTGGACAATGGCAGTGAGTATAGCTCCAATGGTTTTGAGGATTTTTGTAAGGATGTAAGAATTGAGAGGGAGTTCATTGTTCCATACAACCCACAATAGATCGGGGTTGTAGAGTAAAAGAACTGATGCATCATAGGGGATGCTAAGGCCATGATACATGACTAGGATTTGTTGATGTTTCTATGGGCATAAGCATGCAATGTAACAGTCTACATTAGAACATGTATCCTCACAAGATTTTAGGGGAGAAGACACTAGAGGCATTGATTGGAGTGAATCCAGAGGTGTGTCATTTTCACATATTTAGTTGTCCAATTTACATCCATGTACTAGTCAAGAAGAGGACCAAGTTGGAGCCCTCTAGTAGGAAGGTTTTATTTGTTGGTTATCGTGAGACTTAAAAAACCTACAAGATCTATAGTCCAGGGAGAGAAAGACAATTATAAGCAGGGATGCAAGGTTTGAGGAAGACTTTGCATCCGGGAAGTCTCATGAACTTATTCCAGTGATAGAGGATGAGGGGTAGGAAGCTCTGAAGGTTGAGCCAGGGTCACCAATGACTTCCAGTTTTGTTAGAGACCTAGATTGTTCATGTAGACATTGAGGGATGCTTAAGAGCATGTTGAGGATTCTAGGAGTTCATTCAGGAGAGAATACCTTTGGAGAAGTTTTCAAACTACATGGTGTTGATGGGCAACATCATAGATTCCAATCCTTTTAGTTATCAGGAGGCAACAAACTAGCTGGTTTTGAGGGATTCCATGGTGGAGTACATGTTCATCGTGAAGAATGATGTTTGGGAGATTGTGCCTAGTTTGGAGGGGAAAAGTAGTGACTTTAGACGACTCTAGAAGATCAAGCATCTGACAGATGGCAGCATAGAGAAGTACAAAGTGAGGTTTGTGGCAAGAGGGTTCTCCTAGAAAGAGGAAGTGGACTATGAAGAGACTTTTGCTTTAGTGGCTAGCTACACTTCCATTAGAGCAGTGAAGTCTTTAGTCTCCATTATGGGATGGAGGATACATCGGATGGATGTGAAGACAACTTTCCTCAATGGGATAATTGAGGAAGAAGTGTACATAGAGTAGCCTTAGGGCTTTGCGATCATTAGGGAGGAGTCCCATGTGTGCAGTTTGAGAAAGGTCTTGTATGGACTCAAACAAGCATTGGGAGCATGGTACTCCAAGATCGACGGATAGTTGTAGAGCATGAGCTTCACTAGTGAAGCGAATTCCAACCTATATTACAAATTTGTTGAGGTTGATTCGCGCATTTTTGTACTAATATGTAGATGATCTATTTCTTAAAGGTTCAAAGGAGCTCATCAAAGGGTGCAAGCTAGATATGGTAGCTGAGCTCGAGATGTAGGACATTGGCATGATGCATTACTTCTTGGTGTTGGAGGTTTGGTAGAGACTAGGGGATATTTTCCTTGGGCAAGGTAAGTATGTAGTCGAGGTCTTAAGGAGATTTCAGATGGAGGATTGTCACCCAGGGCCAGACCAACTGGCAAGGGGAGTGAATATAGGGCGAAGATTGGGGCAAGGTTTATTTTAAACAAAATGAAGAATTTAACAATTATAATCACATTAGTCGACACGTTTTTGCAAGGATGGCATAGCCAAATCACTTGTAAGGTGTGGGCAAAATGAGATTAAAATAAAATAGAATACTGGCCAGCACGATTTTGGAAGGATGGCATAGCCAAATCACTTGCAAGGTGTGGGCAAAATAAAAGAAGAAAATAAAAATAAAATGAAACTCTAACTAAGCTAAACCCAAGCCAATCTATAATTGCTTATGCAAAGGTGGGCAAGCCCAACTTCTTTTGCATGCAAGGATGACAAACAAGAGAAACTTCAATTTGACTTAAAATGCAAAATAAGAAATCAAGTCCAAAAGACTCTTTTGGACTTGTTACAATTGTTGAAATTTCAGCATAAAGAATAAGAGGAAAGAAGTGGGAAAAACCGTGTTTTCACCCATTTCTTGTGATGTCCTTGAAGCTCTTCCTTTGGGGTAGCCTTTGCACCATTCTTGGCCGAAATTTGACGGAGTTTTGTTTTGTTTTGTTATCAACCTGCTAAAAACCAGCAAACAGAAAATGATAAAATGTACCCAAAATCACTTTGGGGAAGTTAGTATGTTAGTGCAATATATATATACAAAATTTACACAAAGTTGTCAAATGAATAATTTTGAAAGAACTCCAGTATAAAAGGGTTAAAATCAGATTTGAAACACTCAACAGACTAAAATTAAAATTGTAGAAATTTGTATGTAAAGAAAGAGAAAATTGGTCCTTTGTTTTTCAAGAAGTGAAGCAATGGGGCATCCAACCGAGGAATCCCACTCTTCAATCCAATTAACCTGCAACTTATAAGATTTTCACTACACAACTACTTGAAGGTGAGAATCAAATAATGAACAAATAAATCATAAACTTCAAATTAGAAAATATATGAACTTCTTTTGCTACAAGAATGAAAACTCACAAAATTTATGGAATACAAATACCATAAATTTTACCAAAGCAAATTAGTATGCTTCATTGGCCAACCCAACTTGTGTAGCTCCTTAAGCATGGAAGCAAATCATCAATGGGAACAATGGACACAAGATTCTTCCAAAGATTTTGATTAACAAAGCCAAATGGCTGAAAATTACAATGGCCCAAGCAAGAGCAAGGGCAAGAGAGCAAGAGAAAAAGAATGGGAGCAAGAGCATGAAAGAGTGTGGGTGTGTGTGTAACCCAAATGAGGAGGGGAAGCCTCTTTAAATAGGAAATGAGTGAGGAGAGACCCCATGTGCATGCAACCCACTTGTCAAAATGAGAGAGTGGGAGCTCAAAGAGGGGAACCACTTCTCTTGGGGGCACCTCCTAGGGTGAGAAATCGAATAGAAATGTGGGTGAAACCCCCCTCTAATATTTTTAATCTTCATTCTAGGTCCAAGGGGGGGGGGGCACCAAAGTGGGGCCCCTTAATTTGGCTTATTTTCAATTATCTCAATTTCTATGAAGAGGGAGGGTGCCCCCCTTTAGCGACATTCATTCTTGTGAAACACTTGCATGGGGCCCCCCTTTTTTCTTCTAAAGTCACCTTAGGAACATAATATAATACTTAGCAACTTAATTTTCCCCTTCTAAGTGACTTTAGGCACTTTTCCAAAATTTGGCTTGCTAATTAATTGCCAATGTTCTTGATTTCCTTGACTGACTTTGGCAAATGTGATCAAAACCTTAGCAAGACTTGTCTGAATGACTTCAAACTTTACCCAAGGGTGTAGGGGGACTCATGCCATTGATTTTGAGTACCCATACCCCAATCCGTGGGCATTAGATGCCATTTTACTTTCTTTTTATTACAACATTTTTATGCTAAGGTACTTTTTTTAATCACCAAAAATTAAAAAATCCTAGGTAAAACCTAATGAAATTTCGCAAGACTCTGGATAGTGTTTAGCATGGTTACATAGAACATTCCTAGGCCTTAGTCGCCTCGTGGAGGTATTTTTGAGTGAAAAACTCAGATAATTAAAATCATTCAAAAGGAATTTTAATTATCCAAGGAAAAAAACACTCGATGAAAGGACTTCCCTAAAGAAAAAGTCCTAGGCAACTAAGTTATACAAAACTAGATCTTCATGTTGACAAATCATTACAATATCCCTCGCAGGGATGCGGAAATTTCATGGACAAAAGATAAGAAGAAGAGCTCCTCGCTTGAAAAAACTTTATTAGGTACCTTTTTCTCATCTTCAATGCACATGGTACATGGTTGGGCACCTAGTTGGTTAGGTGGTCAACAGACCTAAAGTATCTAGCCATAAAAAAACTTGTTTGTGCTTACACTGCTTTTTAAAAACACATTTATCTTCATCTTTGAAATGTTGTACTTCATTAAATGATTCTAATTGCCTCTACCAATCATCAAACCATAAATAGGGTGTCTATCCGACTGTTGTAGGGTAAAATTTGTAATGTACCTTCTAAAGTACACAATATAAATAATTTATATCGATTTTGTTATATTGTAAGGGCATGATTCTCTATATGACCCATTGTCTTTTGTATTATTTTTATGCAGTCATTTGATTACACTAGACATCATCATAAATATTCTTTGATTATTTATCAATATTTTTATATTGTTTACTAATATTTTCTTTTACCATTTGATTATGTTGAAGATCTTTTCCAAGCGGTATCAAAGCCGAAGCATGGAATTTTTTTAGACTTGTAACCATCTCAAGGTTGTAGTCATAACATTTAATCTCACAATTTGTTGTTGGTAACTAGGTGGGGAATTCTGGGTGTTTTGAAGCAATAGTAGGGACAACGAAAATTAATTAAAAAATCATATCAGTTGTCAATATTAATGATTATAGAATCGATTGTGGCCACGTCATCCATAATAGAGGAAACATCCACAGTTGCCATATCAAATTGATGACTCAAGTTTCAATTGAAGCTACAATCCATTGAAAACAAGATCATTAAAACAAATTCTATGTGCATGATGGCTGTTCATTGTTGCATACTCTTGCCGAAGTTGCACAAAGCAACCAAAAATACAAAGATTCTATGTACAAAGATCTTGGTTTAGTTATTGTGCAAGTGAGACATTTATTGGAGTTGGGCGAATCAAATAACCTCCACAACTTGACAAAGATTTCCTACTTTATAGAGTCTAGCGACTCCCCTTGTTTCCCGTAAAGAGGGGGTGTTAGTGTGGTTGATTATGTCTCAGACCCTCTCTTTCTCATCCCATCTATTTGTGACTTTTGGGTTTTGTTAACGCACAAATTAACACCCTTTCGATAGGTAACAAAGGTCGGTGCTAAGATTGTCAACTAATCAAGAGATGCACCCACTGCCACCACAATGCACTCTCCTCTCTCTTTAGTCTTGCTCCATTGGCCATGGGAGGCTTCCCAAAGTTGGATATACGTAGCCCTGTGAAGTGCAACAACGAGAAACAAATCTACTTCTAATGATAAACCCTCGTATTAGATTATTCAACTAGTGCCTTATGGAGTCAATAAGATATTTGTTAAAGTACTTAATGATCACACATAAAACTAGGACGTTAGGAGAAATATGAATTGGTGTTATCTTGCCACTGAGATACATTAATGAACTGCAGTATAAAACCAACACCAATAACTTGCATGGAAATTTCAATCAAACTCTTGGAAAGGTCACCAATAGATACCTCTTACCTCTAATCAATCTAAGTCACAAGATTCACCGAATCTCAAGCTACAAGTTTGAAATTCATCGAACTTGAACCAAAAAATTAAAGAAAAATGACATAAATATTAAACTTCTCATTCATATATTATGTCAAACACTTTCAACATCTAGGGTTTTAATTAAAGATTCACACACAATACTTTGAAATTAAAACCACCAAGCCAAAATCCCTTCAAACACTGAAAATTACACAAGCACATTGAACACAACTATTTTGGTCAATCTTGACTGGGAAAACCCCAACCTGGGGAAAACTAAAGAGGATTTTTTTTATTAAGAAGAGTATACTAAGCAAATTCCTTTACAATGAATTTTTTCTTCTAACCCTCCCTGGCAAAATTCCACAAAAAACAGAACAACAAGAAACCACTTCGAAATTTGTGCTGAAAAACAGTGGTACGACCTGCTGTATGGCCTACCCACATGTGCTGGATGACCTGTACGGTACTGTCAGTCTGTTGCCTCGATTTTCAAGCCCACACGTGCCTGAAATCATTGTTGTACAATGAAGCATAAAAAGCTTCTTTAACTCTCGTAAATTCTCTAAAATGCCCACAGGTAATCTAAATCCCACATGTTGGTAAGTAATAATAAAATGGATAATAGATAAGATGATGAATTACAATTGAGGGTCCATTATTTATATCTTGGCGGAATACCCTTTCATTAATAGTCATGTCTTTTCGTAAAGACATTATTAATTATTATTATTTATTTTATATGTATATGTTGATGTTTATTATTATTATTATTATTGTATTATTGTTTGTTGTTATTATTTAAGTTTGTTACATTGCCTTCCCCTTAAGGGAAGCTTTGTCCTCAAAGCTTCATTGACATCAACGTCTGATTTTGCTTGAACTGTCATCTCTGATTCCTTTGCGACACTTGATGAGATAAGACGATATGAGTTACGGATTCCCCAGGAGAATTGTCGCATCGTATCTGCTGTGG
Organism: Pseudotsuga menziesii; assembly: GCA_001517045.1. Lineage (NCBI taxonomy): Eukaryota > Viridiplantae > Streptophyta > Pinopsida > Pinales > Pinaceae > Pseudotsuga > Pseudotsuga menziesii. The sequence continues at coordinate 25,676 of LPNX010283385.1, forward strand.
TCCATCCCAGATCTATTTTGATTGGACCTCTGAGATTGTTTTCAGAAACGGGTTGTCTCAATTGTTGATTGGTATGTCGAACTGTTTGCTTGTCAACATAACTCTTTTGTGAATGCTCATTTTGACCCTGTCGTTGGTGAAAATGACGATTATAATTGGGATGTCTGTAAGGCGTATGTGTTGTTTCTTTTTCTTCCTTTTGAACTGCAGCGAGGACTGCCTTCACTTCCTCGACTTGACTTTGTTTTTCGGAGAGTTTGGATGCTTCTTTCTGGATTTGCGCTATTTTGTTCTGGTAGATTGTTTTTACTTTGAATATTCTCGAACCTTTCGTCTTGCGACTTTTTGTCCTCTCTTTTAACTTTTTGATTTGTTTCTCTAGTTCTTGATTAAGATTCTTTAGGCGTTGGTTTTCTTCTTGATTTTCTAGAACTCTTCCTTCGAGGTCTTCATTGGATTGTTCCTTCTTGCGACTATGTTTCAGTTTTTTAATCTTCGTAATTAATATTTTATTATGATTTCTTAATCTATATATTTCTTCAGTACTACTTGTTAATGTGTTATTGACTTTAGTAATTTCCAACTTGTGCGATTTTTTTGAGTCGTCCTCTTTTTGTTGGAGTTCTTCAATCTGTTGCTGAAGGCGGGAATTCTCTACTTCTTGGCATTTGACTTTTGTCTGAATTTGCGTGATTTTGTCATCTTTGTCCTTGACGATTTTGTTTAATCGTTTTATTTCTTCTTTATTATCAACTGCATCTTTCATGATGTTTGGGTTTTGTAGATTCTGATTGGTATATTTTTGACTCATTAATTCCTTAGAAATATTTAGCTTCGTCATGTCAAATACTTTGTGAATTGCTACTTGTAGTTGGGATTGCAATTCTGATTTATACTTCGCCATAATTCCTGACTTTTGGTGTTGTTTAACGATAGTTGGTTTTCCTTTTGACTGACTTCTTGTCTTCTTTGATTTTGTCTTGTTTTTCTTCACTCTTGTAATTTAATAATTGTACTTAACACAATTACTAAGTAATTATAATAATAATCTTTTTTTTTAAGGTTGAAATAATTAATTTTCTTCCCCTAAAGACTTCTTGTAGATTGGGTGGTTGGGAGGAATGATTGTTACCTTTCCCACCTAAGTTCAAATCTCACTTGCTACTTAGTAGCAATTATTATGCACTTATAGATTTTTTTTTCCCCTTAAGTTTTGTAAAATGCCAGTAGATTGAGTGGTTGGGAGGAATGAGTGTTACCTTCCCCACCTAAGTTCAAATCTCACTTGCTTCTTAGTAGTAATTTTAATGCACTTTTATATTCAAACCCAAACCCACTTATTAAGAAACCACGTGTGGTTTCACTTTTACCCTTTTTTTTGTTTTACTTTTTTTGGGGGGGGGGTTTACTTTTACCTCTTTTTTTGGGGGGGTTTACTTTTAACTCTCTTTTTTTAATTTTTAATTTTTTAAGGACAAGGTCCTATTTTTTAGGGAAACCCTAGAAACCAGAATCATAACTTTGCTCTGATACCACTTGAAGCGTAAAAAGCTTTTTTAATGCTTGTAAATTCTCTAAAATGCCCACAGGTAATTTGAATCCCACATGCTGGTAAGTAATAATAAAATGGATAATAGATAAGATGATGAATTACAATTGATGGTTTGTTATTTATATTTTTGCGGAATACTCTTTCATTAATAGTCATGTCTTTTCGTAAAGACATTATTAATTATTATTATTTATTTTATATGTATATGTTGATGTTTATTATTATTATTATTTTATTATTGTTTATTGTTATTATTTATGTTTGTTACATACAACCTATACAGTCTGCATTTAATGCAACAATCAACAATCTTGGGAATGTGCTCACACGTGTGACTGTATGGTATTGTCAGTCTGTTGTACGGTCTGCTTTAGGTTGCCTTGGAATCCGTGCTGCTGGTTTTCTCTTGAAAATTGTGCCAATTTTCTTTGAGAAACCCTTCTTCTCCTTCACTTTTCCTCTTTCTCTTCTTGGTGATGAGTGTGTCCTTTTCCCTTTCACATTGTTTTATACCTAGTCTGTTGTAACTATCTTCTTAATTACCCAATCAAGGGCTAAGATTAAATTACAAGATCGAGGGTCTAAATTAAATGCACTTTTAATAATTAATTCGTTAATTAATATATACATCACTTAAGTGAGACCCACATTCATAAAGTACAAAACATAACTTTATTTACATAAAGTCACTGCCTACATAAATACACAAAGGAACAAAGCCTTTAAGTCTCCCTTATCACACCAACACCAAAAACATGAGGGAGGACCTTCAGAGTTATCTTTTCAACAAAAAAAATTCCTTCAAGTTTGGCTAAACAAAATCGACTACATTATTGGGTTGTGTTTACATTTCTCTGTGCATCCGGTTTGTGTGTACAGACCTCCACACGTAGTCTTCATCTCACCGAATATGGTTCTATAAAATTTAATATCGCAGTCGGCCCATTAAATTTAGCATTCAAATGTAGAGTATCGAAGAAATATGAGGACATTAGACGTTTAGCGGTCAAGTGTGCTACTATTAGATTGAGACATTGTTTGCATGGCCGACCATTTCCTTGCAAACTACGACGGTGGCCATGCGGCGTAACAGATGTATTCATTTTCAGTTGTAGCCTTTGGTCATTTCATTTCACGATGGTAAGTTAGGTCTATTTAGTCAATTCCCTTCGTTTGCGATGGTAGCTTAGGTTTATCGTAGGAATTACGACTTTTTTTCTTACATATAATTTATAAAGCATATAGGATATAGTGGATGCTTATTATATATTAACACTTTTGGCATACATTATGTATTATAAGTTTATATTTAAGTCATATAATATCAATATATATATATATTTTAGGGATATTATATATGGTAGGTAAATATATTATAAAAATATAATTTATATTTTGAATTTTTATATAGGCGAATTTAATGATGAATCTCATTCGAAAAGTCAAATTCGAATTGAATTTTATCTTAGTTGAACTTGAATTCGAATTCGAACTATGTGACTTTGTCACCAATTAGTGTTAGACTTGTAGCCTCTTGGGGTAACTTACGTTGGTAATACTTGCTGCAAGTTATGGCAGTTCAAACATTTCCAGATTTGTACTAGCTTTGAAGATGATGGGTGACTTGGTCTAACACTTCAAAACCCCCCTAGGACACCCAATAGAACTTGGAGATGATGTATAAATCCCTTGCAGCCCCTCTCATGCTTATTTTTAGTCAAATATAGGCTTGCAAAACAATATACCAGACCTGTGCTAGGGCTGTAGCAGCTCCTAGAAGCTAACATCACACTTCTAGGGCTATTGTGACCCTAGTTTAGGCTAAAACAAGCTACAAAGGGCACTTTTTTGTGGGTTTTTTTTGACTTTTTATGGATTTTTTGTTGGAATTTGTGCAACTTCAGAAGCTATTCTTGTTGTACTTGTATTGCACCTCCTACGAGGGTTGAACTTGTTGTAATTCATCATACAAACTCTAGAAAGAACAATGTAAACCTTGGGGTGAAAAGCTAGCAATAAAATAAATTTATAATGCTCCCCCAAGAGAAGTCGCCCCAGTTAAATTCTTGGTGGAAAAACAGTATAAATAAGAGGCACCCCTCCTATTTACACAAGTGAAGTTCACATTTTTCTGGGAGAGAGACGTTCGCACCTACTGAAGGAGAAGACTGTTTTTAACATCTTTTCTCTTTCTTCATTGTACACTGATCTCAGAATTATTATCTCTAGACGAAGGTTGCTAGGTTTTTTCCCATTTGGGTTTCCCAGGATAAAAATACTCGTGTTATTGTTCTGTGCTTTGTCTATCTTCTGGTGATCCTATTGATAAATGCAATTAAGATATACTGCTATAATCTTATGAAAATCTAACATGGTATCAGAGCAGTGCTAGAAGAAGCCATTGGCGTAACTCTGTCGGAACTAGGGTTTTATCTTTCAAGGTCTTCACTCAAACCTTTTGGTAGCAAAAGAGCCTTGGGAATTTCGCTCTAAGGAGGGCGCATCTTTTGGTGAAGGCAGAATTTAATTATGCTAATTTTCAATTTTTGACCTAATTCTACATCTACAACATAAATTAGGGTTTCAATTTTTGACCTACTCCCTCCACAGTTTTGGCTTGACTCTACCTCTCCTCAGCTCGCCTCTCTAGGGCGCATTTATCTGTGGAGTCAATTTTCCAAAATTCCAACCTTCAGTTTTTGACCTAGTCTCTGCTAGGGTTTCAGGTCCAGATCTGCAATTAAGATGATCAGTATGAAGGTTGAAGATCGTCTGGAAGGAGCCTCCAACTTCATCGCCTAGAAGTCTACTAGAAGAAAATGACCTATTACAGTTTGTAAATGCAAAGGTCCCAGAACCAAAAGCCGAAGAAGACAAACCTCGCTGGAGGGAGAATGATGACAAAGCAAGAAGGATTTTGGTGGACTCGGTTTGAGACCCTTGGTTCCTCGGATCTCAGAATAGATGACAGCAAGGAAGATGTTCAAAACCTTAAAGAAGCTATTTGAACACAGTAGCATCAATGTGACTCTCACATTGAGGAATAAATTGTCGAATATGAAGATGACGAAGTCCGAGAATATTGCCTCATGTTTCATGAGGATCTTTGAGGTTCAGGACAAGCTAAAGTCCAGTGGAGACAATCTTGAAGAAAAGGATCTCGTTATGACCAGCTTAAATGGTCTCCCACCATCCTGGGAGTCTATTATCCAAACTTTAAGTGGTCGAACCAAGTTCCCAAATTTGATAAACTATGGGCAGAATGCGCTCAAGAGAAACAAGAATTGCAGCACGCTAACGACTTCATGGCACTCAACTTGAGGAAAATCAAGTGTTCATATCTCGTGCCAAGAAAGGCAAGGGAAGGGGAAGGAAGCCATACACTCACAAGCATCAAGAAAAGAGATCAAGTCCTCTCCCAGATCAAAAGAATCAAAAGAAGAATCTATCTCAGATCCAATGCTATAGGTGCAAGAAATACGGTCATTATGCCAGTAGCTGTCGAAGTTCTGACAAAAGGAAGCATGAAGCTTCAACTGCTAATGTAGAAGAAGACACTCCTCACAAGAAGCCAAGGAATGATGATCGTTCGGAGTTCTTCTTCTAGTAGTCTCCAAACTACAGAGATGATATGAAGATCCAGACTGTGATGATCGTCAAGCAAGCATATGAAGATCAGTGGACTCTGACAGTGGGAACCCACCCATAAAACAACAAAAGATAAGTATTTGATTTTACATGCTCTAGTAGATTAGATCTGATTGATTTGAATATATTTACATAGATCTAAATTCCTAGATTTAGGAAGTGGTTGAGCTTGTGATATAGTTCCTTTATTAACAGTAGGCTTACGTAGCAATTATTATACACATGATTGGTTAAATAGCCTGTCATGCTGCACAACCCATCTAGGATGATAACTCCCTTATAACATACTTGGAATAGTACACACTCTTAATGGTATGTTATAATGGAGACCATAAGCATCCAAATAATGGCCTTATGTGTGTTTTATCGAAGCACTGACTAAAAGTTTCCTACAGTAATTATGAAATATTGCTAACCATCTCACGGGATTTGACTTGTAGGGAATGCCATGATCTACAAGGACAAGTGATCCCTTTGATATACGGATGGAACAGAAGCAAAAAAGCATGAATTATGACACTTGGACCCAAAATAATCTCATGCAGAGATTTGGTGATCAGAAGCGGAAGGCTTCTACGAATGTTGATCTATTTGGTGCTTCAACAAGATTTACTCAATCGACTTCTGAGAGATAGAGGGAGTTATCCCTCAAAGACAGAGGGTGTTATCCCTTCTGGTCTATTACATATGATAGAAACTTGACGACACTGTTGTCGTGATTTGAACACGACAATTGAAGGATCCTTGATGAACTTGGTCGTCACTAGAATGGATACTTACTTCGCATCTTTCCAGTTTACATTCATGTGCCCAAGTTAGAACCTTCAGGCAATAAGGGAACATTCGTGGGATACTGCTAGTCTTCAAAGGCTTACAGAAACACATCCCAGGATCGAGGCAAATCAAAGTTAGCAGGGATGTGGCATTTGAAGAAGAAATGATTGTCAGGAAAGGCAAAGGATCAGACATGGAGATCGATGATGAGGAAATGGAGAGGAGATCATCTCCCCCTCCAGTCCAGTATGAATTAACAAAGAAAGATGAGTCCATCGATCCCATTCATCCAGTCACGACAGTTGATATTTTCGAAGATATGGCAGTAAGCCGGAAAAGATCTAGATGGGCACAATAGACCTTACAAGATGTTGAGGAGCATGAAGCCCCACATGGTACTTCTCGAGAAAGTAAAAGACCCCAGAAGTTCTCCAGTTATGTAGCATTGATGAGTCACATCATTGACTCAGATCCCACCACTTATGAAGGAGCGTCTAGACACCAAGTTTGGGTGGATGCCATGGTGGAAGAATTGTAAATTTTCCTTTAATATTCAACTAGGGTTAAACAATGCATGCAAAATATCAACTAATAACCACACATGAATATCTTTTACAGTATGCAGCGGAATATTAAACTGAGAAATAAATCACAACATCACATCACGATATCGACACTATTATTTTGGGTATGGAAACCCCCGGAAAAACCCAAGATGGGAAAACCGGTGCAGTAGTCAGATATAGATTTTATTATGAGAAAATATGGAACTTCTACAATCACTGCAAATTCACCCAAACCTGGTGAATGCAATACCCAGGAAAATCTCTGGGCAAATCCCAGCTAAACCTCAACACCCTCCAGTGTGAGTGTACAGCCCAGCTGTACGAAGCTCGATGATCTTGTTGCTCGCTCCTCCGTCTTCTCGGCTAAATCCTCTGTCTGACTTTCTCTCCTTGTCTGTATCCATTCTCTGTCGGAATACAAGTGTGTGTTCTCTCCACCAATTGATCTCTCTTTTATAACTTTAGGTAAAGCGAAAACCCTAATTTCACTTTCACTTTAACTAGTGGTAAAGCAAAAACCCTAATTTCACTTTCACTTTAACTAGTGGTAAAGCAAAAACCCTAATTTCACTTTCACTTTAACTAGTGGTTCACTAAAGTTAATTTAGATCACTTTAATTTATTTTCCAAAGTAAACTTAGGAAAAGTAAATTAAATACAACTGGTTTCCTATTTTAAGTCTTCTGCATGCAAGAACACATGCATGCAGGGAGACCTTCCTTGTTGCGACTAGTTTAACAAGAATAACAATCTATCATGAAAAATGATGTGTGGGAGATTGTACCGAGACCTGAGGGTAAGTCAGTTGTAACTTCCAGATGGCTATACAAAATCAAACATGGAGCAGATGGGAGTATTGAAAAATACAAGGCCAGATTTGTTGCCAGAGGGTTCTCTCAGAAAGAGGGAGTCGATTATGATGAAATATTTGCTCCTGTGGCTCGATATACTTCCATTAGATCAATCATTGCTATTGCTTCAACTATGGGATGGAAGTTGCATCAGATGGATGTCAAGACAACCTTTCTCAATGGTATTATTGAGGAAGAAGTATATATTGAACAACCAGAAGGGTTTGTTGTCCATGGAAAGGAGTCTCACGTATGCAAGTTGAAAAAGGCTTTATATGGTCTCAAGCAAGCACCCCGTGCTTGGTATGGACGAATAGACAGATTCCTGGTGAGTCTGGGATTCACCAAGAGTGATGCAGACCCCAACCTTTACTACAAGGTTGTGAATGATGGGCCACTGATTTTGGTACTATATGTAGATGACTTGTTTCTCACTGGAAATGAGAAATTCATCATATGGTGTAAGAAGAAACTCGCCTCTGAGTTTGAAATGAAGGATCTTCGATTGATGCATTACTTCTTGGGATTAGAAGTATGGAAGAGGCATAAGGAGATTTTCCTAGGTCAAGGAAGATACACCATAAATATACTGAAGAGATTCAGAATGTTGGACTGCAAGTCCATAGCTACTCCGATGGATGCAAACTTGAAGAAGCTAAGGGATTCTGCTTCAGATTCAAATTTGATTGATCCCACCATGTATCACCAGCTGATTGGGTCCTTGATGTATCTGATGAACACTAGACCAGATATTTGTTTTGCTATGAATGCTTTCAGTCGGTTCATGTGCGAACCGAGGTAGATTCACTGGATTGCTGCAAAACATGTGTTCAGATACTTATGTGGCACTGTGGGATATGGTCTACGATATGATTCAGAATGTGACTTGAAATTCCAAGGGTTTATAGACTCAGATTAGGCCGGATGCACTACTGATAGGATGAGTACTTCAGGATGTTGTTTCAGTTTGGGTTTTGCAGTAATTTCCTGGTGCGGTAGGAAGCAGAACTTAGTAGCTCTCAGTACTGCAGAGGCCGAGTATATGGCTGCTAGTTTAGCAACCCGAGAAACAATTTGGCTTCGTAAACTTCTTGTAGCATTGTTTGGCCAGATTCCAGAGCCAACTATGATTCACTGTGATAACCAGAGTTGTGTGCAGATGTCGGTGAACCCAGTTTTTCACAACAAGTCGAAGCACATAGAAATTCAGTATCACTTCATACATGATATGGTGCAGTCGAGCTACAATATATTTCGACAGATGTTCTCACCAAGCCACTTCCCAGGTTGAAATTTGAATATTTTCGCGAAAGATTTGGAGTAAAAGAGAACACATCCCTCCTTGAGAGGGAGAGATGACTGAGAGACATTTATCATACATTTTCCTAGGTACCTCTACTCGTCCAGGTTCTCAGCCAGATATGGGAGAAATCCCATCGCCAGATGAGACTGATAGGTAGTAGATGATTTGGTTCATATAGGGGCCTATGCTCGTCTAGGTGCTCAACCAGGTATGGGAGAAATCCCATCAGCAGATGAGTCGGACATGTAGCAGATGGCCGTGTGATTGCACATGTACCTCTACTCGTTCAGGTTCTCAGCCAGGTATGGGAGTATCCCATTGACAAATGAGATGAACAGGTAGTAGATGGTCGTGCACGTGTGCTCATCCAGGATCTCTAGCCAGGTGTGGAAGTATTCCATCGACGGTAGAGACAAACAAGCAGCAGAAGATTTTCTCTCAGACATCCAGATAAAACAAATTTATTATAACACTTCTTAAAGACAACCTTTAGTACGTTTAGAGATGATAGAGACAGTATAGATGTACAGATGAAACCCAGATGATCATGATGTTGATGAAGACCGAAGAATACCTTCCTTTTTGAGAGGGAGCATTGGAATTTGTGCAACTTTAGAAGCTGTTCTTATTGTACTTGTATTGTACCTCCTACGAGAGTTGAACTTGTTGTAATTCATCATACAAACTCTAGAAAGAACAATGTAAACCTTGGGGTGAAAAGCCAACAATAAAATAAATAAATTAAAATTATAAAATATAAATCTATATTGCTCCCCCAAGAGCAGTCGGCCCCAATTAAATTCTTAGTGGAAAAACAGTATAAATAGGAGGTGCCTCGCCTCATTACAACATATAGCTACACAAGTGAAGTTCGTAGTTTTCTGGGAGAGAGAAGTTCTCACCTACTGAAGGAGAAGACTCTTTTTAGGGTTTCTATCTCTGGAAGATACTTCCATCTTTTCTCTTTCTTCATTGTACACTGATCTCAGAATTATTATCTCTAGACGAAGGTTTCCCAAGATAAAAATACTCGTGTTATTGTTCTGTGCTTTGTCTATCTTCTAGTGATCCTATTGATAAAAACAATTAAGATATAATGCTATAATCTTATGAAAATCTAATATTTTTTAGTAAGATAAACAACTCAGAATTAAATATCAACAATAACACTATTTAGATTTTTGCAAATAAACTCAATACAAATTAAAGTACAACAGCAAAATAAATATTTTTTGATTTTTTCAAAATATTGAATTTTTAGGGGTTTTCTATATATATATATATATTTTTTTTGTATTTTCAAATATAATACATGAAACTTTGTAATTTTGAAAAAGGAGAATATGAGGGAAATAAACCTAGGTCTTATTCCTCAGGTAAATGAGAAAAATTGGGGCTAGCGTTCTCCTAAGAATTGGCAATTCAATGCTTGATGAATTAATGCAAGGTTAAGAAACCTTAGGTAATGCTAGCACTTGACTTAATTAGGGAAAACAAGATGCCAATGCCTAAGACAATTAGAAGAATCCTTCAAGAGGAGTGCCTCACCAACAAGACTAAGTTATTATTGCTCTTACCTTGGATACTTCTAGCAATGCAAGACAAGACGTTCAAGATCTTACCACAATTAATGGAGAAAAGGAGAAGAGAAAGAAACCCTTGAATCCTTCCACCTTGAAATAACCTTGAAATATTGCAAAGAAGCCTCACACACCAAGGTTTGATTCTTGAAAACCCTAGAAAGGCCAAGAAGAGAGGTGCACACCACTTAAGATTTCATGTACACAAGTATGAATGAAATTTTGGTCATATTTGATCCCATGATGTTGGTTACAAGTGAGAGGAGGGTGATATAGTTATAGAGAAAAAGTACTTTATTCTAGGATGACCTACCTAATTTGAGTTTGAAATTACTTTCTAGGGCTTATCACCCACATCCCGTGGACTAAACCTCATAAAACATGAAATAATGATAAAAATTAGTGATAGCTTCAATAAGATGAAAAGTTGAGCTTGGAATGAAGGAGGTCATGCCCCATCTAACCCCAACAAGTGTTTTTTGCCCACAACGCTCTCCTTTAGATGGTACGACCTGCAAAGCTTGCTTTTTTGTGGTGGACAATTTGCTCTTTTTGACTAGGATGACCAATGGAAGGGGTTAATACAACAAATTAAGGTCCGAGTGGGTATAAATGAGGTGTGCTAGAGCGGGCGTGACAACCCTTACAAATGCAATCACCTTTACAAATCATAAAACCATAAGTGTGGCTAGGGGCTCTTAAGCCATGTGTCGTAATGGAGTCACCTCAAAATGCACCGATACTTAATTTGGGCATAAATGGCCCACATGATGAGGAGTTACCACCCATCAAGGGGTAGTCAGTTTGGCCATAAGACCAATACACCTTGAAATGAGGATCAAGGGGACCTTCCATGACTAACCAACACTTTTACATAAAATAGCCCTAACTTGGTCTTTCACATGGCAAAATAACCTCCCTCTTTGGCACATTTGGCAGGGTGTGCTGCAAAGAATCTAGGGAGCAATAGATGGCTCCAATTGTGGGACATGTACTTCTCTCAGGAGTGCGTGAGAGCTTTTCAAATCTTTCAGTACTTGTAGACCTACATACACTTCAAACAACAAAGAACATCAAATGCATCAGAGGTAGACACATCTGTCTTGCCTTGTTCAAATCAAAATATGAAATATATAAAAACAACACCACAAGATGCAATGCAAGGGTAAATCAAATGACACATCAAATGAATGTAAATCTACTACGGTAGAAGGGTGTCCCAAGACATCATATATCACTTGAGTAAAATATCTTCAAAGCTTTCCCATTAATGGGAAAGGGCAATTTATCTCCATTCATGACTCAAGTAAAATGAGTTAGTACCTGCAATATCTTCAAGTTGTTAGGGACCCAACCAAAGGCTTCCAAACTTACCATCTTTACTTGGTTTTTCATTTCTTTTGTTTCACATAAGGACGAGATCACCTTTTTCAAACTTATGTTGACGGGCTCTCTTGCCAAATTGACCTTTTATCTTTTCTTGATGTTATACCAGGTGACAAATGCTCTTCTTCGATTTTCATCTAGCTCAATCATTTAGTTGATTTTGTTTTGGACTGTATCTGGGTCTGAACCATGTTGCTGAAGAACTTTGTATACCATAATCTTCAAATCAAATGGATAAGCAATGTTACTTCTACTAAATATACTAGCTTAAATGGGCTCCTTTTAGTTGCTTATTTTCTTGTTATTCGGCTAGCCCATAAAGCATATTTTAACTTGCTATCCCAACTTTTTTTGTTTTCTCCCACTGTTTTTTTGATGATAGTCATTAGATTTTTATTGCTAGACTTGGCGAGGCCATTTCTTTGTGGATAGTACTTAGAAGAACGAGATAAAACAATGCCATAATCAAAAACAAAAAGTGGACGACTCAATTGAAGGCTTGGACATTGTCCGTTGTAATCTTTGTTGGAACTCCCAATCGAGTAGTGATTTTTTCTTCAAGGAATTTGACTAGAACCTTTGTATCTTTCTTTGTTGGAGTTGCTTCAACCCATCTTGTAAAGTATTATGTAGTAGTTAGGATCCATATGTATTTGTTGCTTGAAATTTCCTTGAATTCGCCAATGAAAACAAGGCCCATTGTTGGAAGGGCACTGCCACTACCATTGATCGAAATGACATAGCAACTAGTTTTTGTTTACCTGTAAAGAGTTGACAAGGTTGACATCTTCTTATGAATTTGTGCACATCATAGAAGATGGTGGGCCAATAATATCCAACTCTCAAGATCTTATGAGCTGTTGTACTAGCTGAATGATGATTGCTACACACTACCTTGTGAAATTCATTCACTAGTTTATGTGCTTATGGGGAGTGAACACATCTGAGAATCAACTCATTGAGGTTTCTCCATCGTAGGCCTTGGTTAATGAAATAGTACTTGGCCTTTAACTTTAATGCTCTTTTTTGTGATTTGGAAGATGTGCATGACATGAAAGATTTTTAAGGTAATAAACAATATCCTTATTCCAATTGCACCCTTACAAGTACACTAGAACTGCCTAGACCGATGCTCCTTTGAGATCGAGGGCACCCTCATTTCCTTCTACCATTAACTGAGCCAAACGATGTCCTTTTACTGGCTTGGTGGGTTGAATTTCCAAATTATACTCTTGGATCTTGGTGATCCACTTTCCCTTGGTTCCAAGACTGTCTTCCTCCTTCAATATTTCTTTTACTACGGGATGAGATATGAAGGCAACAACCTTTGAATATCCAAAGTAAACTCTGAAGTGCTTCAATGATATTACCAAAGCATAAGCTTGTTTTTCCATGATGTGATACTTTTGTTCGCCATCTCTTAAATCTTTGCTCATAAAGGCTATAGGCTGCTCCTCATTTTGCTCATTCTTTTCTAGAAGAACTTCTGTAATAGTGTCAATGGAGGCAGAATAAAAGATTTGAAATAGTTTGGAATGATCAAGACTTACTAGTATCAATGCTTGCACACTAGCATTCTTGATGTCCTCGAAGGCATCCATGGAGTCTTTATCCCATTTGAAAATTGCATCTTTCTTAAAAACGTATTTGAAGGTTTAGTAATGTTACCAAAATTCGAGAATGAATCTACGAGTAAAGTTTATCTTTCCAAATAAGGATTGCGAAGCTTTTACATTTCGAGGAAAACCATTTTTTATACTTAAAATTCTTATAATTTTTTTATACTCGTACCTTTACTCCATCCTTACAGATAATATGACCAAGCAACTTAGCTTCTAAGACTTCGAAAATTGACTTTTTATGGTTTAGAGACATACCATACTTTCGACAATGTTGAAATATCTGTTGGGGATGATTAAGGTGATTTGCTCTTTGCTTGGAGTAAACTGTGAGATCATCTTCAAAGATTTCCAAGGTTTTTTGCATAATGTCCCTGAAAGCATAATCCATGGCTCTCTAAAAAGTAGCCCTGACGTTCATCACGCCAAAGGGCATCCTCAAATATTCATAAGTGCCCCATGAGGTAGTAGACACTATCTTGGCTGTATCTTCTTCCTTTATTGCCACTTGATTAAACCCAAAGAATCCATCCAAGAATGATAACATTTGAGAACCTGTAATCCTTTGCAGAAAAATGTTCTAGGTTGGGCAAAGGGTAGTTATCCTTTTTTGATACTTCATTTAGATTCCTGAAGTCTAGGAAAATCCTTATTTCACCTGTTTTATTTCTGGTAACCACTGGATTTGAAAGCCATTCTGAATATCTGATCGGAGCAATAATCTTGGCCTCTACCATATTTTGCAATTCCCTTTGGACCAACGGAGCCAACTTTGGATTTATTTGTTTTAACTTTTGCCTGTACGGTTGAGCATTCATTTTCAATAGTATAGCATGTTCGATGATATCCTTATTGTAGGTCTTTAAATCATCATAAGACCATGCAAAAATGCGTTTGAACTCACAGATCAAACTTTTGAATTCTTTCTTTTCCCATTGGGTGAGCACTTTACCAATTTTCACTAGTCTTGGGTTCTTGGGAGATCCAACATTGATTTCTTCGTAGTCTTTTGGTTGGGGCATCCCCTCCTTTTTCTCTTTGTGCTTGTCATTTATGTCAAAGATTTTCTCCATTTGAACTCGTTCAGTAGGAACATGATTGTTGATTTCCTTATTTGGTGAGCTTTCCTTGCCCCTGTCAATCTTGTATTTCGAAAATTCTGCCAAATTGTTCATCCACCTCTCTATTTGCTTGTCATCATCTAAATACTATTTCCATTTTTCCCTTTTCAACAAAGCACTCGCAAGAATATAGATTAGAAGCATAAATTACTAGCACGTCGACTTGTTCATAATGAGCTTGGGAACCATTTCTAAGGATGATGCATCGAAATCTTCCATGGCGAATTGTACTGCAACCCTATATCTTTTCAACCTTTCATTTTTATAGGTGAACTTTTCTTTAACTTGCATCACAATCAAGTCAGAGTCCCCAATAATTTTCAAAAGCTTAATACCACAATCTTTAGCCAATTCAAATCCTTGTAAGAGAGCTTCATACTCAACAACATTGTTAGTACTGTCAAATTCTAAATGAAAAGAAAATTAAGAAGTATCACCAGATGGGCAAGTTAATACAATACTTGCACCCATACTTGATCGAGACTTGGCCTCGTCGAAATTTATTGTCGAAAACTAGTCTATATCTTGTCTAGGAGCAATGTCGGTGGCAAAGATGGTGTAGGACCCAACATCACCTTGAAAGCAAACTATTTTATTTTTTGGATCTTCAGGGTCTTCCACATGATATCTTCTCATTGGTTCTCTATGTAGAACTACAAAATTCCATTGTTGGCATGGTGGCGTATGATGGATCCATTTGTATGCTACCACCCAAGTCAACGACCCACTTTCTTGATAACAACATGCCCCATCCTTCTTGTTCATCAATGACAACAATGTCCATAAGTAAAGCAATAGTAGGGTGTGCGACAAGACCTACTTGAACGACTTTGATTAATCTGCAAACTTTGAATTCACGGGAGTCCACGACACAGATATTCTGATATGGCCTTGAAACCTTTAATCCCAACTTGTACAGTACAACCAAAGGCATAACGTTCGTTGAGGCACCCAAATCTAGCATACAATTATGGAAAATCAAATCACTGATATTAATGAGATAAAGAAGGGATGATTATTTAGGTTCTTGTTTTTCACCGCATTCATATTGTGGGGAATGATATTGTTTTTCACCGGATTCATATTGTTCTTCATTTTTTTTTACGGCAGATGTTGTTGTCATTTCTCCAAATCCAAATGACTCGTCTATTTGGTTCCTCACTGTTGGAATCTTTGCTAGCTCAAGTAATGGAATCGAGACCTTGATAGCATTTAGCGCACTTGAGACACCAAGGCTAAAATTTTTATTAGTAGCAAAACCAATTGAAGACTTACCTATGCTTGAATTCTCGGAGGAGTGTTGTCTTTAGGCACTTTTGGAGACCCTTGTTGACTCATTTGAGGAAGAGTTCCCTTTCTCCTTTGATAAGTAACGCCTTTGAATTTATTATTGTACATTCTCTTGATCTTTAAGTTTATCAGCCTAGCAGCTCTGTTAGTTTATCATCCTCAACGATATTTTTCTTTGACTTGCTCCATATTGTCATCAGATAAGTGAAATTGTTGTTGATTTTCTAACAAATTGTTGCGTATCTTTGGATTACCTTCACTGCTTTGATTTTTGTTTCTTTTAATTTTCTGGTAGTGGACACATTTATTTTCATCATGGAAAGCTTAACATGCTTGGCAAAATATGGAAAATCACCTACCATATTTGTGGTTCAAATGATGTAAGAAGCCTTGAATTCGTTGCAGGGCCATTGTTGAAATTCTTCGGAGGAAACCTGCTTTGACGTTGATTCCTTTCAGTTTACCAATTTGGTTTTGTAGAACGGTCTCTATTTGAGTAACCTTAACTTGTTCATTTCTTCAAGTATAACATTGGTCGCACCTTTAGGGGATTCACTGGCCTGAACTGTACTCGTCTTTGGCTTCTTCTCAACGTTAGCTCTCGGAGGATGCAAGATATCAAGCTTCTTTGATGCCCTCCAACTTTTGTCTAAATCCTTCACCTTTTGCTTAGCCACTTCCTCGTTTCGAGGCTTGGCCAAGTTGAGATGGAAAAGAAACTCCCCTTTGAATGCGTTCATATGATATGTCAGAGTGATAGTGTCATTAGGAAGGGAAAGCCAAGTTGGCTTAGGGAGCTTGTGAAGGAAGCAGAGGAGTCTGTGGGGCCACCCAAGAGGGAGGTCAGAGAGAGTAGGGCACCATAGAGATTTTCTAGCTATATGGCACAGGTGACCAACTTGCGTGAGTCTGAGCCTACTATTTATGAGGAGGCTTCCGCACATTAGGTTTGGAAAGATGCCATGATGGAAGAGTACAATTCCATCAAGAAGAATGGTCTGTGGGAGGTGGTTCCAAGAAAAGAGGGGAAGTTTGTTGTGACTTCCAAGTGGCTCTATAAAATCAAGCATGTTGCGGATGGTAGCATCGAGAAGTACAAAGCTCGGTTTGTAGCACGATGGTTCTCACAGATCGAGGGAGTTGATTATGATGAGACCTTTGCATTGGTTACTAGATTTTCTTTGATTAGAGCAGTGATCTTCGTTGTGGCAGAGATGGGTTGGAGAATCCAACAAATGGATGTGAAGGCCACTTTCCTCAACAGTCTTCTACAGGAAGAGGTATATCTAGAGAAACCACAGGCTTTGAGATTTATGAGAGAGGTTTTCATGTTTGCAGGTTGAAAAAGGCCTTGTATAGTCTGAAGCAAGTCCCTCAGGCTTGGTCTATTCAACAGTAGAGCTCTATGTGTGAATAGAGGTGCATGTGAGGAGATGATCATCAACAAGGCTCATGGACAACAATTTTCTAGTGAAGAAGGGATAACAAAGAAGAAGGAATAACAACAGTAATTGTTTGCTTGTCTTCTTTGTTATTCCTTCTTCACTAGAAAATTGTTGTCCATGAGCCTTGTTGATGATCATCTCCTCACATGCACCTCTATTCACACATAGAGCTCTACTATTGAATAGACCCAATAAGAAGTTTCGTACTCTTCTTAGATTCTATGCCAACTCAACATTAGACTAGACTTGTAAATTCATAAGTGGATGAAAGCCCCTATCTCTCCATCTCAGATCATGCAATGTGAGAGCAACCTGGGGCGAATCTCTCCACACCATATGACTTAGGATAATGGGAGAAGGACTGCCCCTACCTGGGCCATTCACCTCTAGCCATATGACTCGGGGTTTGAGGGTGAATGTATCATTCCCCCTTACTCAAATGAGCATGACCAATCCGGGAGAACGTCTGCCCGATGCTGCAAACTTGAGAAACATCAACACTTCGACCAATTGGGTAGATGACCATGTTTGTTTTCGAAGGCCCATTTTTTTTTACTAGAAATAGTTAGCATTTCTATTGATTGTTTGCCACTATAGGGTTTGTCTTGACGTGGTCCCATATTCTATCTCTAGACGAGGAACATAACAAATCCATCAATAGTGACATTCACATGAGCTACACTCGGATCTTTTGGATTACACCACATAAAACCCTTATTCCCGAATTGGTTTTCTAGTTTGAGCACTTCATCTACACCTTTGAGGCCCTCATTTTTCAATCTCAATTATCTTCAACATTCCCTTTGCACAAGCTTCACATACCTCTTGGTGAGCTTTGGGCATGTTTTCACTAGTTGACAGTAGAGACATATAATCTTATTCCTAGGGGGTAGTGAATTTGCAACTTATGTTCTTGATGTGAGGTAAAGGGAGAATAACACTTCATATGTTGCCCTATTTGTTATGAGGTTCGTGCTAGATACCACTACCACTATGTCATTATGGATTCTTGGGTTTACTGTCATCTTCATATACTTTGATTAGAGGTGTTTAGATCTATTCACTAGGGAGGCAATTACCTTGAAGTGTTGTATGTTCTTATGTCCCCCCACAATAGTCACATAGGTTACCTCCTCTTTCTTGCCAGTTATAATTATAGAGGGTGCTTAACAATCGACAACTACTAGTTCAATTGATAGTCCCAAGTCCATCGGCTATCGTCCCTTGACATGTTTCACCTTGCCTTCGAGTTAGGTGATGTTTGGGGTCACGAGGATGTCTATAGATTCTTGATAGCGGCATTAGAATAGTACTCTGATTCATGGTTTAATCATCAACTTCTTTGCAAGTAGTTCTTGGCCTTTGGATGCTGAGAGAGGTTTTGACTTGGGTCCTGTTACCACCTAAGTTGGACTTAGTGGTTTTTTATCAAGTGAGCCTGATGAACCGGACAAGGATAACTTGTTCGGACTTAAGAAGACCTTTGGAAGTACTTCTCAGAAGTGCTTGTTGTACTATATCATATGTTCATACCCCATGGGGGAATTGTAATAAATGTTCTAGCATGATAGTGTGTGTAAAAGACTCGGTCTCTTAGACTTTATTTGTCAATCCGATTAGCCCAGGGTGTTTTTTCCCTTGGTTATTATTGGTTGTTGAATAAACGACTGATAACTTCCGAGTTTTTCACTCCATACCTCCAAAGTTGGGGTGGTTGGCTTGGCATTTTGGCCTATTGAGGTTATTAGAGTCTATGTGTCAATGTATAAACATGCTAGACATCATGGTCGAGTCATATGAACATGTCTAAGTCCCCCTAGGTTTTTTCAATTTTTCAATTTTTTATTTTTTTTCAGTGTTTTTTATTAAAATTTAATTTTTCCAAAACTTAGGCTATTTTTTAATAGTTTAATTGGAAAATTTGTTTTTGTAATAAAAGTGGTCCAAATAATCAGTTTCAGTCATGTAGGTGCTCATTTTCAAGCTAAGAGCACCATGTAAACCTATGGACCCACTATTTCCTAGTTTTGAGTGATTTTCCATCACTCAGGTCAGAAAGCCCCAAAAATCAATTATTGATTATTTTAACTAATAAATTGTTGAATAATGGAGCAAATCCAAAATCATAAATCAGTGGATTCTCAGCCGATTTGATTGAAATCAGTCAAATCTGAAGCAGATTGACTGGATCTGACAAATCCTTGACTGAAGGAGGTGGTCAAATCAGATCCAGAGTTGATCTTCAGCTGTCTTCATGGGGAATTGCGCCCTCTCTCTCTCCTCCACACGTGTGGACTCTCCTGGATGCTCTGTGGACTTATGTGTCGGTGTATGGGTTGATGTGTCAGCTCAATCAAGCCCCCGGTTGACAAGTAGGCTCAGTTCAGCTTCAGTTCTGCATTGATGGACTCTCCATCAGCTGATTTCATCTGATTTCATGAGGAATTGCGCCCCCCCTTGGTTGGATGTCCTGTATTTTGTATATATCCAGGCACAACTCCCTCTTCCAAGCTAGTTAGAGTTGGATTGAAGGGCTTGCTATTGTAATATTGTAGTAATCTTTTGATTGTTGGAATAAAGAAGCTTTGGAGGCTAAATGGTGTAATGCTCTCATGTGTGTGGATTAAGCATTGTCTTACGGCTATTGATGTTGTCGGCTTTTCTCTCAATTTCTGCATCTGAACCCTGTCTGGCTTGAACGATTCAGCTGAATCAATAGGAGTTTAGTTGGGCAAGTAAGGTTACTTGTTTTTTTCTATATCTCATAGCATATATGTTTGAAGATCTAGATTATACATGTTTAATAAGTTTATTTGCATGTAAATTTTGCCTCTTTTTCATATATATATCCAGATCTCATGAGGTTTCGTGCAAGATTGTGTGTTTAGCTTTTAGGTAGCAAGGATTGGACGAGCTGTGGATCTAGTTTGACTCCACTGTACATCCAAAAACTTTGTGAAGGCATTGCCCCTCTGTATTCCACTAACAAGTTTCCATTGCAGATCCATCCAACAACGGGCCTTTCCCCTTCTCTTCCTCCTTTCTTTAAAAAATCAATCTTCCGGTTACTTGTCTCTTCCTCTTATGATCAGATCTAGTTCTAAGAATTGAATATATATTATTAGATCTACTTCATAAGAGTCTTGCTTCTTAGATTTGCAATTTCATAAAGAGTATCATTTCATAAAGATAGATCTAGGTGTAGGAATTGCCCTTTTTGCAAGTAGCTAAGTCATAGATCTAAAACTTGCTCATAAGGTAGTTTCTTTTTCGTTCTTTAAAGATTCATATTCTGCAATAAAGTGCACATCTTATTGGCTGTCCAAACAGCAAGTCAAGATCCCAAGGAAAGCTTGCTTTCCTTGGTTCCTTTTTGCATAACTAGATTACTCCAATTTAACAAGTTTTAACTTAGTTTTTTTTGGTTAAAAGTAAGCTGACCCAAAGGTACTTTCAGAGTGCTTTTGGGCATATTTTAATCTAATATGCTTGCTGGTTTTTAGCAGGTTTGACAGAAGAGAAAAGAAGTTGCTGTTCGAAAGTGGCCTTAGGAGCGTTCAAATCCCCCTAGGGGTCTCCCATTTGACTAAAACCTTTAATTTTCGCACTTTGTAAGCTCTTGATTTCACTCTATATAAGGATCAAGAGGAATTATATCAGTTCTTTGATATTGTAACTGCTGTTAATAAAAATAATTTTTGAATAGGCTCTTTCGAGCCCATTCCCCATCCCCCCTGGGGGGATTTGCGTCCATGTCTTTTTTTTTGCTTTTCATTCATCTTTTGTAATCTAGAGTAGCATTAATCTGCAGGGTAGTATACTTTGACATAAAATCAATTCCATATTCCATTTCTATTGTTTTCAAAGTAACTTTAATACTTACCCCATGAGCCTCCTTTGAGCCGAAAGGTGAAGAAAGGTTCGTGGTAGTCTAATTCGAAAATTGTGGTTTGCTCATCTTTTATGTTTTGTTTGCTATCATCTTTTGTTTCAGTAAGCATTATAAAATTAACCCCTCCTTGATTCCTCGATTGAGATCCACTTGGATTGAAAGAGGTTCCTGGAGGGTTTTCTTTTAACAAGAACACCCATTGTAAAATTTACTAAAATTGACAAGACTCCGGTGTGTATGCTCTGCACTTGGCTACGGTTCGTCCGATCAGTCAAGCTGTATCAAAAGCACTTGAGTGACTAGTATAACTATGACTCACTCCCCAAATTGACAAACCATCAGGTGAAAATCCAACACCTAGATCAAACCATCACGGTGGCAAAATACACAAAGGAAGCGGGAACTTCTGAAAAGTGACCTCGGGGCGCTGATCTCTGTCACACCCTAACGGGTGCGTTATGAACAATAGCCCTAGAGACTCCATTCAGCCCACATATTTCTTGCGGGTAGCCGTGAAGGTTTAGTTTTGGACATACTCCAAGTACTCTCGGGTATATCTGGAGTCCACCTCTTCGCCTAATTTTAATCAACTCACACCTCAAATTTAACTTAAAACGTACCAAGAGGCAATTGGAAAACATTCACTCCAAGCACATGCAAGTACATTGATTCTATTTTTTGACTCTATTCTAAGGCACTGGTTATTTTCTTGCTCTATATATATATCGTGTCTCAACATTGTGCTTTCGTGTGTTCATTTTTGTATCTTGTCATCTTTGATTGTCTATAGTTAAATTTCAAACTCCTAAGTAACTCATTCAGTTTAACATCACCATACTAAGTAATTATCCTTAGTAACTTAATAGGGTCTACCCCCCTTGGCTTCGTTAGGAGTTGAGCCTAAACGGAGGAGTCAAGAACAAGGTGACAACCTTGACTCGAGACTTGCCCCCAAGGACACACCGAGTGGCTTGAAGATTTCTGCCACGTGACCCAGGTGTGTGAAAGGCGGCAACAGGTCCCACCTCAGCTCTAGTTTCTATTCTCGCCACTTGCAAGACTTTCCGAAGCGGGGCCACTGCAAATCACTTCGTAGGGGCCCATTAAGCGTGCTTGAGCTAGAGGTCTTGGGATGGGCAACCTCCCAAGAAGTCTTGGTTACCAAGTGCAAGCTTTGGAAATGATTATTGATGCTATGTGTTTCATTTTGCTAGTCTCAATCCCACTTCTTCACCCCTGTGAGCATCACCCGATGCAATTAGTGCTAAGTGGACTATTCAAAACCATAAGAAATTGGTCAGTGACCACTATACTCATGGGATATGGATTATAGTTTAATGACTTGTCACTATGCAGATAATCCCTAAATAATGATATATCATATGTTGGACTACGAAAACCCCTATACTTATATAGAGAGTCAAGGGAGCTCTAGCTGAATAGTTCATAAGGCACACTTTCTAAGGTTTTGCAAATGGGGTAGCAAGCTTAAGTGGTCTTCACTGTGGGGAAAACTCCACAGTTAAGTGCACTTGAGCTAGAGGAGTCTTGGGATAGGTGACCTCCCAGGAAGTCTGGGTTATTAGGTGCAAGCCCTGGAAGTGATGATGGATGCGATGTGTTTCATTTCACTAGTCTCAATCCCACTTCTTCACCCCTATGAGCATCTCCCGATGCAATGAGTGCTAAGTGGACTATTCAAAACCATGAGAAATTGGTCAGCTGCGACTATACTCATGGGATATGGGTCATAGCTTAATGACTTACACTACCCAGATAATCCCTAAAAGAATGATATAACATAACTTTTTCTTATAGGCTGTCTAAATATTATGTTGTGATTGTATTTTGGCTTCCTTTGATATGTAAAGTTTTCTTTTTCTTCTTGATCCTTTAGCTTTATGATTTCTATTGTACTTTTCGGAGATGTTGTTTGCACTCCCTCATGACCATTTTGATAATTTGTACTTTACAGCCCCATTGACCAAATTTGGTCATCAGGAGATATAAATACAATTTCATTTCATTTCATTTCAAGACAAATATGAGCTTGACATGTCCTGTTTCCTTTAGGCTTTATTACTTATGGTTGATGTTTCGTTGTGTTTGTCATAGGTCATCTTTCCAGCTCTTGATATGCGTGTAAAGAATGTGGCTCACACATATTCCTTGGAGCATAAAGGGGAAAGTGACCTGTTTGATCAGGTGTTCGAATTACTAAATTCAGCCTTAAAGGACAATGACCATGGTTCTGTGAAATTGCGCCGAGAACTTGTTTGCTGCACGGAGGCCATTCAGACATCTCTCTGTCAACATATGTCGAAAGAAGAGGAGCAGGTGAAATTATTGCTCGATAATTATAATCTGAATCGTTTCATATACATGCAAAATGTCTTTTGTACAAATTAAAAATCTGCAATGAAATGTTGGCATTGTTATTTGATTGACTTTGATCTATTTGTGAATTTAAAACTGGGCATGTGATGCAAATTCCTTGATGAATAAAATCACATGGCATTTGATCTGTGAAACAATCTCCATCAATTTTGGTGGCTTAATTAAACATCATTTGTTAATAGCAATATGTAATCTCAGTAACATGTACATACTGTTTGATCATGTCCTCATCATTGTGTAAAATGTGCTTATTAAACTCTTGTCAAATGGTTGGCTGTTGCAGGTTTTCCCCCTGCTTATACAAGAATTTTCATTTGAAGAGCAGGCTGCACTAGTGTGGCAGTTTATGTGCAGCATCCCTGTGAACCTGATTGAGGAATTTCTTCCATGGCTCACCTCTTCTCTTTCTTCTGATGAACGCCAGGATATGATCAAGTGTATGCATGAAATTGTTCCAAAAGAAAAGCTCCTACAACAGGTAAACCTTAGTACATCTAGTAAATACCTTATGAATTAATGGTTCTGTTGTTTTTTCAAATTAGTTTGCTTGACAAGGTTTTCATTAATCTATGAAGGTTGTATTTACCTGGCTGAAAGAAAAGTGCATCTCATCTGATGTGGAAGATGCTTTTAGAGATGAGAATAAAGTAATAATAGGCTCTTCTGAAGGATTGCTATCTTCAAAAACTGCCACAACAGTGGGCCAGAGTGGACAAAGCTCAAGAGATTGTTGCAAAAGGTCACATTTAGCCATGAATAATCATGCTGATAATAATGCTCATGTGGTGGTTCTGTTTCCAATTGATGAGATAATACACTGGCACAATGCAATCCGAAAGGAATTAAAGGAACTTGCAGAGGAGGCACGTCGAATACAATTTTCAGGAGATTTTTCAAATTTGTCCTCATTTAATGACCGTTTACAGTTCCTTGCAGAAGTTTGCATTTTTCATAGGTAATTGTTGGTACATCCTGTTCAGTGGAGTTTAACTTTTAACTCTCTCATTGAATTAGGTCTACATTTTTTTCTACTGAGATCCCTTTTGATTAGTTGTGGCAGATTAAGTTCCAGTACATATCATATTTAGTTAATGAATTCCATCTGTTTACCACTTTATTTCCATATGTCTTTTTCTTTGCTTTGCCAATGATGATCACTTTTTTTTTGTGTGCAGTATTGCAGAGGATAAAGTTGTTTTTCCAGCTGTTGATCAGAAGGTCAAGAAGGGTGTTTCATTTATAAATGAGCATGCCCAAGAAGAAAGTCAGTTTAATGATTTTCGTCACCTTATAGAAAGCATTCAGAATGCGGGAGTTAGTTCTAGTACATCTGAATTTTACAATAAGCTTTGTGCACAGGCTGATCAAATAGTAGAAACCATCGAAAAACATTTTCTTAATGAGGAGAATGAGGTATGCTCTATTCTTGTACAACGATGCTTGTGTTAGCTGCACTGTTTCTCTCACCTTGACTCTATTCATTAGTAGTTAAAATAAAGTCCAAAAGGACATGTTGGGGTAGTTCCATGTGTTGCGTGTCAGCCTGTCGGACACATTGGCATGTTTGACACTGCCTCAGTGTGTTGGATACGTGTTTGGAAAGTGTCCTGTTTCAGGCCATGTGCCAAATGCATGCCCAACCCCTTGCCCTAGTATGACCCAACGTGTTGGACACTCAGGCAACCAAAAAGATTCAAAACATATAAAAAAGATTTAGAAAATGCATGCAGATGTGTCTGGAAATGTCAATAAATGTGTCTCAATGTGTGATTGATGTACACTTGTATTTTTTAAATGTTCAATAATTTACAATTTTGTGTTTATTCTTTATCTCTATAATTTAATATTTATAAAATCACTCACACACACACACACACACTCACACACACACATATATATCTGTGTTTGTTCAACATGTAGTGTTTTGTGGGGTGTACATGTCCTGTGTCAGACGCCAGTGTTTGCACGTCCCTGTGTCATGTAACTTAGAGAGTTAAAAGAATGCTAATATCAAATGACATTTTCCTAGGTTCTTCCTCTTGCACGCAAACACTGCAGTGTTAAAGAGCAACGGAATCTTCTATACCAGAGCTTACATGTGATGCCCCTAAAATTGTTAGAACGTGTACTTCCATGGCTTGTGGCAATATTACAGGAAGATGAGGCCAAGGATATGCTTCAAAATATGCGTCTGGCAGGTTTGTTATCAGGAATCACCATGAACATGTTTCAGTAATTATAAAAAGGATTTTATTATCAAAGTGTGGAGTTGAGACTTGATACATCCATTGCTAAATGTCATTCATGAGAAGGTTTTGATTCTAACAAAGTTGCAAAAACTATTATAGCAAGGCTTTGCATATTGAGAGTGCAGAACATATGGCAAGCTTTGTTTAAAATATTGAAAGACTAAATGTTCCTATTGATTTGGAATCTGGATAATTATAAACAGTTGCTTGGATTAGAATTCAATTATTCCCTGATAGTGTTAATCTAATCCATCAGCCAAAATTTGCAGGCTCTAGTGGATTAACCTGAAGCTAGATTTCATATATTTCTTTTGTTTGCATGCAATGTTTCTTTTTGCAAAATAATCTGAAAAGCCATTTGTCAGTTGTAGCTAAAATTGCATGGTGCATCAATGTAATATGTTATATCTTATTAACAGATTTCTATTTTCTTTTATCATCTCAAAGTTGTTGCTTTTCCTTGATTTGGTATGCAGCTCCTGCTTCTGATACAGCCCTAGTTACGTTATTGTCTGGCTGGGCTTGTAAAGGACGCCCACAAAACAAGTCTAAATCAGGGAGTTTCATGTGTATTTCTTCAGATGCTGAAAATGATTGCCCTGTTAAAAGAATTAGTGAAATGGGACTGGAGATGAGTGGAAACTGTGATATTTGTTCTGCTGTGTCAGATTGCAGAGGCAATACAGAATGTTCTTACACATGTGTGGATGAAAGGCCATTTAAGCGGCCTGCCTGTAGCAAAACAGAGAAAACAGATAGAGATGACAATATTTCTGGTCAAGGCACTTTGGTGGGTGTTAAATGCTCATCAGGAACCCCCTGTGCAAGCCAGTCTTGCTGTGTTCCTGGATTAGGAGTGACCAGTAACAACCTGGTTACGGGAACAATCCCTACTGGAAGGAACTTGCGTTCGCTTTCCATCAATTCTCCAGTTGGTGCCTCTTTAAGTTCTAGCCTGTTTGGTTGGGGAACTGATATCAGCTCATATGACTTTGGTCAAGCACCTAAGCCAATTGATCACATCTTTCAGTTTCACAAGGCTATTCGAAAAGATTTAGAATATTTGGATGTCGAATCAGCAAGGCTTATAGATTGTGATGAAACATTTCTTCGTCATTTTAGTGGACGCTTTCGTCTGCTTTGGGGACTCTATCGAGCTCACAGCAATGCAGAAGATGAAATTGTCTTCCCAGCTTTAGAGTCCAAAGAGTCTCTTCACAATGTGAGCCATTCATATACTATTGATCACAAGCAGGAGGAACAGCTTTTCAATGATATATCTCGTGTTCTGTCTGAGCTTTCGCATCTGCATGAGAATTTGAACGAGACAAATCCCAGTGTGTCTGAACCTGCAGATTGGAAACTGAAGCATCAAGAACTTGCCGCAAAGCTTCAGCGTATGTGCAAATCTATAAGAGTCACGTTAGACCAACATGTATTTCGGGAAGAACTTGAGCTATGGCCATTGTTTGACAGTCATTTTACTGTAGAGGAACAGGATAAAATAGTAGGTCGCATCATTGGCACCACAGGAGCAGAAGTTCTTCAGTCAATGCTACCATGGGTGACAAGTGTTCTCACACAAGAAGAACAAAATACAATGATGGATACTTGGCGGCAGGCTACTAAAAATACAATGTTTGATGAATGGCTTAGTGCTTGGTGGAAGGAAAGTCCAGCATCAATTCCCCTATCAACATTTGTGTCAGAGGAGGAATCTCCAGCACCAATTCCCCAATCAGCATTTGTGTCAGAGGAAGAAAATCTCCCACCTTCAGGTATCTGTAGTACTTATTTATTACAGATGTTGGTAGGTAACATAAATGGATATTTAGTGATCTGAATTCCAAACAATTTTGCAGTTCAGGTTGGTAACTTCAGTAGGCTGTGTGTGTGTGTGTATAGCTAGCTAGCTAGAATCTAGATAACTAGATAGACAAACAGATAGATGATGTTCATTTAGTTTGTAAATGTTTGAATCTGCAAGCTTATGTGTAATACTGTTACTTCTGATGTTACGTGGGCATAGTGCAAACCATTCATGATTGTTTTGAGCAAGGCAGCCAGAAGTTCAAGCCTGGGTGGAACGACATTTTCCGAATGAATCAGAAGGAGCTTGAGTCAGCAATACGCAAGGTGTCAAGTGATGCTTCCCTTGATCCACGGCAAAAAGCATATCTTATTCAGAACCTCATGACGAGGTCAGTTCTTACTTCTTGCTTGTAGTTCTTAGCCTTGAATCATGTAATAATGTACATTAATGTGGATTCATGTGTTGGATGGTTTTAGCCGATGGATTGCTGCTCAGCAGAAGTTGCCCCAGTCAAGAGCAAGTCAGTCTGGGAATGGTGAAGACATACCTGGGCGCTGCCTGTCATATCGAGATTCAGATCAGAAAATATTTGGATGTGAGCATTACAAGCGGAACTGCAAATTGAAAGCTGCTTGTTGTAACCAACTTTTCACATGTAGATTCTGCCATGATAAAGTCAGTGACCACTCAATGGACAGGTTCGTTATTCTCCATATAGCATTCAGATGTTCTAGTTTGTATTGAACCTTTGATGATTATTGCTTTCCTTTGCATCCTAGTTTCTAATATTTCATTAATTGCAGGAAAGCAACAAAAGAGATGATGTGCATGAAATGCTTGCAGATCCAGCCTGTTGCATCAAATTGTGTAACTCCTTCCTGCAAAGGATTTTCTATAGCACAGTATTTCTGCAATATTTGCAAGTTTTTTGATGATGAAAGGTAATATACAGTTTATGGCTTGTCGAGTCCTTTTTTCTGCTACTGTCTCTAATTTTTCCTTTTAGTACCTTGCACCTGCTCACTGGCCCTTTCCAAACTTTGTTAATTGTTATCTCTATTAGAGTGTATGTAATTCTATTGCTTTTGTAAATTTACTAAATTGGAAGGATTTGGTAATGGAGGTATATAGTATCTACACAAGCACATATCTTACCTTTCTTCAAAAGCATATGGTGCAAAACATGTAAATCAGGGGAAATGATGGAACCAAAATCTCCAGTACAAATACAAATGCTACTAGTATGTTACAAGACCATTTGTTTAGAAAATTATACGATTGTTCTAAGATCTAATCATAGTGAAGAATTCAAAATAAAGGTATATGATGAATGGAATTTTCATTTGACATTTATAGGTCTAGACAAAGCTTGTGTGTGATGGGGTTGTATTGTTGTTTTGAACTTTTGAGAGCTTAAGATTGTGGTTTGGGGGTCATATATGATTTATGAAATTTTCATCCAATACTAGAGCTCTTCCCTTTATCTTCCCTCTTTCCATCCAAGTATTTTTCTTGTGCACAAAGGGTTAATTGCAATTCAGCTTGTGCAGGGTCATGCACATGAAGCTCATCGTCTTTGTGCAGTTGTCCAAACATATTAATCCCATATTTGGTTTCATTTTTGAGACAAAGCGTCCATTGTCCAATACTTGTATTTTTCTTGGTCATTTTGCCCGAAAACTTTGCATCATTGTAGAGTGTCAGTAGTCTTCTGCCAGGTTCATAAGACTGTTCTGATTTCCCTCACGGAATACTGGAATAAAACCGTCGATATAAAATTATGCTTTAACAGGTAAGGTTTTACCATTCAAACTAACAGTCCTGAATTAGGAATACAATGTGGTTTGTATTCTAGTGAATGGTGAGCATGTGGGGGAGGTCTAGGCCAAAAACCTCAGCCCAGCGTCTCATCTACTTTGGGTAAACTCCCAAACCCAGGGGAGGGCCCTCTAGAGGCACCTGCAAACACCAAACAAGCTAATACCCCTCTGCAACCTTTATAGCAGAGATCAGTGCCTTAAATGGAGTAAAAAATGAAATTAAAAGACGACTTGATCTAATGCAGGTGTTAATTCAATTCACAATCATCTTCCCATCAGCAAATAATTCAGAATTTAAAAGATAACTGACAGGTCTGATCATCAACTATGTATATCAACAGACTGGTAGGGCTTTATAACCAGCCTTTATCAGTGTTAAATGGAGCTAACAAAGCTATTCAATATCTAGAAACAGTTCAGATTTTTAGGCTAGCAAACAACACAAATTTATCAGATTTATACCAGCAGACAGATCTGAAAAAAAAGTACTGCAGAAACCTTAATTCTACAAATTTCACGTTTCCCATTGCAAGTGCCCAGATTGGGACGCCCTTCTAGATTAACATGGATAGATCCACTAGGGCGAATTTTGAGGGTGGACCAGAATTACGAAATTATAAATATTCTTAGGTTTGTGAATTTATGTAAATTTTTAAGGTTTTTTTACAATATCTGATTTTAAGAGCTTTTTACCAAGGCAAATGAGAATGCCCTCAGAGATCTGTGGATAAATCCACTAGGAAGAATTTGTAGGATGGACCAGGATTAGAAACTCACGAATATTTTTTAAGTTATGAATTTATTTAGATTTTTAAGGTTTTTGGAAATTTTCAGATTTTTAGGATTTTATGCATAAAATTGCAGCAAAATAAATTACAACTAAACTAATAAAAAAGAGTAATTTAATGACAAGAAAAGGGGATATGATTTTTGTCTCAATCCCCAGGAGAGATCAATGGTCAATGACCCTCTCTTGAAATGTCTTTTAACACTTGCAAGCTAGGGCATCACCTAGCAAGCTCTAGGGTTCGGTAGGAGAGCCTAACTAGGGAAAATGAAGAAGTCAAAGGCCCTAAATAGCAATAGAGAACTCCTATGGAGGGAGTTCCCTTCATACAAAAAGTCGATAGAATGTTGACAAAAAGCCCTAACAATTTCGAAAAATGCGCCATAAAAGCACTATTTAATCTGACTAGGAGCATAACTTACCAACATTCAATAAGAAGTGAGCAAAGAAAGCCTTTAGGTCACACTTGTGCATGAGTTCTTCCAACTAGTCTACCATCAAACTTTATCATGTGCAAAAAGAAACTCCAAAACATTACTTCGTCCACCTCCACCTTCAAGCAAGAAAGAGCATCCCAAGAGAAGTGTGCATCACATTAGAGCCTTATAGAGTAGTTTAAAAAGAAAAAGAATCATATTAGAACCCTTGTCTTATTATTTTACAATATTGTGAGGATGTCTATATATACTTTTCATCCTCTACTTTTTAATTCTTGAGCCTACAAGTCTAAAATAAAGTTAAATTAAAAATATACTATTTTTTAGGGTAAATTCCCCTCAATTTTGGAAATAAGCCATAAAATGGACAAAATATAGCAAAATAGACTAAAATAAGGCTTCACTAAGTGGAATAGTGAGCGAAAGGGGGATGTCATGCCCCAACTAACCCCAAAATGATGCTTATCCCTCAACGCCCCCCTTTCCAAGCTTGTTAGCTCAATGGTGTAAGGATGACATCATAGGGAAAAACACTAGAGGGTTTTTTGAGTGCTAGAATTAGGTGCAAGTGGGTGAAGGAGGTGTGTTAGATAGGGGAAACCAACCCTTTACAAGATGTAATCACCTTTGCATAACAAACCATGGTGGTCATGTGCCGCAGTGGGTCATCCCAAAAGCCTCGGACACCAACCCATTGGTTTAAATCCCTGCATGGTGGGGACATCGACACACTGAAGGGGCATTCAACTTTGCCACAAAGCCAAGTACTTCTAAGAGTGAAACCAAGGAAATCGACCATGACCAATTTAGGGGGACAACAACCTCTAATCCAAATATTCATACAATATATCCCACTTTGGCCTTTACAATAAAAATTTTGGACCCCTCGCTCTAGGTTTGGCCTTGCTGGAGCAGCTCCGAGGTGTAACACAAGGAATTATTACTCAATCAACTTTGAGAAGTTTGATCATTAAAGCAAATGCATTGTCTGCACAATAGATCATTTGTCATAGTTAGTGGAATTATGTTGGCATCTCTCAAAGTACTCAAGGACCCACCAAAAGGGTTATGAGCACTAGAAGGGCCATTGTGACGAGGAAGGATTTCAAGCCAAGTTCTTCAAACATGGTATTAACTCTCTTGAGTCTTGACTCCCACATTTTGATTTGTTTAATCATGTTGTTTGTGTTGGCTTCCCTCAAGAATAGTCATGACATATCGTCTACGTGATTTTCAAATTAGGGGCCAACTCAAATTTGATTAATTATAGGGTCATCATGATTGGACATACTTTCTCCAAGCTCTATGCTACAGTTCTTAATTTATGGTTCTCATATGAGCTTGAGAGGATGCACCTCAAAGGCAAGGGATAAGAAGGTTTTCGCTTGAAGTACTAGATCACTGATCATATCTTCATGCTTTGAGCTGTTATTAAGGAGGCTTGTCATCCTCTAAGAAACCCTTTTGTGGTTTTGTGGACTTTTAGAAGGCGTTTGCCATGGTCTCGAGATAGGCCTTGTTTTAGAGGCTCCATGATGTTAGTTTTTGTACCTAGGCAGATGTTCCCTAGGTGACTTTATTTTGCCTAAGTCACTTAAAGAGGGAAAAATGTGACCCTCACATTAAATGTCACTTAATGAGACTTTATAAACATAAAGTCACTTTTTGATAAATTTAAGTGAGTGAGTAATTTTATTTATGTGAATTAAATAAAAGGGATTTTTACTCTCATTGATTCTCATCCGTTGGATTAGATCTCTTTTCCACCGTCGGATTAGAAACTCACTTAGGGTTACTCAAAAAGGCTGAGGGAGGCAAAAGGGCATTTTACTTTTCATTTTCTTGCATGAGAAGAAGAGATTGCTGAGAGAGGAGGTCGAGACAGCTTGAGAAGGGCACGATTTTCCAGACAGCTTGCTGAAGTGATTTTGGTGGGCACGAAGATCGAGACAGCATTTATTATTTGTTTGCACAGAACCCGAGAAGTGTACGGCCTGAGTTTTTCTGCTGTACGGCTGCATTATTTATTTGCACAAATATCGAGGGAGTACGGCTTGAGTTTTCTGCTGTACGGTGCATTAAATATTTGCACAGATTTCGAGGAAGGGTACGGCCAGTTTTCTGCTGTACGGTGCATTAAATATTTGCACAGATTTCGAGGAAGGGTACGGCCAGTTTGCTGCTGTACGGGCTGCATTTATTGGCACAGTTTTCGAGGATATGTACGGCCTGTTTGCTGCTGTACATTTGCATTTATTATAGGCACAGAAATCGAGGAGGGTGTACGGCTGTTTTGCTGGGCACAAGTTTCCAGATTTTGAGATAAAATCTGTGGTGGAGATAAGTTGTATTTTTCACTATTTTTCTGTCCTGTATTTTGCTGAAGAAAATAATAAATCTCTCTCTCTGACTGGTTTTCCCCGTGGGGGTTTTTCGAGGGCTGATTAGCCAAAAATCTCTGAGTCAAATCTTTTATTGTGTGACTGTCCAAAAGTTTATTTTAGCCTGTTAGTAGTTTTCTGTGTGTTTAAAATTGTTCAGAATTTTTTTTTTTAAGTAGCTTCAAGCCTATGCAAAACCGGCTGAAGTGAAAAACACTAAATGTTCATTTAAACCAGCAAGCAGTAAAACTCAGTTTTCTACACATGACATTGGCTTTTCAGAGACCCTTGTTATCACCAACCTTGTAGTTGCCTATGTGAGGTGGATCCAGGATGGATGGTAGAGGGACAGACAACTAAGGAGGTGGAACCAAGACTCCCTAGACTCCCAAATGTATGGTTGTCACGCCAATCAAGGCAGTCTTCGCTTTATGTTATCTAAGTCCGAGACAACAAAGGGGGAGACCCAGATCTACTCCCGACAGGAGAGATCAGACCTAGACACCAGATCAGATCAAGTAGGCTTTGAAGACCCTAGATCTATGGGAGATGTTACCAAGTGTGCCAAGGCTTTGGATTAGGGTTTTGGAAGTGTTAAGTTCGATCCAAAGTGGAACCAAGGTAACTTATGGGGTGGATACAAGATTTGGGGTCGAGGTACTAGCAACTGATGAAGATAACCGCTGCCTTGGGAAACGTAACCAATGCAGGGTGAGTAAGGATAGAGCTGGGACTATTTAGTACCAAAGGGATAGACTCAAAGAAAGATGTGACAATGTCAAAGTACCCGAGTCATTAAAGAAAAGTCAACTTTCAGGGAAAAGAGGTCAAAAGAGGGCTAGAGCTAGGCTTGGAGATCAATGTCTGTTGGGCCTTGGGAAATGGAGTCAGTATTTGCACAACGTTGAGTGAACCCACTTGGGATATGCCTTGATCTATGGACCCAAAAAAGTGTTTGGCCCGGAAAATTAAGTTTGCAGGGGAAACCAGCAGAAGGAGGGCTAGCGCTAGGGTTTGGAGGGACAGATCCTCAGATCTAGGACAATCTGGGAGGCATCAACTCAGCGTTGGAGGAGAAATGGGATGTGGATGACCTGATCTTTAAACCCAAGTTGGAAAAATGCAGAAAAAATCAGATCCGGAAAAGTCGGAAAATGACTAGGAGTGCTAGGGTGTTGAAAGTCAGTTTCTCAGATCTAGGGCCACCTGGCAGCAACTAGCTCAGCGTTGGAGGTGTTTTGGAGTGAGGAGGACCCGATCTACGAACCCAAGTGGTTATTTTTCGGAAAAAGTCAGATCTGAAAAAGTCAAAATTTCAGTGGGGGCGCTAGGGTTTTAAACAATCAGTTTTTTAGATCTAGGGCAAACCAACCTCTTTTTGGACAATGTTGAGGATGAATTGGTGAGAGGGATGCCCGATCTACAAAACCCAACAATGGTTTGTCCAAAGATTGAACGGTTCCTTGATTAAGTATTTTTGGATTTTTTAATATTTTGGAGTATTCAGTAAATTGAAGAAAAGCAGGTACAATGGATTGAGATCATGAAAGAAAAGAACCAACCTGCAAATCTTACCTGGAAAACCTTGTAGATGCCTTGATGATGATGATCCCTGCTATCCCGATCAATTTGAGAAGCTTTGAGCAATTTCTATGTCCAACGTTTTGTCCCAAGGAGTTAATGCGCCCTCTCTCCTGCACAACAAACGTCAACCATATCAGATTTGTTGCCACATGAGAAAAAAACTAAATGCTATAGAAAAATAGCAAGAGAAAATCATAGATCGCAATGACACTAATGAAACCCCCTGATAAAAAACGAAGACAATCCAAGCGAGTTGAGGTCTGCAAAAACGCCCAAGCTGAAGTCATCCTCCTGTAGACAAGACAAAGATTCCCAAAAATATATAGATCTTGCAACAATTTCCCGAATTCTAGGAAGCAAAAGACTTTCCAATCACCATCTAAGAACACCAGACGAAAAGGAGATCCAAAAATATCCACAAGAAAGTTTTTCTATT
This sequence comes from Pseudotsuga menziesii, assembly GCA_001517045.1. NCBI lineage: Eukaryota > Viridiplantae > Streptophyta > Pinopsida > Pinales > Pinaceae > Pseudotsuga > Pseudotsuga menziesii. Next base: position 60,607 of record LPNX010283385.1, read on the forward strand.
AATCAGATCCAAGAGCCAAAGACCCTTTACAAATGAGAAGCTCTCTCCTTTAAATAGAATTGAGAGAACCAAAATCCTAAACACTTTCAAAACAAGTGGCTAAGATTAAAAGATATAAATGTTCTAATCAATGGTTGAAATGAGCTCAACATACAATACATGGATCAATATAACCATAAAGTATCGAAGTGGACTAGATCACCCATAAAGAGGGTACCCACTCAACAAGAAATAAATGAAGCACATGGTGGGTCCATGGAGTGTTAACTAACTCTCTTTGGGTGCTCCATGGGACAATAAAATAATATAATAATTTTTTTTTTGATTTTATGCCTCCTCGAAGAAATCGTGAGCCTCCCAAAAGCCCCAGAAAAATAATATAAAAATGCCCGAAAAATGGGTGTGGGCCCAATCAGGTGCTGCAACTGCTAGAGAAGGTGCGGAGGACATCATGCCTCATCCCATGTCATTTCTGTGCCCAGTAGCCCAAATCGATTTCTTCAATGGCCATTTAATATTTTTTTAATCTGCCTCGGGAAATGTGAACCTGCCAAAACAGCTTCCAAGGGTGCCTGCGTTGTCCAACCGAGCCCACCAAGATCTCTAGGATGGGGGTAATATGGTACAATCAAGTGGCTGCACCCCCTATGCCCCATACAACGCCCTGGGAGATCCAATAAAAACATCTCCTTGCTCAGACACATCATCTTGTGAAGCAAAACTGCACCAGAAGGGTAAAACGAGCCTGATCATCTTTGCAAGTGCCCGTAACTGAAAATAAACTATCTCATTAGACTTAGAGAGTCCAAATCCATCTAGGGTGTATACTCATACCCTTTCCAGGTCCTTGCCTGATCATCAACAATATCCAATTGACAATATAATCACCTGTAAATGACCAGATACCAATAATATAACTCAGACTATCATCCATCTGTTGCAAGTGTTATAAGGCTAAGGCATGCTCTACAAATCATTTAAGCAACAAGCATAACAAGTAGCAGTCACCTCATTGGCGGTACATCAACCAAATACATATATAGGGTTTTATTTATTATTACTCAGACCAGACTTTCAGGACTATACTCACTTCATAGTTGTATTCAATTTGCTAGTGAAGGGTGAAGGCTGAAATTGACAAGGCTAGGGCAAGGATGACTACTAACTTAACATCATGACACTTTGTATATGGAAAGGGAATACTCACTATAACCACATGCCGGACAAACAACAACACAAGGAATGGCGGTGCCTCACAAATGGTTAAGTTGTTCAGAGACTGCTTATTCAACTTAGGCATCATGTCTACATCAAGTTTGATTCAGTTTCATTAGGACCATCAATTTTATTTCCATGGCCTTTTTGGCCTATATGACCGTTTGGGACTTCACCAGTTCTTAAAAGCACAACTAATCGCAGCTTTCATCCAGAATATATTCAAATTTATAAGGTCAACAATATTTGGATATAGCATATATTTAACCATTGCTTTTGGGACCTTTCCTTATACCCTTCAAGGGGTATTTTAGCATTTCATTGCTCTTGCCCTTTGCTCACATATGTTAAGAAACACATTTTAGAATTTACATTTTCCATGGGCGCATATATAAATATTTCCGATACAAGTAGTACATGAGCTTTCAGTTTTAGCCAATAACATCTCAAGTGACCAGGGGGAGTTCTGCACAGTGCCAAACAATCTGGACAACTGACCAGAATGATTTAGGTATACAATCCAACTCACCAAAGGCAAGTTTTGTCACCAACTCAGAGTCGAGACACAATATAAACAAGGAGGTTTGTCCAACAAAGGTTCTAGCGGGGAAGGGTCCTCCATGCCACAAGTCAAGTAGTAAGTCGGGTTAAAACAAAACTAGAAGGTAATGGATGGGTGGAGACAGTGAAAGATGAAGCCAACACTAGCAAGCCAAAAAATAGTGGGAATGACTACCTCTATTCTCCCTAAGGTGGGTACAACCAATGAGTATAGATCAAGAACTTCCAAGTCTAAGTAGGGACATCAATACATAATACAAAATACATCAAAGTCCATATATTTATGACCGCCAGATCATGACACTAAATGCTAGTATATGTCGCAAAAATGAGTATAAGAGCAATAATAACCATAACACAATATAATAAATACCGAGTCATAACCATGCAAATAATCCATTTGAACCATCATCTGTCCAATGAGAAAACACTAACACCAATATGGGCATCACTAACTGCTCTGCAAATGACTAAATGGCTACACCAGTCCTCGAACCTGAGTGTCTTGAGACTCGGTCTTGACATGGGAGAGTCTAATAGTCCACTAACAAAATAATGATCCGTCAAAACTGCTCATCTCAACATCTCATATGTAAGAGATCTGGCTAAAAAATGTACTGTATCTGAAAAAAAGAATATGGTAGCTCGACTACTATATATGTGATAACAACCCCCTTGGTTTCCATCACGGGACTATGAGTCTGTTCTTTGTTGTCTCGACTCTCCTTACTACCTATTACAACCCAACCTGTACGTGAGTGGGAAAGGTCTCGACCCACTACCACATCCTAGAGGGAAACTAAGGTTGGACATCACTGTCACCTCAACTCACACAACCACTCACTTTAGGTTCAACTCTCTAATCCAAAGCCAAGAGGGGTATCCCTAACGAATTGATTATTTAATGGTCTAGCTTGGAATAATTTATCAATTTAGAGTTGTCTAGACTAATTAAGTACAATGTAATATTGTAACTAGTGAAGTAACATGCATTTAGTAAAAGAAGCTTAAACACCGTAAAAGATATAACAATAACAATATGTATTCAAGTCTAACCAATGAATCTACTAAAGGATATTTGTATGAACCCTAGATTCAAAGAGATGCTTCAAATGGATATGAATGTGAAGCAAGAAGCATGAAGAAAATGACTAATTATTAACCCAACAAAAATGCATTATTTAAATGTATGAATTAGCAACAAGTCCAATGCTTATTGTTGGTGATTGTAGTTGCGTGAGGTATTCTCACACTAGTCGATCCCCAAAAGATAATAATAAACTATTATTTATAAGGCAAGTCGACTCCTTAAATTGTGCAAGTCAGCCCCCAACTTTCATGTTAAGGTCAACCTAAGAACAAGTATAAATAAGAGTGAAATCTCACTCATTTAATCATCCAAGCAATCTGCTCAAGCAAGGAAGAAGTTCGATTAACAAGGAGATTGTTTTCTGGGGTTTCTATCTTTGGGGTATTTCTTCTATGTGATTATTATTGTATCGGGAATCGGGATGGACTTTGTAGCTTGAGCCGATATCTCTAAATAAGAAGGTTGCTGGGTTTTCTCCATTGTGGTTTCCTAGGATAAATATCTGTGTCTCTTTGTTTTTGTTCATGGTTATCTTTCAATGATCTTATTTATATTCTACTGTAAATAATGGTTGAAGTTATACTACTATATTATCTTAAAAATCCAACATGGCATTAGAGCAATGCTGAATAGATTCCATTGCCAGAGACTGTTTTGGCCACATGTTGTTCAGGATCTGGGCTTGTAGAAGGAAAGTTCCATTATGACCTTGTCGAGCATTCTTGAAATTTCTAAGTTGCCTCCAAGACAAAGTATTGGCATACGAGCCGTGTTGAGAGAACTAGACCGTCAAAGAGTCGAAATGTGTGAAGGAGGAATTCGTGTAGTGTGGAAGAGTGCACACTTTTTGTTTCTACTAGTGTTTGAGTCGGGTCTACTAAGTTGTGCTCGCTTCGTTGATTATGGAGTCGAGAGAGCCGTTGTCGGGTTATGCTTTCGTAGAGAAGGAGAAGACGTCGAAGAATTCACCTGGTATACATCCTCACGCCCTCACGAAGAAAAGAGTGCAACCTTCGTGAAGATTGCGAAGATAAGCGAAGTGAAAATCATGCCCATGCCAAGGAGATTTGAATTGTGTCGTTACAGAAGAAATAAGAGCCAAGACTCAAAAGCGAAATACACAGCAATGTAACCTTAAGCATGCACAAAGTAGAGATGACTGTTGTCGATTCAAATCTAGACCACCGCCACATATTCAAGGTGTCAGGGCTTAGAGGAATCCCATGCGAATTGCAACTAGATGAAGTATTACATCACGCTATTGCTGGAATTAAGAATTAGCTACCNTCAAATCTAGCCCACCGCCACATATTCAAGGTGTCAGGGCTTAGAGGAATCCCATGCGAATTGCAACTAGATGAAGTATTACATCACGCTATTGCTGGAATTAAGAATTAGCTACCATCGAATAAGAGTTTGACCTAGAGTATTGACGGGAAGCAATAAGTGACCACCATCACACTCCAAGCTTGGGTCTTGAAGAGGAGTTGCTAAGAACTGGAATTTTGGCATCACACCAATTGTATGGTTGGTCGTAGTGGCAAGGCCGATGTTGGGTGCAAATATAACTAGTTTTAGCTTTTGATATGAAGCTCACATGGTATGGTGCATAAGCTTACAAAGGAGGATTATTTTTTAAAGGTTCGAGGTTCTCTCCTTGTTGAACTTTATGTCATCTGTGGGCTTAACTTACATCCATCATCATTTAATACATGGTGATTCAACCATATGATGGAATTGTTTCTCCACGATGGAGTGGGTAAAACCTATGTGTATACCCTCATACGTTTAAATGTTTTATACCCTCATACCCTCATACGTTTAAGGGTTTGTATGCAACTCTTGGAATTTGGAGAGTGAGAGGCATAAAGTTCATATGCCTAAACCTAGTTCGTGTAATATGTTCTGGGGTTTCATAAGAAAGTAGAGGCTTCAAAGTTTGCAAAGCAGAGGAAGATCTCAAATCTCTGGAATCTTGAATGAGGAGATGATAAGGTCAAAATAAAGATGGATCTATTAGCGTTCAATATTGCCACGAATGCGTTCTAGTGTGACATGATTCTATTAATGTTTGCGTGTATGCTGATTGGGGACTTCATTGATTTCTACACGAAGGCAGAGATCAAGAGGGACCCAACAAAACACATGAAAGGTTAGTATTTGTACTATCATTTGGGTTATTCCTTAAAATTTTGAGTGTTTTTCATAACAGTTATATATAGATTTGTGATATAGTTTTCTTTTATGTATATATGACTGAGATTGACGAGCAGTAGGATCTTGTAGTACATGTTATGTATTTGTTGGAATATAATCCGTCGGGATTATACAATATGTAAATATTGTAAATATATTCTGAATGTGAATAGTCATGTAGGAATATGAATAGGTTGGTTGGAAGTTGAATCACAACCGACATATGAATTGTATAAATATATGCATTAGCAATGGAATAAGATGAATTGGGAGTTATTATCCAACAGTGGTATCAGAGCACCACCTGCCATAACTCCTGCTGTTAAGTTTCAGACCTGGCAGCCTGTATGCTTGCCAGTGCACTGCCAGACTGCAGGCCCATTAATGTGCCTGCTCTCTGCTCAGGGTTGAATGTTCTAGACATTCTGTACGCACTCAGAATCATTATCATTTTGCTGCCCACCTACTTGTTCCTCATTAGTTTGCATCTGAGCATTTCTTTTCCAGTTTGCGTGCATGCGTTACTCCCTTGACTGGGTCGAGGAACATTTTTGATGATTTGAGACCAAGCTATGCATCTGCTCCGCGTGTTCCCACACCATCCGATCCCCACACCTTATTTAGGGTTTCGTGTTGAGGAGTGAGAGAGAGACAATGTCGTCTCCTAATTCCAATGCTAATTCGAGTTTGAGGAAGCCCGTTTTTACCTGAGCCTGTTTGGGGTTGCGTTGAAGTTGTATTACTGTTTTTGCAAAAGATGGGCGTGGGTATTTCTTGCAGTCCGGCGACTGTGTTTCTGCATGGCGTTAATGGCCTATCTATGTTGCACTGGCTCTTGCCGCTCTTTGTGCTGTAAGTGGTCTCACAGAGAGCCACGACCTATCTTGAAAATGAATATGAAATTCCAAACCTTGAAGGGGGGATTCCTATTCTGGATCAACCTTTGGAATTTCCATATGAAGGACCAACTCCCCCGCATGAAGAAGTTCCTGCTACTTCACCTCAACAAGAGATTCAACTGGATGATGTGATTGAGAGAATTGGAAGACTCTCAATCAATGATG
>LPNX010283385.1:67883-81721 GCA_001517045.1 Pseudotsuga menziesii
TGGAAGATTCTTGAAGATTTGCAAGAAAAACAAGAGAACTCCACTCCATTATTGATCGACAATACTTCTGCAATCAAGCTGGCTAAGAATCCCAGATTCCATGATCGAACCAAACACATCAACACAAAGTATCATTTGATTCGACATCACGTAGAGGCCAAGACAGTCCATCTTTGACATTTTTCCACAAATGATCAAGTTGCAGACATCTTCACCAAAGCGCTTGGACAAGAAAAGTTTGAAAGATTCAGAAACATGCTCGGACTTACTAACACCCCTTCGGATTAAGGGGGGGATTGTTGGAATATAATCCGTCGGGATTATACAATATGTAAATATTGTAAATATATTCTGAATGTGAATAGTCATGTAGGAATATGAATAGGTTGGTCGGAAGTTGAATCACAACCGACATATGAATTGTATAAATATATGCATTAGCAATGGAATAAGATGAATCGAGAGTTATTATCCAACAATATTGAATGTGTATGTTGTTTAAGTAGCCTATAGTGCTGCATAACATTCCATGAACCCCTTGATGGAACTATTCTAGGATGAAACCTCTTTGCTAACATGCTGAGAGCAATGCACGCTCTTGATAATAAGTTTTGGTGGAGATGGAAGGCATCCAGATGGTTACCGAGTGTGCTTGTGATATATGGATGGGTATTGTAGCATTAGCTAAGATGTTAAACCTTCATGAATGGTTACATGACTGTGTGCACTATGTTATTATGCACAAGAGATTGTTATTTCATTATTATGCAATATTGTTGACTATTGTACTGAACTTGACTTGTAGGAAAGACCATGTGCTATGGCCTACAAGAAAAGGATGCCGATATTTGTTTTGAAGAACAAGATCCAGAAGGAGCAAGATACCCAAATGCAGAGGGAGCATGATGGCTTTTGTGACAGAGGGAGTAGCTACAATGGATGTGATGTTTGCATTGAGCAGGTGTTTCCCTAGTATTAGCCATGTGGCTTGGCTAGGTGTGAATGGCCCAAAGGTAGGGATTGTTGACAAAATTGCCATTGATGCCAACAAGTGTGTCTTGGTGCCCCTTGAGGAGCCCCTAAGGGTTAGAAGTCTGTCAAGTGTTTATCAATGTCAAACGAGACCTTTTGACATTGTCCAAGCCCAAGGTCTGAAGCCCTTGGAGCCCTTGGGACAATGGCAAAACCCCTGTACACCCTTTATTGTGTTTTAAGTTTCCCTAAGTTGTTTCTATGGTTCCCCAACTCCACGACCTATGCCCTAGTACCCTAGAAAGTGTCCTTGGTGGGTTGAAGAAGTTGCAATAGGCCATATGACCCATTCTGTGGTCATTTGTGTTTTAATGAGGTCATGGTACCCTAGGAGAAGTCTAGGCACCCCCACACTTGATGGTTTAATGGTCCTTGTACCCTTGAAGGAATGACAAAAGTAATGTGTGTTGATACCCTTGAGATGGTCAAAATGGTTAAGAAAGTGTTGAACCCACACCTTGATGGTCATGATGATGGGGTTCTTGGTGGCTAGTAAAGCACACCCTCACATGTGGTAACTTTGATGACTTACAACAAACCTTAAAACTCTTGACCTTTAACAAAAGAAATAAAATATTAATAAATGACTCACCTTTGAACCCTTGTGTCTCCTTTGAAAGGTTAAGGCCAACCTTCTTGAGTGTTTGAGTTTTAAAACAAATAAAATTAATAAAATGTGTACCTCCCCTTGCTAAGGTCGGCCCCATTAAGTGATTGAGCATTAAAACAATTTAATTCAATAAAATTTCCATTAGAAAGTCGGCCTTAATAAGTGTTGAATGGTAAAACAAATTTTAAATTTAATAAAATATCAAGCCTTCATAAAGTCGGCCCTACCTATCTCAACGCCTAGTTTGTGTATATTTACACAAATGTTACCATAACTTCTAGCATTCAATGAATGCACTAGCATGTAGAATGATTGAGGCAAACACACACCTGGTTCTTCCACAAAGATATCTTGTTGGGGTTAAATCAACACAAAATAGTCCGAGTTTTGGAGATTGATTGAACAATCCGAGTTTCTTTTGGAGATTGACTGCTGACCTTTTATCATCTAACAGTCTGAATTTTTGCTTAAAACAATCCAAGTTCAGGGCGCTTGAACAGTCTAAGTCTTTGACTAGTGATTTGGGTGATTTTTACTGTTGCCTTCTTTAGCAACACTTGATGATATAATCGAGCCTGTTACAGTGATTTCTTTGGGGTTAAAACGGTGTGAATTTAAGATCATCTACAACACTTATACACAGTGCAAATCTCTCCTCGGTCCCGAATTTTTAAAGTCTTCCTCAACATAACAATCCATAGTTTTAAAAGTCTTCTACAATATACATACAATGATCATCATCTCAATCACTCACTCAGCATACACACAGTCCCAAGTTTACAATGTGAGCAGTGGTTACGGTCATCTTCAAGTCCAAGGTTTTCCTTGTCTGGGGTCTTCAACATCTGTCATACACATCCCAGGTGTGGAGTCCAAAGTTGTGACATGAACTGTTTATAAGGTATGATCTATACATACTCTATGATATATATATATGAATGATGCATACTTAATGCATACCTGTTGATGCTATATGATGTGATGATACATTCCTACACACTATGATGTACACTCTATGATGATGATGCATGCTATGACTATGATGTACACTCTATGATGATGATGCTTGTTATGACTTTGATGTATACTTGATGTTGATGATGCATAGATGATGCATACTATTATGATGATGTATACTTGATGATGAGGATGCATACCCTATGACAATGATGCATACCCTATGATGATGATGATGCATGCTTACACACTATGATGATGAATACCTTATGATCAGTGAAAGCAAAGCAGAACTACTTGATGAGTGTCTCTATATGATGAGGTGTACAATGATGTACATGAACAATGTATGGAAGTTCCACCTAGGGACAATTGCTATATCTCGGGCTAAGAGGGTCCAAGTGAAATTTCGCAATATGTTCCAGATAGAACACGGACTGTACTTTCTGTGGTAAAAGATTCAGACCTCAAAGGTGAAACAGTGACACGTGGCAGGGCGTACAAGTTCGCTATTTAGAACAGTCATGAAATAAGTCACCTTGGGAAAACTCTCATAAGTCCCAATTGGTGAAACCAATTTTGCTCAAACCTACGGTGTTGGAAAGAGGACAGACGAGGCTACCTCAGTGCGAAGTTTCAGACACAGAGGAGCAGTACTGTTGGATATATTGCAGAAACAATATTAGGCAATTCTGTAGAAGAAATTGAAGAAAACTAGGGCATCAGATATTTTGCAGTTCTGATCACAGTTTTGGGAAAATGAGTATGTTGCTCAACTCACCTTAAGGAGGTGCATCTTTCTATCCAATCAGATCTGAAAGATTCCAAGTTTTGAAAATTAGGGTTTCTCTAACAAACCCAAGATCAGCTAGATCCGAAACCAGGACATACACCTCAAATCCATAAGATCTAATCTTTTGCTATTTACATTTGAGGTTCTCATTTCAAAATGACTAATCACACCAGCTTGATGACAAGCTTGGTGAAGCTGACAACTTCCAAGCATGGAAGTATAGAATCTCACTGGTTTTTGAAGAAAATGAATTGGACACCTAAATAAGTGTAGAGGTTCCAGTTCCAGAGGGAGTTGAGGCTAAAAGCCTTACACAAGAAGAACTTGCTCAAGGCCAAGAGGATTATTGCTGACTCTATCAAGGATCACCTTATACCACAAATGTCTTACCTTAAGACACCTAAAAAGATGTTTGATTCCTTGACCAAGCTATTTGAAGGGAAGAATATAAATTAGAAGAAGTATAGGAACTCCGTGATCCTTGAAGAAATTGACTTGGATCAGTATTTCAGTAAAGAAGTTATAATTGACTTTGTTTAAAATTAGGCATAGTTATTTTTATTAACAAAAATAAATAATAAAGTATAACACGCATGAGCATTATCACTTTGTCACTTTTGTTTATTTTCATAAATGAAGTAATGTGGCTGTTAGTTTCTTAGTGTTAATTAATTAATAAATGATCTATATTTAATTATTAATTAATCATCATAATTTTTAAAATAATTAATTAGTTAATAAATATGATTTGAGTGTATTTTTAAAATGTAAATATAAATTAACAGCCGAGTGCAGTTGGCAACTGCCGCTCTAAAGTTGGAGGAATTTATGGCAACTGGACATCTAATCTGGGAGGAATTTACGGCAACGTAAGGCTAGAGCGAAGAGAATAATTGCAGATTCGATTAAAGATCATCTCATCCCTCATGAAGACACCAAAAGGAAGTGTTCGATGCTATGACGAAGCAATCAAAGAAGAATAGATATTGTTATAACCACCTTGAATGGCCTCCCATGATCATGGGATTCATTCATTCAAGGAATGTGCGCCAAAAGGAAGTAATTACCTTCAACAGACTCTGGGAAAAGTGCACACAAGAAGAAGCTTGACTCATAATAAGAGAAGAGAAGATGGGAGCAACTGAAGGTCAAGCGCTCACGATTCAAAGAAGATCCCTCAAGCGATGAGGAATATGAAGATTTCAATTTTTGAAGAACCTCTTATCCATCTTAGCATTTGGATAAGAAATGAGGATGTTATGAATGAAGAAGATGATGAAGTTGAAAGGAGTCTACCCACGAAACAAATAAAGATGTGTGTTCAATTGTCATTTCATGATATTGTTTGGTTATGCATTTGTTTATATTCAGTTGATGTGTTATGCATGATAGAATGTTTGCATTAATGACAATATACTACTAATATGCATGTGATGGGTAAGTAGCTCATGGTGTTATACAACTCTCCATTGCTACTTATCTAGAATGAAACCTCTTTGTTGACTTATTGGATTAGTGCATAATCTCAATGATGTCATGGTAGAGATGGAAGGCATCTAGAAAGTTTCCGTGAGATATGGATGAATGTTGTATTGGTTAAAATAGTTGCATGATTATATCTTTATGCGTAAGAATTTACCATTATGAATATGCCTTATGAAATGTTTCTAACCATACAACTGGTGCACTTGACTTGTAGGAAAGATCGCTTACAATCACCTACAAGAAAAGAAGGATGAGACTTGTTCCGAAGAACAAGTGACAACAGTTCAAGATTCACTCTAATAATCTAAAATGAAGAATGATGACTAGAATGCGATGTCGAAGACCTAAAGGGAAGTCCGTAGTATCTTCCATATGGATCTACAAGATCCAGCATGCAGTAGACGACAACATCGTGGGATACAAGGCAATATTCGTAGCACGACGCTTCTCACAGAAAGAAGGCATAGACTACGAAGAGACATTTGCAGCCATTGGAAGTCAAGACACATGACAATCAGACTCTTGTGCAAATTAAACAAGGCCTTGTACGAGCTCAGAAGGCACCCATGGGATAACACATAAATCAGGAGCTTGGAGATCACATAGAGTAATGAAGATCTTAAACCTTTGCTACAAGGTTGAGGATGAAATCCTATAGAGGATGACAAGCTCACAGATGGGTGCGAGAAGAACTTTTGAAAAGGTTCAAGATAGAGGATCTTGGTATCCAGTGACCTTAGATGGATACTTAAAATATTAGTAGAAGAGGAAGCTACTTGTCACTCCAATACATAATGTTTCAATACGTAGAGTACGAAAGGAAGAGGGAGAATGATGCTCCACTTCAGAGGGAGTGACTGCAGAAGATCCTGAGGTTCGACATGGTACGACAAGATGGACAACTTACTGATGGCTCTAGGCTTTACTGAGAGTAAAGTGGTTCCAACCTTTACTTCAAGGTTGAAGGTGGAAGACTAGTGATGCTCCTGTTATATGTCGATGACTTGTCCCTGACAGAAAAAGTGGAACTCATTAAAGTTGCAAGAAGGAGACTTGCTGCCGAGTTCGAGATGAAGGACTTGGGTATGATGCACTACTTTCTAGGCATGGAGGTGTGGCAGAGTGCAGATGGAATCTCCTTGGGACAAGGGAAGTATGCAGTAGAGATCCTGAAGAGGTTTGGGATGATGGACTGCAAGGACATGACCACACCTATGGCATCGAACTTGAAGCTATTGAGTGATGCTTCATCAGAGTCGATTGATGATACGATGTATTGTTAGATGATTGGATCATTGATGTACTTGACGAATACGAGACCAGATATTTGCTTTGTTGTGAACACATTGAGCCAGTTCCTGACAGATACGAGACATGTTCACTTGATTGCTGCAAAGCATATTCTAAGGTACCTGAAGGGTACAGTTGATTATGGGCTCAAGTATGAGGCAAATCAAAAGATTAACCTGGAGGGTTATGTGGATTCGGATTAGGCAGGTAGTGCCATTGATAGGAAGAGCACTTCGGGGTGCTTCTTCAGTATGGGATCTGGGGTGATCTCTTGGTTTAGCAGGAAAGAATCCTGCATAGCACTGAGTACAGCCGAGGCAAAATATGTTGCCACTTGCTCGACTGCTTGGGAGAGAGGAGCAGTGAAGCTCTAGTTTGTGATCCAAATCAAGATCTCTCGAAAGAGGGAGTTCTAGCATAGCGGGTGAGACAGGTTGTTTGAGCATAAAATCCTGGCAAAGCTCGTAGGTTGCTCAGACGTAAACGGTCCTATAGGTTGTCCTCGGATGTAATTAGTCCTGGCGAAGCTCGCAGGTTATCCTTGGACGTAATCAGCCTTGATGTGATTCTATGTTAGAAATGGCTAGAGTGAAGTTTGAGTACTTCAGAAGAGAAACTTGGTGTTCTCTAGATCGAGGTTCCTTCCAAGGGGAAGTGATGAGTCCGTGAGCCTTTCTAACATGGTGGCAGGATTGGTTCCTTCCATGGTCAGATGTAAAGTGTTGTGCCTTTCTGACAGGGCGAGAGGATTGGTTCCTCCCATGGTCAGATGTAAGTGCTGTGCCTTTCTGACATGGCAAGAGGATTGGTTCCTCCCATGGTCAAATGTAAGTGTTGTGCCTTTCTGACATGGCGAGAGGATTGGTTCCTCCAATGGTCAGATGTAAGCGCTGGGCCTTTCTAACATGGTGGCAGGATGGACCTCCCATGGTCAGATGTAAGTGTTGGGCCTTTTCGACATGGTGGCGGGCTGGGCCTCCCATGGTCGGATATAAGTGCTGAGACCTACATCCATCATGAAAAAGGGCTGGCTTTGTAGTGGAAATCCTTGCAGAGGTAAGGTACTGCATCCAGCATGAAAAAGGTCTGGCTCTGTAGTGGAAATCCTTGCAGAGGCAAGGTACTGCATCCAACATGAAAAAGGTCTGGCTCTGTAGTGGAAATCCTTGTAGAGGCAAGGTACTGCATCCATCATGAAAAAGGTCTGGCTATGTAGTGGAAATCCTTGCAGAGGCAAGGTATTGCATCCAGCATGAAAAAGGGCTGGCTCTATAGTGGAAATCCTTGCAGAGGCAAGGTGCTGCATCCAACATGAAATAGGGCTGGTTCTGTAGGGGAAATCCTTGCAGAGGCAAGGTGCTGCATCCAACATGAAAAAGGGCTGGCTCTGTAGGGGAAGTCCTTGCAAGGCAAGGCAGTACATCCAACATGAAAAAGGGTTGGCTCTGTTGATGCAGACCTACATGGCGGCTAAGCCTACAACCAGCATGAAAAAGGGCTGGCTCTGTAGAACTTTCTATGACGAGAATAATTGAGAGATAGCACCATTTGCTCGAGATAGTAGGAACAGTGATGATGATGATGATCCAGTGATGATCCAGCTTTGATGAATGATCCAGTGACGAAGATTTGTGCTGATGAATTGTGTCAAGAGAATACCTTACTAGTTAGGAGGGAGTGTTGATGTATATGTAACTTCGGAATGTATTCACTTGTATATTTTATATATTGTATTTCTTTGTACCCCGATGTTCATATCGAGAGAATCATTAATGTAATCAAGTCATGTAAAGTCATAGAGGTTAACCCGCCTTTGTAAGTCCGGTGCAAAAGTCCCCACAGTTGAGGGGTACTAGGGTTATTAGACTCTCCTAGTGAGGTCGACCCTGGTAAGTAATTGTCAAGTGGAAAACTAGTATAAATAGAGAGTGAGACTCTCTATTTGAAACACACACACTCAACTGTAGCGCATGAGTTAGAGAAGAGGAGCTCAAACAAGTGAGAGAGAGATCGACTTTCGGAGATCATCTTTGTGTCTTTGGGTTTTACTTTTGCCATTGGTGTTCATTCTATCTCTGAGGAGGTTGTGAGGTTTTCTCCTTTATGGTTTCCCCAAGGAAAACTCTTTGTGTCTCTTGTGATTATTGCGGTGCATGTTATTCTCTCAGATAAGATCCTAAGATCATATTGACTAAATGATAAAAATCTAAAACTGCGTTGGGTAGAGATGGCGGACTTATAACTAGCACTGAGAGGGGGGGGTGTGAATCAGTGCTAGAAGTCCAATTAAAGCCTTCAATCTTTATTTCCTAGATTTATCAGTGCAACTTGGAAATGTTAATATATCTTAATATCTTAGCAGTTTCACAAAGAAACAATGAATAAATCCCAAAAATGGAGAAAAAGAATATCTGTATAAATAAATGTATAGATTTACAAAAGGGGTGCTCCAACACCCATAAATGCTCCAGCTACTACTCGAGAGAGGAAACAACCTCTAAGGAGACTCAAGTGCAACTGATAGAGTGCTACTACACTCTGATACATGCTTCAACCTGTATAGGACCAATGTCCTACCCCTGCACTACCCTTCGCCCAATTGATGATAATTTTTTTTTTCTTCTGAAGAACTTGTACCTGATATTTGTTTGCAATTTCACACTTACTCAATAGACAAACATAATCGTTTGTATGCTGAAAAGAAGACTCTAACTGTTTAACATTCTTCATCGATTTTTTTTTGCTCAAATGCCCTCAATCTCTTCATTGCTCTCAACTATTTTACATACACGAATCAGATCTTCACATACTTCTGCAATTTCTTCCTTATCAATCTTCTCTACAACGCTCTCGCTTTCCTTCCTCCTCAGTCCTCCCCAGAGCTCACTGCTGCTATCCTCAACCAATATCCACATTGAAATGCATAAGTAAATGTTTTCTCGACTTGGGTATTTATACTCCACAATTTCCTTAAGCAAGTCATTATGAGGCCGACTTGAGCTTTTGTTATTTTATTAAATGATAAGCCCACTCAATGAGGTTTATTTTCTTTGTTTTATTTTATTAAATGATAAACCCACTCAAGGACTCATGACCCTTATTATATCTCCACGAGGAACAACTTAAAAACTACTTTTACTCCCATAAAAACTTGACATGTGGATTTGCTGGGGCTTCAAAACCGTGGGGTGTAACACGCCCTTCTAAACTTCACGATTTAAACATATTAGAATTTAACATGCCTTCGAGTTTTGAGGTTTTGGAACCAACAACTACTTGTTGCCGCCTTTCACACACCTGGGGTGAACGTGGCAGAAATCTTCAAGCCACTCGGTGTGAAGGCTGTCCCCTTGTTCTTGACTCCTTCGTTTAGGCCAACTCCTAATCGAAGCCAAGGGGGGTAGACCCTATTAGTTGCTAAGGCTATTAAGGCTTAGTGTAATGGTGATGGTTGTTATTACTTTTGGAGTTTTGATGAAAGGAAATACTAACACAAGATATTGCAACATAATTTAAACACAACAACATAAAGATCGATGTATGATATATCAAAGCACATGAAAGCAAATGATTATATAAAATAAAGAACCAGTGCCAAATGGATTCCACAGATAACAAGTGTTGTTGTATTGCTGAAAAGGAAAGTGTTGCAAATGCTCTTGGTCAGTTTTAAATTAATTTGGAGATGAGTTGATTAACTTATGGGGAAGAGAGAACTCCAAATATACCCAAAGGTACGAGAAGTATCTCCAAAAACGTTATCCGATGCGGCTCCCCGCAAGGAATATTTGGGCTGGTTGGAGTCTTTGAGACGTGTTCAACACTACACCAACAAGGGTGTAGCCTAAAGGTGTCTCTAGGTCGCTACCCAATTGTTCACGCTTCCTTTGAGGATTTTTCCACCGCAACGGATTAATTCGATGCATTGGATTATCGCTTGGGAGGTTAATTGAAAATGAGACCTAATTAAAGCTAGACACCCATGTTGCTTTTGATGCAACCAATAGTTCGATCGAACCGCAACGGTGCAGAGCATACTTAATGGAGTCTAAAAGATTTTAAGGATTTTAAAGAATAGTTTTGTTGTTAAAAGAAGAAAAAGTGACCTCCAAGAATCTCATTCGGTTCAAGTGAACCGAAATCGGGGAAGCAAGGAGGGGTGGATTTTATCAATGTTTTTGTTGTGAAATTAGAATTAAAATGCAAGAAAGAACAAAGAAAAAACGCTATGTAATTAAACTACCACAAATCTCTTTCCCCTTTCTGGTCACTAGGGAAATCGTGGGGTAAGTAATAGTATTACTTTTAAATATTGAATGATAAGACTTTTTTAGTATTAAACAATGTATACTATCTTGCATATAAATAAAACAAACTAAACTAAAAGACAAAATAAAAAAAGTGGGAAAACGACACAGGTCCCCCCTGGGGGGATGGGGAGTGGGCTTAGAGGAGCCTACTCTAGATCTTTTTTTTTTATTACTCGGTTACAGTGCTTAATGGAAAATACCACTTGGTTCTTATACATGACGAACCCAAGGGCTTACAATACAATCCAAAAGTGAACACGGAAGATGGAGAAACTCTTGGGAGCTCTGGATGGCCCAATAGTCAGTTTTTGGGCAGCACCTCCTCCTCTTTTTGGATGGACCTGTTAAAAACCAGCAAGGAATATTAGTTTAAAAACGCCCAAAAACACTTTAAAAGTGTCCACTGTCTTTGGACAACCCACAAAAATTACCGAAAAATTACTAAGTTAAACTACTTAAAAAAATGAGACAAATAATTCAAGAGGACAAGTCCTCTTAAGGATGTTGGCTAGCTTTGGGGGAGCTAATCGAAACGCACTTGATTTTCCAAATAAAACTTTTAAATCAAGAAACTAGCTTTATCTCAAGCCTTAAAATTTTATAGTAAAAGAGACTTGCATAAAGAAAAGCTAGAAATACTAGATCTAGGGCAAAAAATATGAATTTTGAGAAACTAGAATCTTAAGCACTCTAAAACAAATTAGATCTATGATAATTCTTCTTTTTAACTTGAATAGATCTAAAGCATTTTGAGAATGAGTAACCAAGAAACTGAATTAGAAGTTTTAATTTTTTTAAAGGAAGAAGGTTAGGAGCCCTGGAAAAAAGATTCAGCAATTGAAGATCGGTTGAAATGCTTCAAGAGGACAATGTTTCTTGAAAGGTGAGTAGAGAGTAGGAGAAACAAACTAGATCTCCTTCAAATCCACCCAAGAGAAACTTGAAAGACACTTGCACTTGCAAAAACTTGTTAAATGGTTAGTGAAATCCAAAATGTGAATGAAGAGAGCATACTCACTAACAAGTAAAAATGCAAAATCTTGAATTTGACAAAATGGATTTTTCACTAAGAATTGAAACAACAATGCTCATCCTATTGATTAATACTAATCATTAGGCCAACCCTTCAATATGTTATTAAACAAGATGCAAGATTTAAAACTCTACAGTTACCTCAACCATACAAGCATATCACCATCTAGATGGAACAACAATCCACACCAAAACCAATCTTTATTCACCTAAAATATTCAACAGATTACAATTAGGAGCAGAGGTTCCATACACTTCATGCCAAAATAGAGTGAATGGGCCTTGCTTAAAAAGCCAAAGAGACCCAGGGGGGTGCTACCGATGCTGAAGATAAACCTAGAGTATATTTGAGTTAAACTGCGCTTGGATTGAGTTGAACTGAAGAGGTGATTGACACCTCTCTCACCAATCTCCACCAACCAAATACTAGCTGCCAACACATCACAAGCACCCACCAAACCCCACCAACCAAATACTAGCTGCCAACACATCACAAGCACCCACCAAACCCCACCAACCTTCCATTGGCGTCTTCTTCCTCCAGAGGTGCGACTTCATGAAGTTGGTGAAGTGGGTGATGTTACCCCACATATGATTCACTAGCTCCCATAGTAATTAACCAAAGTTTAAATCACACCAAAGTTTGAAATATACCCAAGCTTCAACGTTAAACAGGGGTCCACCACCAATCCTACCTCACGCGAGCTTCACATGACGTGAAGAGTTGTTGACGTCACCCTCCATTCACCATATTCACTAACTCCAATATAAAACCAAAGTTTGCAAATAAACATAAGGAAAGGGTCGCAAGTTAAAAGGGGGACCCATGCCATGTCACCCGACACATGATTATTCTAATTTTTTAACCTTTCCAAACTTTGACCATGGTGCCAAAATGTCGTAATTTAGCATTAAAATGCCATCTCGATGCACTTTTAGTTAAATAATGCACCACGGGGTGTTCTAGTCGCTTGAATGATATGAAAAGTGGTCCCTAGGTTAAAGAGTACGCTCTGAGTGTGAAAACGAGTGTTCCCATGCCAAAAACGGGCTTGGCATATGACTTTTATTACACTTTGAATTTTTTTAATTAAACCATTAAAAAATGACTTAAAAAATGGAAACAATTATTTTTCTCGGAAATGGGCGAACCTATAGGGGGACCTAGCACATTTTCATATGACTAAAAAACAATGCTTAGCATGTTCATATACATTGACACGTGAGTTGTAATAACCTCCCAAGGCTTAAACATCGAGACGACCATTCCAGCTTTGGAGGAGCAGTGAAAAACTCGAAAATTATACAACGCTTATTCAACATTGCATAATTGACAAGGGAAAAAACACCTTGGAATAATCAGATAGATGTTTAAGTCTCAGAAATCCCAACTCTTTACAAATTTATCATGCTATCACACTTTATTACAACTCCCCCAAAGGGGTATGAACATGCGGTGCAAAAAAAATAGGGCCTAGAAGGCTCGATGAACTTCTGAACTCTGATCATGAACAAGTAACCATGTCCAAACTTTACCGGTTCACTTGAAATCCAGTTAAGTAGGACCTAACCGGTAACACTACTTCCAACTATTTGATATATATGAAGAAATAGATTCTCTATTGAGGTTTGAGTTCGCTTTGAGTTAGGGTTTTTCTAAGTCGTCGGATTTGTACCAGCTGTTACGTTGCACCTGTACCCAACGCACCTTCAGGTGTACCCTAGGAAGAGAGGGCCATTTTTTTCGACCAGGAGGGGTGTTATCGAGTAATGGTGGTCATGGCTAGGCCCTTTGGTCCAACCTTTAGGAGCATTATGGCTTAATGGTACTACTGATTGTTGATTTTTTTGAGCAGCATCGAGAGTCCTCTTAGGAGAATGGGACCACCTGGTCCGGGACCACAGTGAAGACTCAACCCAGTGTTGAGCAATGTTATCAGAACCGGACCGGTCATCGAATCGGCGAAGCCCAAAATGTGAACCGGACCGGAAACCGGAAAAAAAACCGGGTAAAAAACCGGCTGACTAAAAAATACATAAAATATTCATATTTTGTAAAAAAACATATATATTCATGTGCATACATATGAATCCAAACCATTAATACACAAATAAGCAAAGTTTCTCATATATATAGCAAATATGGGTGCAAATATCCAAAATAGCACCTAGTGCAATACATCTGTGAGGTTCTGAACCAAAGTACATCAACAAAGAGGCTCTAAATGGCACAAAGTAAGAATCAAGACCTCTATTGCTGATGGGGGTAGTACCCGGGGTAGTACGTGGCCTCTTCAGGTTCGAATTGGATGCTCTATTTCGACCTCTC
>LPNX010283385.1:82258-109110 GCA_001517045.1 Pseudotsuga menziesii
TTTTTTTTTTTAAATTTAAAAAAACGTGGTCCCCAGCTCACGGCCGTACGGCTGCCTCTGAACCGGCCGGTTCCGTGGTCCCCAGCTCACGGCCGTACGGCTGCCTCTGAACCGGCCGGTTCCGTACGGAACCGGCCGGTTTGGAATTTTTTCCGGTTTTGCAAATTTTTTTAAGGAACCGGACCGGCTGACCCTGTGAACCGGTCAGACCGGCCGGTTTTGCCGGTTCCGGGCCGGTTCTGATAACACTGGTGTTGAGTGACCATTCTGTTGAATGGTAGATATTTGGTCTGGGACCATGATATAGACCCAGCTTTGCCTTGGGTAGACTCAACCCAGTGTTGAGTGACCATTCTGTTGAATGGTAGACATCTGGTCCAGGACCACGATGTGGGCCAGTCTAGTACTGGTAGACTCAGCTTAGTCCTGAGTAGCCATTCTCTTGGAGAATGGAGGCACCTGGTCTGTTACCGGGAAGGAACTGTAAGCCCTAGAATGAGTCTAGGCATGTGTGGCACTCTGACCCTTGATCTATGGGCTTGGTGTACTTCTCCAAGGGTTAGCTACCCGTGGTTAAGTTACCCTAGTACCAGATCTAGGTGTCACACAGAGTGTGAGATAAAAGCATTAGTAACTCTATTGGTTTATGATGATGTACTTTTGGAATAAAAAAGACCACAGGGGCACTTGGAAAAACGCTAAAGTCAAAAGTAAAAAATAAATAAGGACTTTTGAACCACAGGTGAAAGTCAAAATAAATAAGGACTTTTGGTAAAAGTCAAAGATAAATAAAAAGACCTTTTTGGTAAGAAGGCAAAAGTAAAATTAGGAAAAGATTAAAATATTATTATTTTATCTTTTCTAATTTTGGTCCACTTACAGGTGAATGAAGACTATAAAAGAAGATCAAGTCTTCTCATTATCACAGTCAAGTTTGATCTCACAGGTGAAGTTGCTATTACTGAAGGAGACTGTATTATGTTTTGCCTCAGCTAGGGCATCCGTTCTCAGCAAACCCTCAGCTAGGGTTTTTATCAGCAAATCTACTTTCAGCATTTTTAGACAGCCACCTTCAGCATTTGTGTTTTTTTTCTTTTTTTCTGGCAGCCTTCTCCAATTTTTCTGTGGCAGATCGGGCAACTCCCTTCTCTTCTCACGGGCTGTGTTTTACTGGTTTTGGGCAAGGGTACTGCCCCTTTCTTTTTTCGGGCAACTCAACCCGTGAGGGCCGAGGTTCTTTAGGAACCCTTGGGTAGCCCTAGAGCTGACCCTTAGGGCTGTCGTGAGCCACCAGCACCTCCGGGAAGCCCACGAGGCTCACCCGTGAGGGTGCTGTAGCAGCCCGTGGCTGCACAGCCCTTAGGGCAACCCACGGGCCACCCCGTGAGGGTTTGGACAGGCTGCCAAAGTAGCACCAGGCCTGCACAGGGCAGTCGGGCACCAACAGAAGGGCAGCAAGCTAGGCAGAAGTGTAGATCGGGCAACAGAAGAGAAACCAGGCAGTTTTTGGGCAGATCCATATGCCCGTACAATCAGTAGAGTGCAGACTGTCAGGTACACTTAGATATGATCTGGGCAGTTTGTGATTTTTCCCGCAGGAGAGAGAAAAACTTGTTTTTTCTGATAAAGCCCTAAATTGGGCATTTTTGTAAATCTGGAAATTGTGGATCTGGGGTTAGAAATTCTCAGTTTGATTTTTTTACTGAGATATTTTACTGCAATTGTGGTTAAAACCCAGATTTGGGTTTGAGGAACTTTTTGAAGAATTTTCTAAGTCATCTCATTTATGAGATGAGCTACTAATGCTTTTTGGGGTTTTTGTCCTTTGAAGGTTTCCCCAGTGAAAAATCTTGTGTCCATTGTGCTGATGTGATGAATGTGTTTTTACTGCACTTATTATTTGTTTAAGTTTATCTGCAGATTTTTAAGTTATATGCTAATGCTAAAATTCAACACTGATTGCCCTTTGATGGGGTTTTTAACCTCGGGGTTGGTGTTTGGGGCTCCTAAGGGTTGACCACTGGGTCACTTGGATCCATATCTTGTTTATGTGCTCTGGTGGCCTTTGCTTCATCTGTGAGACATTCGTCTCCCTTCATAGCCACTTAGGACACCCTCCTCGCCCTTCAGTCAGTGGGCTCCTGCTCTCCCTGGCCTTATCTCATCCGAGGAAGTCATCCTCCGTGCTAGGCCTTTTCATGCTCTGAGGAGGGCGTTGAGGGATTTTACAACATTCTAGGGGTTAGATGGGGTATAACGACCTCCCTCCAACTCACTCTAGCCTTTCGTTCGGAGTGATTCGCTTATTTGAGCGTATTTTGGCACCCGGGCTACAAATACCCCAGATAGCCTACCTTGAGCCTACCTCAGGCCATATCTTACTATTAGTTTGTTTTAATTTCAAGTTGACATTTTATAAATGTATAATTTCAAATTGACATGTTTTAAGGCATGTAGGCCTAGATATTTTGTAAAAAGTGAGTGTGAGATCATATAAATAGATCTCCTCACTTTAATTTAAAACATAATTTATGGGATAATACACTATGCTTTTGTTTTACCATTGCTAGGTCTCTTTGGAGAGATGTGCCTCTTTAGAGGAGAATTTTCTGGGTTAATGCAAGTTGTTTTCTGGTAATTTCTTTGGTGCAATTCTTTGCTAGGTGATGTTTTGATTTGTTGGATAAACACGAGCACAAGGAGGTCAGGCTTCTTATCTCTTTGTTTGATTGAT
Source organism: Pseudotsuga menziesii (assembly GCA_001517045.1). Lineage (NCBI taxonomy): Eukaryota > Viridiplantae > Streptophyta > Pinopsida > Pinales > Pinaceae > Pseudotsuga > Pseudotsuga menziesii. Next base: position 84,993 of record LPNX010283385.1, read on the forward strand.
GGTGGATGATGCATGTTCAAGACTAAATGGTTGCCCTATTGCTGTATTTTCTCATAGAATAGGCCATTGCCATCCTTCTTGTCACCTTAGCTAGTTGAGGCACGTCTCCTTGTGAGGGTCCTCTAGGGTTTTACCTTAGTTTTCTAGGCTAGTTATTTGACCCAAGATCTTTTCCTCTCTAGATTCGTCATCCTCCCTAGATGCCCTAGGTTGGGTAGGGATTTTGCTAGGGTAGGCTTTGTTGAACACAATGGTCACACTGAGAGGGGGGGGGTGAATCAGTGTGAGAACAATTTAAACTTTTTTACCTTCTCTTATGTTATCAATCACATTATCATATTCATCAATTAAATCATAAGTACAACAAACACATCAAAGAGAGACATAACAATATAGGTAATGTAAGCTTTATTTATTTGCAATGGAAGACTTCAATCTTCGCGATTACAATCAGCACCAACTGATAAGAAGAGCACCAACTCTTGTAACAGGACCCAACCTGGTTTTCTTAGCTCCAACTAAGAAAGGGTTGGAAGAGTCCAATCCTCAGATGCAAGACTCAACTTTCAAGCTTGATGCCAATCTCTGATTGTCATCAATTTGCTGCACAACCACTTTTGCTCATCAACCTTTGCTCATCAACATGTTCATTGCTGTCATGCCACTTGTCATCAAGAGGTCTGCTCAATACACTGCTGCAACATAGCCAAGTCATCAAAGTCTACTCAATACACTACTGTTGCCATCAACTTGTCATGTCCTCATCACTTTGTCACTGGTCATGTCTCGACTGAGCCGAGCATGTCAAGTCATGAAGGAATATAGACATGTCATCAACCAATCACAATCAAGTCTGTTAATCAATTATTGAATGTCACATCTGTAGATCCTAGTTGTCCAAAGTCTCTTCAACATCATCATCATAGAGTGTCAACAAGTATACATCATCAAGGAGTATGCATCATATTGTCATAGTATGTGTCATCATCATCATAGCATACTTTATCATCATAGGGAATGCATCATTATATCACAGTGTTCCACAAGGACACGTCCCGAAGGTTGGGGATGCGTTTCGACGTTTTTCGCGTCTTGGGGATTTCGAAACTCCATGCGAAATGTTTCGGGACGTCTCGCTTTCGGCAAAACTTGGCGAGACGCGGAGTGAAACGTTTCGGTGGGTGACGAAACTTGGCCAAACTTGGGGGGACTTCCTGGTGTCCCGCCCAAAACTCCGAAACTTCGCTGAGATTTGTGGGCGTCTCGCCCAAAACTCCGAAACTTCCTTAGGATATTTTTGAATTTTAATTTTTCTTAATCTACAGTTAAAAAAAATTAAAAATAAAACATTAAAAAAACTTAAAATCATTAAATAAAACTTATAATTTTATAAAGTTATATATTATCAGTTCAAATCTGAATATTATCAAATATGATGTTCATGTTAATCATAGATTCATATATTATAACATTTATTATTAAGATAATGATAATCTTGACGAATTGTGTAATGTGTTTGAACTTTGAACTTTGCATTTACATTTCATGATTGCAGAATGATGAATGTAGTATTACTATTTAGTAATTCACTAATTTGCATGGGATGGTTTGTTATTGTTGGGATTTATATTTTTCATATTTTTAATATTTTTATGACTATCGCGTCCTGCCGTCCCCCCTGAATTTCTCTAAAATTTGGGGGTGGTCTCCACACGTCCCGAATGTGCGTTTCCCTGCTCCCGCATCCCGCCATCCCCGAACCTCGGGGGAACATTGTTATATCATAGTGTGTAGGAATGCCTCATCACATCATAGCCTGCACCATTATCATCAAGTGTATAGTGTAGCATGCATCATTATCATCATACAATAGTGTCAACATGTATGCCTCAAGAGTATCAACATCATCATCATAGAGTGCAGTGATCTTACCTTTGTCTGTGCATGCCAAAACTCAGTGTATGTCTGCTGTTTATACCAAAGTCACCAGCCTTGTCACATCATCATTTCATTAACTTGTCCATTATCATTATGTCATTGTGTTACTGTTCATCATATTTTTTGCAGACCAAATGATGCTTGTACAGTCACCTTATTATCGAGACTTCTAGAAGGTTCGCTGCCTCAGTTGACTGCCCAAATTAGAGAGATAAATCATAAAACCCCCAAGAAATACTTCAATGGTGCTGTAAAAATTTTAACTCATAGACAGTCCGAATCTTAGGTCACCATAGATTCAGTAGAGCATCAATAGCTGCCTCAGTGATGTATGGAAATCAAAGAAAACTTCATCAAAACTGTGTTTGTTTTGGTCTTCATGTCCTCCACTTGAAATTCAGAACTACAGAGATATCTCAGTTTCTTATTTCTGCGGTTGTATTACTGCTTCTCTTCACCCAAAATCAGAGCTCATCTTTTCACATGAATTCCTCAGATTGCAAAAATCTCAAAAGCTGCCCTAAAAAAGGCCTTAAACAGTCATAAAATCAGACCTAACTACCCTAGCAGCCCCCTTTACCTTATGGCCCCACCTTCTGCTCCTTTCCAGCTTGCTGTCCTTCTATTTATCAATCCTCTATTTCTACATACAACCAAACGACTTGTTGGCGAGGAGTTAGTTATTGCTGGTTTGGATTGGCTGAACCGTGAAGACATTTTATGCACACACTACATTATATATAGTATGGTCAAGGCATGGTTATTTCCTGAAATTGTGATGCTGCTAATATTTCAGACCTAACTCCAAGGTTTTACATACTGCTGTACATGCTAAACATACACATAAAGCTTGGTTTTAAAACTGATGCATGGTGGATAACTACTGCTGCCTTAGTGATTGATATATTATTGGGTTTATGCTATACTGCTTATATATTAGTACTGATGTACATTGGGTGATGGATACTGCTTGTTTCCATTAGTTATGATTGCATATCACACTTGCTATAAGATACATTGCACTTGTTGCATATTGGAAGGTATTGGTTCACACACATATTCGTCAAGACTGAAAGTTGGTTAGTAGTCATCCTTGAATGAAGCTTTATTGAAGTGGAGGTACTAATTGCATTTACACGATTCATATTCATGCCCGTAGTATATGTACCCCATCCCTCTTTGATCGACTCCAATAAGGCACTGGTCACTAATAATCTTCAAAGAAGACTTTATTTTGTGTCTAAGTGTTTTTTTTGCAGAGTTGTTATTAGGGCTTTCCCCTAGGAGGTTTCGACTTGCGAAGAAGTTGGGAAAAGTGACTAAGGTGACAGCGGTCACTTTCTCCACATATGCTTTCCGATGGCTTGGACTGCCATTTCAGCCAGTAACACCAGCCATCCTCATGTTGACTTTTTGGCCACAAACCATTATAGATTGCTCATGTTTAACCAAAGCTCGGCCCTGTGGGTCTCTATTGAGCATTTGCTGACTCGTCCATTCTATCATGGGTGGAATTGTTCCCCCCTCTGCTTTTCGGGCCTCTACAGACTTCAGATGCACTGCTCTAGGCCTCTTCAATGTTACAACAAGTTCCTCCATAGCTGGGATTAGACTAACAGTTCATGAGAAAAACAAGATCATCATTCTGCATAATTCTCAACCAACTTTGACATTGAAAGATCAACCCTGCAACAACCAATCTTTTTTCAATTAGACCAGCAGTGCTCCTTTCATCATTGTCATATAGGCTTAAACATGATTTGGTTGACTGTAGTGTCTCTCCCTAAATCTGCTAACCTATTTGTCTTGGCTTTATCCAGGGTTGCCTGGGTTTGAACATCAATGCCAACCTACTCTGATCTTTGACATCAATGCCAACCAATCTCCAACAAGAGATTGGGGCAGAGCTTATTTAACCTTGAATCAAAGAAAATAAAGAATTAAAGAACTTTAAACAAGACTAGCTAACACAATATTTCAAGGATGGCAAAACCACTTCACTTGCAAGGTGTGGGCACAATAAGGAATTTTAAGCAAGAAACAAACTAATTCTAGCCACTCAATATCTCTTTCCGAATGGAAAGGGTGGGGCACAAAACAAACTTTATGAAACAAATTAAAGAAATGCAACTATTCCTAGCCCTTCTTCTTTTTCTTACAAGGGTGGGAGAACCCAACTTCCTTTGCAAGCAATGGATGACAACTTGTAAGGAAAATGAATGGTTAATCTAGCCACACAACTCTCTTCCAACAGAAGAGATGGGGCAAGCAATAGAAAAATAAATAATAGAATTAAATCAAGTAACAAATCCTAGCCCCTCTTCACTTGCAATGCAAGGGTGGAAAAGCCCAACTTCCTTTGTATGCAAGGGATGGCTGAAAAATAACTACAAATATAAATTTAAAATGAATACAGAATCAAGTTCAAGACACTCTCTTGAAATTGTTAGAATGAAAGAAATTTCGGCAAAAGAAATGAGAGTAAAGTAGGAAAAGTGGGGTTTCACCCCTTCTTGGCGATGGCTTTGAAGTTCTTCCTTTTGGGTAGTCTTTGTGTCCTTTTGTGACTAAAATTCAATCGAGTTTCCGCTTGTTCTGTCTCAAACCTGCTAAAAAACAACATTCATATAAAAGAGTAAAATGTGCACAAAATCACTTTGGGACACTAGGAATGCGAGTTAAAAAAATGGGCCAAATTTACAATTTTTTTTAGAAATAATACTTAAATAACTTGTGAAAATGAAGATTTGAACTAGATTTGAAGATGCAAATAGAGATAAAAGAAAATATTGCAGAAATTTTATAATAAGGAGGAGTTAGTGTGCTCTTTCCTCTTCAAATGGTTGAAGAAGTGGGGTATCCAACCAAGGAATGCCATTATTCAATCTCGGATGACCTGCAACTTATAAGATAAGCTTAACAAACACAAATTAATGTGAGATCCTCACAATGATTAAATGTGAGATCCTCACAATGATAAAAAATATGGCAAATATACAAAAAAATTATTCAATCTCGGATGACCTGCAACTTATAAGATAAGCTTAACAAACACAAATAAATGTGAGATCCTCACAATGATTCAATGTGAGATCCTCACAATGATAAAAAATGTGCCAAATTTACAAAAAAATTATAGAAATAATAGCTTCAAATAACTTGTGAAAATGAAGATTTGAACTAGATTTGAAGATGCAAATAGAGATAAAGGAAAATATTGCAGAAATTTTATAATAAGGAGGAGTTAGTGTGCTCTTTCCTCTTCAAATGGTTGAAGAAGTGGGGGATCCAGCCAAGGAATTCCATTATTCAATCTCGGATGACCTGCAACTTATAAGATAAGCTTAACAAACACAAATAAATGTGAGATCCTCACAATGATTCAAGAAATCAAACTATTCAACCAAGAAATGCTTGAACTTTTTAAATGCAAGAGAGAAAAACTCATAAGATCTACAACAAATTGAAAAGATTTTACCAAGACAAAACAGATTGCCTTTTTGGCCTCAATAGCATTTGAAAGCTTGCAAAAGTAGGAGCAAACCACCACCAAACAACAAAAGATCTCCTCCAAAGCTTTTTAGAAAATGCCAAATGGTTGGAAATTACATTAACTCAAAAGAGTGAGAGAAAAATGGAAGCAAGAGAAAGAAAGATCATGAGAGCATGAGAGATTGTAACCCAAATGAGGTGGGGAATCCTCCTTAAATAGGAAAATAGTGAGAGGGGACCCCATTTGCATGCCCTCCACTAGTCAAATGGAAGAGAGGGTAGTTCATGAAGGGGGGGCACACTTCTCTCTTGGGGGCGGCTCCTAGGGTGAGAAATTAAATAGAATGGGTGGGGGACCCCCCTCTATTTTTTTTAATCTTCATTCTAGGTCCAAAGGGGGAGACCACCAAGGTGGGACCCTTTACTTTGGGTTATTTCCAAAGTAAAGGGTCCCACCCCCGACCCCCTTAGGGAGGCAACTTCAAACTTGGTCCAAGGGTGTAGGAGGTCTCATGCCATTGATTTTGAGTACCCACACCCCTATTTATGGGCATTATGTGCTACTTATCCCTCTTTAGATTATAACTTTTCTTTATGCTGAGGGAAATTTTTTAATCTAATAAAATTAAAAAATCCTAGGTAAAACTTAATGAAATTCCAAAGACTCTGGATAATGTCTAGCATGGTAACATACAACACTCCTAGACCTTAATTTCCCCATGGATTCAATCATTAGAACACCTTTCACCACTTTGGAGGAATTTTTGAGTGAAAAACTCAAATAATTAGAATCACTAAAAATGAATTTTAATTAACTAAGGGAAAAACACCCGATGAAAGGAATTCCCTAATTATAAAGTTCTAGGTCACTAAGTTTTACAAAAATTGACCTTAATATTGACATATCATTACAAAATCCCCTGCAGGGGTGCAAAAATTTCATGGAGAAAAGTCAAGAGGAGAAAGAGAAAAAACTTTGTTAAGTACACATCTTTCTCGTCTTCAAGGTACATCGTACATGGTTTCCCACCTAGTTGGTTATGTGGTCAACACTATGTTTTAATTACACAACAAAATCATATAGATTTATATTAAGTGAAATCTATTAAAGCGTTTATATTTGCATTGTTAGATTTCAGCAAAAGAAAGAGCAATATTTCTTTTATTTTTAAATGGACGGTTGGATGAAGATATTAGTGTCAAATGCCTGGGACAAATGGAGTCACCCTAGAATCACTTGGCCTTGCGTGAAAATGTCACCAAGGATTTGAGAATGCTTTAGGTGAGCTTCAACTCTCTTCATGTATTGGAGGATTTTATGTAATCACATAGGAAAGGAGAAATTCCCTCCTTTATTTCCTTTTTTGGGTATACTCTACAGAAAGAGGGTTAGTATTGCACCATTCAAATTTCATATGAAGTAATAATGCAAAAAATAACAGCCCTTTAATGCACAATAAAAATTGAAACCATTATAAAGACTTTCCATAGATTCATCCAACTTAATAATACGATCCCTTCAATGGCCTAAGATTAGAAATAAAATGGACAATGTTAGCAATATTACCTCGAAAGCACAATAGCAAGAAAAAAGCCACACATCAACAACAGGCTCCAAGCCTTTAGCTCTAAAGCCAAAGAAGATTTGCATTAAGAATGCCCTTCTAGTGTACAAGGATAGCTCTCGTGCAACGACCAACAAGAGAAATGAGAAAAGTGTTCTCTTTATAGAACTAGAGACCCAACCTCCTCCGTATTAAACAATTATTTTCTTTACTCCAACCTTAGATCTATTCGATAAAGACTCAAACACAACTAAAACTTCTCTAGACATGGTAAAACAATGACTCAAATAAAGTAAATGGTTAAAATAATCCTTAGACAAGTAAAAAAAGAGGAGCACCTCACAGAGAGAGGGAATGATTTGGTCCAAAGAGGAAAGATCTAGAGAAATATTGGCATGTGTGGGTCAAAGGAGGCCTCAGCTTCCCTTAACCACTCACCCAATGGTTAAGAAGGGTCCAAATCCCAACCGCAACTTAGAGATGTTTCCCATTATCACCTCAGTAACCACCTCTCTACAGTTTAGGTTGGCTCTTCTCCAACTCAAGAGGGGCTTCTCTAAGGATAGGATTGCTAAAGCTTGGCAATGAAGCACAAGGTGATGTGAAAGGATGGCCTTATCAAAATGTTTTGGTGATTGTAATATAGAAAAGGATTGATGGGATTATCCCGAAGACTAGTGCCAATCCCCAGGGCAATGGAGTTAAAGGAAGTTAGTCTAGGAAAGGGGGGAGTTCATGAAGGGTTCAAGAAATTAGGGTTGCATTCACATGCCGCAAATAAACTCTAACATCGTGAAAAATGAACCTAGAAATCGGTTAGGATGTCCCAAGAGTGGTGCCAGATCAAAACATTGTTAACTAGGGTGTGGCTTGCGCGATGAGGCATTAGAAAGCAACAACTCTAGAAAGATGCTAGTAGACCCCTCCAAAGCTGGACACTACATGAAAGATGGCATGGTATGATGTGGAAAAGATACTGCAATGGTGAGCGGCCTCCATCAAATGAGTCCAAAAGCTGAGTGCTCCTTCAAAGAAGGCATGGAAGCAACCTCTGATGTAGGGCGCTATCCTCTTAAACCACACCAAGAGTCCAGATTTCAACAAATGTGCAAATCATGCCCATATATCAACCAACCAATAAATGATTGTGAAATATGGCCTCCAATGAAAAACGTTGCATGTCTAAACCAAGTCTAAAGATGCCCCAATGACTCCTCAAGTGAGTTGTGCACCTTATGAGCATAGGAAAGCATGCAAGGGGCCCTCCAATTGGTGGACACTTCCCCATAATGTTTTAACAAACTCTTCTAAATGTGGATCGTTCCATCAAATGTGGCATAGAATAGGTCAAGGAATACCCATGTTGCACAGGGACTCGTCCCCCCTAAAATTTCCTGCGTTTCCTGTGTTTCCGCGTTTCGAGGACTTTAGAACTCCTAAAAAACGTCCCCATTTCATCGGGGACTCTGTTGGGGACTTCAGAGCCGTACCCTAAACGTACCTGTCAAAATCGGGGACTTCTTAGGAATGTCCATCGACCGATCGAGGACTCCTAGACATCCCTCACCCTACACAATTAGAAAAACAAAACAAAAAAAACAAAAAAATTAAAATTTTTAATTAAAAACCTAACCTAATGCTACCCCTATTCCTCTAACCTGCAACCCCCTCCCATTTTCTCTTCTCTATCCTTTGATCCTAACCTACACTCCAACTCAATTCACTTGCATAACCCTCTGCTCTACCCATCACTCCAACACCTATATAACCCTACCCTTTGCTCTATGGTTCTACCCATCACTTTGTGTGCCGCTACTTTCTAGGTTGGCTCTCGTTTGTAGTCCCGTGCGTGACTCCCTTGCCTGTAATCCACGCATGCCCCTCTCAACTTGAAGACCATAGCTCACGACCCCCTCTCAATTCTCAAGGTCTTGGCACATGCTCAAAGTTTGAGTTCATGGCTCAACACAGCCTCACATTCATAGTGAGTTTTCCCCCCCTCTCATCCATAACACACTGCACAACACAGGTATTTCATATTTGATATCTTACATTTAATTTTTATTTTATTTTTTGGGGGTAAAAATTTCAGCGCATGCTATTATAGTTTTATAAAATTATAATTCAGTATTTACAAATGTCAAATTACAAGTATAAATTTATTTGTCATCTAAATTTCGAAACGATTCATCATTCATGTATACAATGTTGTAAATATTTAAATTTTTGTTATTGTTTTAACTTTCAAGTTTTAAGTCATTGTTTAATAGTAAACTTAGAAGTTAGAACTATTTAAAGTTTTCAGTTTTAGATCTTAGGCATGTATCTCGAGTCGTTACTATTTAGTTTTGACAATGGATAATGATGATTGGATAATACTTTATATTTCCTTTTCTAATTTGAATTTCATATTTAGTTCTACTTTTTATTTCAATGTTTTTAATATATATAAATAATTGCTGTCCCTAACCTGTCGTCCCTTGAAAAATTGGGGGTGCTGTAATGTCCCCTTTTTGAAATTTTATTAAATGACCAATTTTTCCACTTTTTCCCCAATTTCGACCTTAACTAGTTTTGATGTCTAGACCTCCAAATTGACCCATTTGCTCCCAAATTTTCTCAGAAGGTATATGACTGATATTAGAACTTAAATATGATTTTCAGGTATGTTTTATGACTCCCCAATTACTTCTGCAAACTTGTTTAATGTTCTGTTCCAAGTAGGAGTGTTTACTAGCAAATTGGGGCTCCAATTCCCCCTGGGTAATTGCCGGAAATGGCTTCTCAAATGATCCCAAAGTCACTCGAATTTCTGAACAGAGGCATGGGATGTGTGGGGGACATTTTTAAGGTCTCATATGCATCATGGTTCAGTTTATACCATAGTTTTAAAAATCGGAATCGGACTCGGAATCGGTCGAGGGTCAACTCGGAATCGGAATCGGAATCGGTAATGAATCGGTCATAAATTGGCCGATTTGAATTTAATGAATCGGTTTGCTAAAAAATACATCAAATATTTAAATTTTAAAGAAAAACAACATTTTCAAGATTATAATCCATGATTCCAAGTCATTGAAGACAAAATAACCAAAATCTGCTCATGTATATACCATATAAGAGTTAATATATCAAAATAGCACAAAGTGTACTGTAATCTGCTCATGTATATACCATATAAAAGAAATAATATGAACTTTTGAAGGGGATCAGTAGATGTTATTTGTAGTTGGGTTGGGTAGTTAGGTTAGGGATAGGTTAGTAAAATATAAAATAAAAAAAAAATAAAAAACAAAGTTAAAACTTAAACTTATAAAAAAACTAAATTTAAAAAAAAAAAAACAGTATATTGCCAACCGGCCGGTCAAACCGGTTAGTTAGCGAACCGGACCGGTTAGTTACCGAACTGGACTGGTTTGGTTACCAACCGGCCGGTTCGGTAACTAACCGGTCACCGATCCGGTTTACCTGCCGGTTTGAACCGGTTTGGTACCGACCCGGTGAACCGGCCGGTTGCAAAACCGGTTAGCTCGATTTTTAAAACTATGGTTTATACAGGCAGTTATGACGCTCTCCCAAACAACTCCCAAATCACAATTTCGACCCTTGAGGGAAGGCACCAAATCTTCTCCCAATGCAATTAAAATGAGTAAAATGGCTTCCGATGCTTAAGTAATGAACATGAAACTTGTAATGCACATTAATGACAATCCATTCATCATAAATATATCAGAGATACATTCTCCCATTCGAAATAATCAGCATTATCATAGCATACATCAATGTAGTGGGGAAATGGTCATTGTTTGCTCATTAATAATCACTTTTCTATACAACCATTTGATATTTCGAGCTGATACTTTCTGATAATGAAGAAAAGATCATATTGATCTTATTGCAATCAGTAATGGACAATGAAAAGCTTCTCCCAATTCGAAATCATTAGCATTACAATAGTTCACAACAAGATAGTGGGGAAATGACACTATAGCTTCATTGTTTAACATTTTTTCATGAAATTTTTGGAATTTCGACATGAGAGTCTTCTGAACTTGAAATACAGAGAATTTACATCAGAACATAAAATAATGGAGCATTATAAGCTTCCCCAAAGAGATCAATAGCTCACCCAAAGCGCAATCCCTCCATGAGCAAGAATATGCAATAAAATCTAGAAATGGTTGAGAGAAAGTGCTGCAATAGAAGGAACCACGAGCTTCCCTGTAGATTACACCTGCAAATAAAATAAAACTCCATTAAAGCTCCATGAAAGACCTGAGTGGCCTCTCCAAACACCAACTTGGATGGGAATCTTTCACCTTCGAAATTGGCCAAGGAAAGAAAACTAGTCATCCACTAGCTCTCACAATTCATAAATGACAATTTCTCAAATGTTCAAAAGCTCTTCTCTTGGTTGATTCTTGTATTTTATAAACATCCTTAGCCTTCTAAGGTTACCAATCCATCCACGAACTTGAGCCAATTCGAATTTGGGTGTGGGCTCAAGATTTGCCATGTGTCTTTCCTTTCCTAGCCTTCCATCTTCCCCCAATTTCAGTAGGAACCCATTGAGCTTCTCCAACTCACATGAGAGCTCTCTTAGATGCTTTATTTCGACCTGACATGTCAGATATGTCAGATGTCAGCCTTCAGATCTGATTTGTGTCATAGGTGTCATAGCATCTTCATCATTGTTGTCATAGAGCTAGGGAATCTAGTCCAAGTGTCTCACTAGCTCCAAAATGCCTCTTTGTCTTCTATGGGAGATACTCTTGCACTCCAATTCGACTTGAATTGATTCATGCCAAGTATATTGAACCTTCCAACTCATCCCAAGACCTTTGGGCTTCTTATGAATTGGAAATGACAAGAGGAGGATGCCATGTGGCATAGAAAATCTAGCTTGTGTGGGTCCGACATTCTCCATGTGTCTTCATGATCAATTGCCACTTTGATTTTTCCTTGTATTTATTTATTTAGCCCCTTTATTAAATATTTATGCCATTCTAATGTTCAAACATCATTTATTTTCCCCCTTATTCCAAATCCCAAAGCTTCCACCCCCAACGTAGGAAACTAGTAATTTTCCTCCTTGGCAATTATTTGACCCTTAGTGTCAATTTGACAAACTCTCATTAATATGGAAAATGTGATTAGGCCATTGTGACCCAATGCAAAATTTGGGACTTGACAAGTGCACTCTAGCTGTCCCGGAAACTCGTCCCTGCGTCTCCCACCCTCCCCGTCCCTCAGGCCAGTGCAACATAGAGGAATACATATCTCTCTCTTTGGGCTGGGCATCTTATTCCTTGACTGTGGAGTGCCCTCCTAAATGCACTTTAACTATCTTTAGACGATGGAACTGTCTGCTGTATCCCTCAAGAAAAACTTTATATGCTGGGCACACCTCTTTCCTGGTGGAATGGACTGCTGTTGATGAGACATTCAATACACATGTGGCCGGAAATGCATTCAAATCTGGAAAATCAATTTCTGCTGCAAGTGATTGTGTCCCAGATGTGCCAAGGGGTTCGTCAAACAATCCCGGCTTTCTTATTTGAATCACACTGCCCAAATTCTGCTGCTGAAAACATCCTTGCCAAGTTGCTAAAGCTTTACGCTGTGCTGGCCATCCAAAATGCAAGAAATAATTAATCCAAAGTTGCTGCTACAGCTCTGCAATTTTGCTGATCCACTTATTCATGAAGCTGGGTTATCTCCTTTGGTTCTAATTTCTGACACCGGAAACCACATTTGAAGACATATGACAGGGCCAATTTCATCTGCTTTTGGAACAAACTCAGCAAGTGGAGTTCAAGTGATCCGATCCTTCTTAATACTTATAACCTTACACTACTGGTACCATTGCTGCAACATACTCCTACTTCCGTGCATGAGTGATTGCAATCTGCCAATACAGAATGAGAAATTCTCCCATTGTACCTTTTATGCGGTGCTGTGATTTTGCCATGGTGAACAAGTCCAATCTTTGCACTAGTCCTGGTCAATTCCAACTTCCCACTCATGGTGCATACAAAATCGCTGCCCAAAAATTGTTCGGTATGTGTTATATTCTTTGCATGTATGTGTGTGTGCGCTGGGGGGGGTGACCCTCCACATGCCCCATGAAGCCAGTTGATGAGAGAAGCGACTTCAAATATTTTTGGCTATTTTTGGGCTATTTTTGTTTTTTTTCTTCTAAAAATATGTAATTTAATCCTGGTTACGGGAGGGTCTGTGGTGGAAATAATATTGGATTCAAACTCTTTACAAGGGCCTTGTTTTGAAAAACTTGATATTCATGCACACAGGTGGATGTAAACAGATCACCAGTAGACCCTAACTGTCCCCTTAAAAATCTAGCATGTGAAAGGCTCTTAGGTAGTACTCAAATCAATGCAGTCTATGACAGAAAAGGTAAACATTAACAGGAGAAAGATTAAGTCATCCATTCAGTGAACAGACTGGGGCAAATCATCCTATATACTGGGTTTGATTCTGAGAGTTCTCAGGCCAACACCGTAACATCCTCCAAATGATCTTGGGAACTCCACCTTTTAGGTCTGGTAGCAATCAGGCTGTTCTTGCTGTGTCGTGATCATTATGTGGTCTGTCTCCAAGGCTATGCATCAAGACAAGGTCTATCCATCTCATGCATTCTTTTATTACAAGATATCCCTGGATTTTGGCACCCTAAACACAAAACCCCTTGTTGCTGTGCAAAATCCAGCTGTGCCAGAGGAGTTGAAACCTTAAATTCTGCTTGGTGACTCTAGCATGAAGAACCCAAGGAAAAGACCAATTCCATCAAGATGTAAGCCCACTGAAAATGTGACAAAATTCACATGTGGACACCCGTGCAAAATGTGGGGTGTTACAGCTAGAACTAACATCTATGATTAAAGCCCCCCAAAACAAAGCTAGCCCAACCATAACTTAGAGAGCTCACCTACTATCTCCCAAATGACTTTTTCTCTACACTTTAGGTTGGTTATTCTCCAACTCAAGGGGGCTTCCCTAGGGATAGGATCGCTAAAGCTCTGCAATGAGGCACAAGGTGATATGAAGAGATGGCCTTAGCAAAAGGTTAGGTCTTTTTGTATTATAGATAGATTAAAAAAAGGGTGATGGGAGGACCATGAAGACATAGTGCCAATCCCCAGGGCAAATGAAGTCAAGGGAGGCTAGTCCAAGAAAGGGGCTAGTTCATGAAGGTTAGGGAAATTATGACTGCATGCACATGTCACAAATAAACCCTAATATGCTGAGAAATGAATGTAGAAATCGGCTAGATCTATTTCATATTATATTTAAGAACAGTCATGACATGAAGTGTAAGGAATAAATGGAGTGTGGCACTTGTCCCTTGGGAATTGGGTGTAAGGGATAAAAATCAGATATTCTATGTACAAATGCCAGTTCTTGTCAAGTACTGAATTGGAACAAAGGAATTTTATTCTATAACGTGTATTAATGATCATAGATGATTGCAGTTGATCAATAGGATAATGTCTTTGGATGGTTTAGAGAAAATAACTAATAAGGAATGTCTATATGGGAGAAAGAAAAGTAAAAAAATTGTCATATACCTGGAGAATGAAGACTTATCATCATTCACTCATTTCTCTTTCTACTAAAATAATCTAATATGTCCCATCCTATGTATGTGGCAGAGAAGTATACCATTGTCCATTCTGCAATTTGTGTCGCGTTGGAAAAGGACTGGGTATTGATTTCTTCCATTGCATGACTTGCAATGGTTGTATGTCAAAGACATTAGCAGTGCATAGATGTCGAGAAAGGGGCCTCGAGTCAAACTGCCCAATATGCAGTGACTTTCTCTTCACTTCTAGTGCCCCGGTGAAAGCTCTTCCTTGTGGTCATTTTATGCATTCGGCTTGTTTCCAAGTAGGTAATTCTTCTCTCAAGGTACATTATTTCAGTAATTGCTTGTGTTTAAGTTAACCAAATGATTTTAATTTTACTTTTTTGATATGCGTAGGCATACACCTGCAGTAATTATACATGCCCAATATGTAGCAAGTCGTTGGGAGACATGGGTGTAAGTCATCTGGTTTCTCTGTTTATTTTGTTGTCTCCAGTTTAAAGCTTTGTGCTGTATTATTGTCAATAGGTGGGAGCTTTCTTTCAAGAAAAAATTAGACAACAACGGTGTATCTTTGTTATATAGGCCTTACTATATCTGCCTGCGTAATTGCCATTTTTTATGCAAAAAACTATAAGGGAAAATGACTATATTTCAGCCAAAGTGATTCCTATGACATAATGATTTTGTAAGAGTTAACAACAAAGGCATTCTACTGCTTCCTTTACACTTATGAAGAGATACATGAAACTAGCACCAGTAGAGATTGCCCTCCAAATAGGTCTCATAATATGTGTAGTATCTATGGCATGAATGCTGACAGTTTTGAAGTTTAGCACAAATGGCAATTATGATATTGAATGTTTATCTTTCAAACTAGTTGGTATTTATACCACATTTGATTTGTGCTTTTCGCATGCTTGTAGTTTTCATTAGAGTTAAAGTCTACAAACTGTAATGCATTTTTGTCTTTAATGGCCTGCATTCTTTTGGGTTTTGAACTGTTGAACAAATTTGCAAATGCAATATGTTAACTCATATCTTGAATTTTCAGTGATATTAACCTAGACGTGGCTTGATGTGGTGTGGTAACATATTTAATATACCTATAGAAAAATAATAAAAATAAGTTATATTAATGTCTACGAGGAACCAAATGGTCAATGCGACTCAAAGTCTGTAAGAAGTATTAAAAGCCAAATAAAGAGTGCTTAGAGCATCTACTATTTAGAAAACAACAAAAACAAATGTGGAAATACAACATTGCGGTTGAATCCTCAATCATGATTCTCTGTTTATTTTGCTGTCTCCAGCTTAAAGCTTTGTGCTGTATTATTGTCAATAGGTGAGAGCTTTCTTACCAAAAAAAAAGTAGACAATAACGGTGTATCTTTATTATATAGGCCTTACTATATCTGCCTGCTTGATTTCCATTTTTTATGCTCAAAAGTATAGGGAAAATGGCTGTACTTCAGCCAAATTGATTCCTATGACATAAATGATATTTTTAAGAGTTAACAATGAAACCATTCTACTGCTTCCTCTACACTTGTGAAGAGATGCATGAAACCAGCACAAGTAGAGATTCCTCTCACGAGTCACAACAGGTCTCATAATATTTTTAATATCTATTTCATGAATGATGATAGTTTTAGGCTTTAGCACAAACGTAAATTGTGATCTTGAATGTTTATCTTTCAAACTAGTTTGTATGTAGACCACATTTGATTTGTTTTTTTCATGTGCATGTAATTTTGATTACAGTTGATTAGAAAAATTTGTATAATTTTCTTTAGAGCTGGTAAAAGTCTACAAACTGTCATACATTTTTGTCTTTAATGGCTTGTATTCTTTTGGGTTTTGAGCTGTTGAACAAATCTGCAAATGCAATATTTTAACTTGTTAAGATATAATGCTACCTATCTAATAAAGTCACCTTAGTGATTTTAGGTTAAATAATTAGGGTTTTAGTTAGTTAGGGTTTTGGTCTTTCAAGCTCTTTATAAGAGCAAGGACCCTCATTGTAATGTTGCACCATACTGTTTCATAATAACATCATTCATTGCGTTATTGAACTCTTGTGTTTGATGACTAACTTGCTCTAGGGTTTCTCGGTTTCCAAAATATGGTATCATAGCAACGTTGATCGAAGGCTGACTACAAGAAAATTAGAGGGTGCTATTAAACCCACGATTATTGCGTTTTCAAGTTTCGGTTTAGGTAGAGAATAGGTTTGTATAGCCACAAAGTCTAATTCATCGCTATTGTTTTGAGCTCCAGCGATCGTCAGATCTCACCAAAATTCGAGTATCGCTACCCATTTTTTTCAAGTCTTGAAATTAGGTTGTCTTTACCGAATTAGTTGCCATGGTTGGAGTTTGTGCAACTTTAGAAGCTATTCTTATTGTCCTCCTTCTGGACTTGAACTTGTTGTAATCATTCATACAAACCCTAGAAAAAAACAATGTAAGCCTTGGGGTGAAAAACCAACAATAAAAGAAAAAAATAAAAATTATGAAATAGAAAATTATATTGCTCCCCCAAGTGAAGTCGGCCCCAGTTAAATTATGGATGGGAAAACAGTATAAATAGGAGGCGCCCCTCATTATTTCACACAACAGCAACACAACAACAACACATCAGCAGTATAGTAGGTCAGTGAAGTTCGTAGTTTTATGGGGGAGAGTGCAGCTACACAACAACTCAGAGAAGTTCGCATTTATTGCAGAAGAAGACTGTTTTAGGGTTTCTATCTTTGGAAAGCTTTTCCATATTTTTCTTTTTCTTCTTCATTGTACTATGATCTCGGAATTATTATCTCTAGACGAAGGTTGTTGGGTTTTCTCCCATTTGGGTTTCCCAGGTGAAAAATACTTGTGTTATTGTTCCGTGCTTTGTCTATCTTCTAGTGATCCTATTGATAAATGCAATTAAGATATACTGCTATAATCTTAAGAAAATCTAACATGGTATCAGAGCAATGCTAGATTTTCTTAAGATTATAGCAGTATATCTTAATTGCATTTATCTTCTAGTGATCCTATTGATAAATGCAATTAAGATATACTGCTATAATCTTAAGAAAATCTAACATGGTATCAGAGCAATGCTAGAAGAAGACATTGCCGGAACTCTATCGGAAACCTGTCGGAACTAGGGTTTCATCTTTCAAGGTCTTCACTCAACCTTTTGGCAGAAAAAGAGCCTTGGGAATTTCGCTCTAAGGAGGGCTACTCTTTTGGTGAAGACATAATTCCATTCTGAGAATTTCAATTTTGACCTAATTCTGCAGCTGCATAAAAATTAGGGTTTCCAGTTTTGACCTACTTTCTCCTCAGTTTTGGCTCGACTCTACCTCTACTCAACTCGCCTCCCTAGGGCGCATTTATTTGTGGAGTCAGTTTTTCGAAACTCCAACTTTCATTTTTGACCTAGCCTCTGCTGGGGTCTCAGATCCAGATCTGCAGTCAAGATGATCAGCATGAAGGTTGAAGATCGTTTGGAAGGGGCTTCCAATTTCATCCCCTGGAAGTCTAGGGTTCTTTTTCTACTAGAAGAAGACAACCTATTACAGTTTGTAAAGGCAAAGGTCCTAAAACCAGAAGTCGAAGAAGACAAACCTCATTGGAGAAAGGATGATGCCAAAGCAAGGGGGATTTTAGTGGGCTCAGTTAGAGATCACTTGGTTCCTCAGATCTCAGAAAAGTCGACGACGAGAAGGATGTTCAAAACCCTAAAGAAGCTATTTGAACACAGTAGCATCAATGTGACTCTCTCATTGTGGAATCAACTGTCGAATATGAAGATGACAAAGTTTGAGAATATTTCCTCATATTTCATGAGGAACACCGAGCTCCGGGACAAGCTAAAGTCCAGTGGAGACAATCTTGAAGAAAAGGATCTTGTCATGACCACCTTAAATGGTCTCCCACCATCTTGGGAGTCTTTCATTCAAACTACAAGTGGTTGGACCAAGTTTCCGAAATTTAATAAGCTATGGGCAGAATGCACTTAGGAAGAAACAAGAATCACAACACGCTTAAGACTTCTTGGCGCTCAACCTGAGGAGATCCAAGCTTTCATATCTCATGCCAAGAAAGGCAAGGGAAGGGGAAGGAAGTTCTTCAATCACAACCATTAAGACGAGATCAAGTCCTTCCCCAGATCAGAAGAAACAAGAGAAGAAGGATTTGTCTCAGATACAGTGCTATAGGTGCAAGAAATACGGTCATTATGCTAGTAGCTGTCGAAGTTCAATCAAAAGGAAGCATGAAGCTTCACCTGCTGATGTAGAAGAAGACCCTCCTTACAAGGAGCCAAGGACGGACGATCTTTCGGAGTTCTTCTTCTAAGAAATGATATGAAGATCCAGACTGTGATGATCGTCAAGCAAGCATATGCAGATCAGTGGACTTTGACAGTGGGAGCCCACGCACAAAACTACACAAGATAACTATTTGATTTTACATGCTCTAGTAGATCTGGTTGTTTTTGAATATATTTTGCAGATCGAGATTTCTAAATTGAGGTAGTTAAATAGCCTGTCATGCTGCACAACCCATCTAGGATGACAACTCCTTTATAACATACTGGAGTAGTACACACTCTAAATGGTATGCTATAATGGAGACCATAAACATCCGAATAATGGCCTTACGTGTGTTGTGTCGAAGCATTGACTAAAAGGTTGGCTACATTATTAATACATTGATTATGAAATATTGCTAACCATATGACGAGATTTGACTTGTAGGGAATGACATGATCTACAAGGGAATCATTCATATATATGAATCATTCATATAGGGAATGAGATTTGACTTGTAGGGAATCACTTGATATATGAATGATCACTTGAGATCATTCATATATCAAGTGATCTCATTGATATATGAATGGAACGGAAGCAGAAAGCCTCTAGAAACATATATCATGACTCTCAGATCCAGAATGATCTCATGCAGAGATTTGGTGATCAGAAGCGGAAAGCTTCTATGAATGTCGGTCTATCTCTTGCTTCAACAAGATTTACTCAACCGACTTCTGAGAGACAGAGGGAGTTCCTCTCAAAGACAAGGATTCTAATCTTTTACATATGATAGAAACCCGACGACACTGATGTCGTGACTCAAACAAGACAATTGAAAGATCCTTGATGAACTTGGTCGTCACCCAGCTGGATAACTACTTTCCAGTCTACATTCACGTCTCCAAGTTAGAACCTTCAGGCAAGAAGGGAACATTCGTGGGATATTGTTCAAAGGCTTACAAAATATACATCCCATGATCGAGGCAAATCGAAGTTAGTCGGGATGTAACCTTTGAAGAAGAAATGGCTATTCGAAAAGGAAGAGGATTAGATATGGAGATTGATGACGATGAAGAGATGAGATCATCTCCCCTCCAAACATTAAGAGGGAGTCTAAAGAAATAAATAAACCGATCAGTTCCATTGATCCAGTTGAGCTAGATGATGCTCCCACAGATATGGTAGTAAAAGACCCAGATGGGCACGATAGATTTTGCAGATTGAAGAGGAGCATGAAGCTCCGCATGGGCACGATAGATTTTGCAGAATGAAGAGGAGCATGAAGCTCCGCATGGAGCAGACGGGAGCATTGAATAATGCAAGGCCAGATTGTTGCCAGAGGGTTCTCTTAGAAAGAGCGAGTCGATTATGATGAGACATTTGCTCCTGTGGTTCGATATAATTCCATCAGATCGATCATTGCTATTGCTTCAACTATGGGATGGAAGTTGCATCAGATGGATGTCAAGATTGTCTTTCTCAATGGTATTATTGAGGAAGAAGTATACATTGAACAATCAGAAGGGTGTGTTGTCCATGGAAAGGAGTCCCATTTATGCAAGCTAAAAAAGGCGTTATATGGACTCAAGCAAGCACCTCGTTCTTGGTATGGACGGATAGACAGATTCTTGGTCAGTCTGGGATTCACCAAGAGTGATGCAGACCCCAACCTTTACTACAAGGTTGTGAATGATGAGCCGTTGATTTTGGTACTATATGTTGTTGACTTGTTTCTTATCGGAAATGAGAAACTTATCTTATGGTGTAAAAAGAAGAAACTCACCTCTAAGTTCGAAATGAAGGATCTTGGATTGATGCACTACTTCTTGGGATTAGAATTATGGCAGAGGCAGAAAGAGATTTTCCTAGGACAAGGAAAATACACCATAGATACACTGAAGAGATTTGAAATGTTGGACTGCAAGTCAATGGCTACTCCGATGGATGCAAACTTGAAGAAGCTGAGGGATTTTGCTTCAGATTCAAATTTGATTGATCCCACTATGTATCGCCACTTGATTGGGTCCTTGATGTATCTAATGAACACCTAAGCCACACGATTCGGGTTCGGGTTTGGCAAGGATTAGGTTCGGTTCAGGTTCAAATTTTTTAATGAGGTTCGACAATAGGTTCGACTATATATATATAAACTTTCTTCATATACTCCCCTCAACTAATTTTCTACACCCAACGCCCATAGCATTCAAAGCACTTAGGTCACTATTCATAATTTCGTCATATATACTTTGTTGTTTATGACATTTCTGCTTACAGATTTGTACTTCTAAGTTCTAAGAGTAGGTTTTTGTGGTTTAACAACGGATTTACATGCTTCCCAAAGCAGTAGTTTGTTCTTGGGGGTAAATCTATGTTCTTACTTGTTGTTTGGTGTGTTCTTATGTAGACTACAGGTATGATATTTCAAGTTACAAGAGCATTTAATTTATAGACAACATTAATAAATAGAGAGCATTTAATCTATAGACATCATAAATAAATCAAGAGCATCTAATTTATAGACAACATTATATTTATAGATAACATAAATAAATAGAGAGCATTTAATTCATAGACGGCATAAATAAATAGAGAGTATTTAATTCATAGATAGCATAAATAAATAGAGTATTTAATTCATAGACAGCATAAATGAATAGAGAGCATTTAATTTATAGACAACATTTAATTTATTGGTATTGTGTGTGTGTTTTTTTTTGTATTTTTTTTTAATTTCAATTTTTTTCAGAAAAAAATTGAACCTCAATTTTTTTTTCTTTAGGTTCGCCTTCAGGTTTCCCTTAGGTTCGGGTTCGACTTGAGGTTCACCTTCAGGTTCGGGTCCAACTTTATGTTCGACATTAGGTTCGCCTTCAGGTTCGGGTTCGACGAGGTTCGGGTTTGGCTTCAAGTTCGACATTAGGTTCGTCTTTCAGGTTCGGCGAATGTGAACAAATTTCAAATTTTTTTTGAGGTTCGCCAAACCTCGAACCTCAAGGATTAGGTTCGGCGAACCCTGCGACTTAGATGAACACCATACTAGACATCTGTTTTGTTGTGAATGCTCTCAGTCAGTTCATGTGCGAACCGAGGCAGATTCACTAGACTGCTGCAAAACATGTGCTCAGATACTTACATGGCATTGTGGGATATGATATATGATAGAATTTAGATTGTAACTTGAGATTACAAGGGTTTACAGATTCAGATTGGTTCGGATGCACTACAGATAGGAAGAGCACTTCAGGATGTTGTTTCAGTTTGGGTTCTGCAGTAATTTTTTAGTACAATACGAAGTAGAACTTAGTAGCTCCCAGTACTGTAGAGGCTGAGTATATGGCTGCTAGTTCAGCAGCCCGAGAAGCAGTTTGGATTCGTAAACTTCTTGCACGATTGTTTGGCCAGATTCCAGAGCCAACCGTGATTCACTATGATAACCAGAGTTGTGTGCAGATGTTAGTGAATCTTGTATTTCACGACAAGTCGAAGCACGTAGAGATTCGATATCACGTCATACGTGATATGGTGTAGAAAGGTGCGATCGAGCTCTAGTGTATTTCGACAGATGACCAGACTGCAGATGGTCTCACCGAGCCTCTTCCCAGGATGAAGCTTAAATACTTTCGTGGAAGACTTGGAGTAGAAGAGAACGTATCCCTCCTTGAGAGCGAGAGATGACTAAGAGACATTTACCATACTTTTTCCCAAGTACCTCTGCTCGTCTAGTTTCTCAGCCAGGTATGGGAGAAATCCCATTGGCAGATGAGACGGATAGGCAGTAGATGGTCGGGTTCACACATGTGCCTCTGCTCGTCTAGGTGCTTAGCCAGGTATGGGAGAAATCCCATCGGCAGATGAGTCAGACAAGTAGCAGATGGCTGTGTGGTTGCACAGGTACCTCTACTCGTTCAGGTTCTCAGGCAGGTATGGGAGTAACCCATCGGCATATGAGACGAACATGCAGTAGATGGTCGTGCTCATTTACTCGTTCAGGTTCTCAGCTAGGTATGGGAGTACCCCATCGACATATGAGACGAACAGGTAGTAGATGGTCATCCATATTTTCTCATCCAGGATCTCTAAGCCAGGTATGGAAGTATTCCATCGGTAATAGAGACAAATAGGTAGCATAATATTTTCTATCAGACATCTGGATCGAACAAATTCATAAAGACAACCTTCAACACGTTTAGAGATTATAGAGACCATATAGATGTACAAATGAAACCCAGATGATCATGATGCCGATGAAGACTGACGGATACCTTCCTTGTTGAGAGGGAGTGTTGGAGTTTGTGCAACTTCAGAAGCTATTCTTATTGTCCTCCTTCGAGAGTTGAACTTGTTGTAATCATTCATACAAACCCTAGAAAAAACAATGTAAGCCTTGGGGTGAAAAGCCAACAATAAAAGAATAAAATAAAAAGTATGAAATATGAAGTTATATTGCTCCCCCAAGTCAAGTCGGCCCAGTTAAATTCTGGGTGGGAAAACAGTATAAATAGGAGGCGCCCCTCATTATTTCACACAGCAACAACACATCAGCAGCACAACAACTCAGTGAAGTTCGCAGTTTCTTTGGAGAGAGTGCAACTACACAACAACTCGGAGAAGTTTGCATATACTGCAGAAGAAGAGTGTTTTAGGGTTTCTATCTTTGGAAAGCTTTTCCATATTTCTCTCTTTCTTCTTCATTGTGGTATAATCTCAGAATTATTATCTCTAGATGAAGGTTGCTGGGTTTTCTCCCATTTGGGTTTCCCAGGTGAAAGATACTTGTGTTATTGTTCTGTGCTTTGTCTATCTTCTAGTGATCCTATTGATAAATGCAATTAAGATATACTGCTATAATCTTAAGAAAATCTAACAGCCATTGATGGAGTCGTCGAATTGTTGAGCCACCAACCTAACTATCGACCTGCTCACACTGATTTGCTGCCAAGAAATTGATCCACGATCAACTACTCGACCACTAGAATAGTTGTAGTTGCCTTTACTTGTTGTTGCTGCCACATAATCGATCCATCGAAGTCGCTGCCATCCAAACCATGCCATTTCAGCTGTTGTTTCCATTTGAAGTCACTTCCAGTGTTGCCAGAGCGTGGAAGCAAGGCGGGTGCGCGGAAGCGTGTTTTTCAAAAAATGGCCGGAAGCGAAGCGTGGTCGGAAGCGTTTATATATATATATATATATATATATATATATATATAT